>CM019699.1:45413767-45738140 GCA_009760885.1 Achatina immaculata
GTCTTATGGTAGTAGTAGTTCTTGTAACAGAAGTTTTTATACTAGCAGGTGATGCAGTGGATCTTATGGAAGTAGTGGTTCTTGTAGTTGAAGTTTTTGTAGTATTAGTTCTTGTAGAAGAGGTTTTTGTAGTAGCAGTTCTTGTTGCAGAAGTTTTTGCAGTAGTAATAGAAGTTCATATAGAAGAAGTTTTTGTAGTAGTAGTCCTTGTAGTAGAAGTTTTTGCAGCAGCAGTAGTTCATGTAGTAGAAGTTTTTGTAATATTAGTTCCTGTAGTAGTGTTGTTAGTAGTTTTTGTAGTAGTAGTAGTAGTTCTTACAGGAGTGCTGTTAGGGAGGCAAAGTTCCGCAAGCGACATGCAAATGAATGAATGAAAAGTTCCTGTAGTAGTTTTTGTAGTATAGTTCTTGCATTAGAAGTTTTTGTAGCAGTAGATGATGCGGTGGGACTTATGAAAGCAGTGGGTATTGTTGCAGTAGTCCCTTACCAGCTGTCTCATAAATAATCTGAGTATTTTGCCCCTGGTATCTGATGAAGACAAAGCCGAAATGTGGCAGTGTTGTCTTGTTAAGAATTAAGCTCCTCTCTCGCACTAACTTTTTGACCGTAGTTCACGGCAAGTATTTTAACTCTTTTGACCGTAGTTCACGACAAGTATTTTACTCTTTTGACCGTAGTTCACGACAAGTATTTAACTCTTTTGACCGTAGTTCACGACAAGTATTTAACTCTTTTGACCGTAGTTCACGGCAAATAGTTTAACTCTTTCCCTCCTGAACCGTTTTCTGCTCTGAACCACAATAAATTTTGTGTAAATGTTTTGTACAAAGAAACAAGAAAGTAAGCTATGATATAATTTTAAAATACCGACTGGATTATGATCGTGCTACTTTCTATGTCATTTAGACTTTGGCTAAATTTCACCCTGACCATGTGATTTACATAAACGAGCAAGGTCTTCCAACCCTACACGTGTTGTTTTGGGGCAAAAGAGTTAAGATGTTTTCCTGTTCTCGCGTGTGTACTAAAGGGACACCCGTTTCACACCCGGTATCTCTGACTATCTCCTCCTTTCCTCACTAAACCTCCTCCACGTACACATTGCTCTAGCGCTAGCCAAATTGAGAAATAATAAGCGAAGCCGAGCGCGATTTACTTGCTACTTTGATCTGAAGAAGCTTATCTCTCCGGCCAGAAGTAGTCCGGGTCGCTCCAGCAGGGCGTCGTGTGTAGCCCTCATCTCCGGCTCCCAGATGAAAGGTGGCCTGAGGGAACTTGAGGGCTGAGATTGCATACACGGAAAGACTGGTTGGTGTAAAGACATACTCGTTATATCAAACACGACGATAGATTTACAGCACTTGAGGAGGCTCTCTGCCGAGGGCTGCCAGGGGTTGTGCCAGAAGCTGTACAAACTCAGTTACGTGGTGCAGCCCCGGGAGTTGGCTTAATGTCGGTTTTACAATTCTTCTCCAAGCGAACTCCAATTGTCTGGCCTGGGTGGGTAAATATGGCAAAGCCTATCCTGGACAAACTAATGAAGGTATTATATTCTTGTAAGAATACAGCCAGGAGGTACTGCTTCGAGTGTCTGTCTGCGGGTGCTCACTTCCGCTGGCCAACATAACAGAGCTGTTACCGTGTTGGGCTCTAGTTATAAAAACTTGTAATATCGGTTCTTTTACTCTTAAATTTAATGTAGACCAATTTAACCTAAGTACTAGATGTCAAGACTGAACCAGACCAACTTTGTGGAGATCAGAAGACTTGGACAACACAAGCCAACAGTAATTTTTTAAACAGAAGCTTTGCCAGAAAAAAAAGCACCGCTTTTACAGAAAACTTGGACAAAACACCAACAAAGAAAAACTTAGAGAAATTAGACCCAAAAAAAAGTAATATTTTAGAGAGATTAGACAAAACAAAACAAAAAAAAAGTAATATTTTTAGACGAATTAGACAAAACAAAAAACAAAATAATATTTTTAGAGAAATCAGACAAAACAAAAAAACAAAAGTAATATTTTTAGAGACATTAGACAACACAAAAACAAAAAGTAATATTTTTAGAGAAATTAGACAAAACACAAACGATAAGTATTTTTTTAGAGAAATTAGACAAAACACAAACGATAAGCATTTTTTAAGAGAAATTAGACAACACAAAAAAAAACAAAAGTAATATTTTTAGAGAAACATGAACAAAAAAGTAACGTTTTTGGAGAAAATTGGACAAAATAAAAAGAAATAACATTTATAGAGAAACTTGCACAAATCAAAAAGTAAACTTTTTAAGAGAAACATGGACAAAATAATAAAAAAACCCAGTAAACGTTTTAGAGAAACTTTGACAAAAAAGAAGTAATTTGGGCGTTATTTTAAAAAAAAACCAATTTTCCAAAGAAAAAAACAAACTATTTCCTGAACTTGTGAACATTGCAGAATTTCTTTAACACTAAAAAAAAAAGTAATGGCACCATCTTGTAAGTGTTGTTTATAATGTTTGATTAACCGATGGCTGGTGGCTCCCCCGTCAGTCGGACAGAGTCAAAGTCTGCAACAGAAACGCTGCACACCCCCGCTGCTTTTCTAGCTCCACTCTGGGACTTAAGACAGTAACCGCCCTTACCCACTAACAATCCGATACGATGATGCGCCTCAACACTTTCACTGCATCGGCAGCAATTACACCAGTTCCAGGGAAGAAGAAGAAGAAGAAGAAACTAAAACAACTGACTGAGTCAATCTTTTGTTAAACGCTCTTTAATAGTTGGATTTCCATTTTTTTCTACATTGTTTTAAATAATAATAATAATAATAATAATAATAATACAATGATCCCCTTAACCGGCAAGTATCGATATATTACCGAAAAAAAAAAACATATGAGGAGAAAAACCGAAACTTTTGGACGTCATCAGTTACCGTACCCGGTTTATATGAATGAAAACCTGTGTAAAAGAAAAAGCAACCAGCGAAATCTCTTGGAGAAATCTGATAAAGATTGATCTTCGTGGAGGAGAATGATTTGTAAAGAATTAATCTGCTGGCAAGTTCACATGAACATGATTCTGACACGCGGGACAGTACGGAGTGCTTTCTCTTTGCCATTCGCTCGGCTTCTACAAGGTTTCTCTCCCCCACCTTCCGTCTAAAGAGACTGACCCGCAAGGCAGCAGGGCACCTGTTTTGATCTGTTGTTGTTTATTCAGACATTCCCAGCTGATTTCTGTATCTAGAGACCCTTCCACACAGTGGAAGCTCTTGGTAGAAGGACATGCCGTGAGAAGACAGAAGTTGGAGGAAATCACTGGAAAATTCAAGGGGAAAAGGAAGAGAGGAAGGCCAAGAGAGAAATATCTCAGTGGATTGACCAAGTGTCAGGGACAAAGGAATGCGTCTGAATTAATCGGAAACACCAAGGATTGTGCAAGATGGAGAAGCATGATGGCCAGTTAGGCACAGCACATAATAATAATAATAATAATATACGCGTATTTTAAGCTGGTAAATATTTGGTGTATTCTACTGCGAATCATTGGCCCTGGCAGGTGTCTCTATGTGACTGTTGAACCTTATATTTTCTGCTACGATTCAGCCTTTCTTGGGCTTCTCCTATAGAAAATGTCTTGCCTGTGGCACAGCTAAACCTGCCGCGACTCTCCTGATCTTCTGGCAAAAGAAGGACCATCTCTAACACACTTGGAAGAAACATACGGAACATGGCCCTTTATAACGGCTTTAAGGTCCCTGGGAGTAGGTAAAAAGTTCACTGGTCAATGAATTTGTATACCTTGGTAGCAGAGCAGTAGAAGATGGAGACAGCACAGATGACACCAACATCGTACTAGAGCAAACCAGGCTTTTGCAGTGCTGCAGACTACATGGAAATCTAAAAAAAAAAATGTAAGCACGAAGATGAAAATCAGGATAATTAAGAGTAATGTTCTGAGTTCTACTCTATGCTGGAACATCACCAGAAATATAGAAAGCAAGCGGAATTCTTTCCAGGCTAAATTTTTATGAAGAATTAGAAAAATATTTTGGCCAAACACCATAAGAAATAACATGTTGTTGGCAGAAATGCAGATGAAGCCACTGACAGCAATTATTGAGGAGAGACGCTGGCGATGGTTGGGACATGTGCTCCAGATGAGTGCCAAAAATAGCACTAAGATAAAGTCTTTTCATGTTCAACATGTACAACAACCATCCCAGACTGTGGAATAGTAGTCCAAGTGTGTTTGTATCTCTGATATGTAGTATATTCTTCTAGTGTCTATGTCAAGAAAATGTTTAATTTTAGTAAATTGGTACACTTTCTGTGCAGTGAGTTTGGTTAGATTGTCTACATTATATATATATATATATATATATATATATATATATATATATATATATATATATATATATATATATATATACACTGCAGATGTATATAATTATTCAGCATAGGCATACATACAAACGCATGCAAACATATACAAACAAACAAACATGTAAACAGTCATCTCTTGTACAAAATATTTTGTGTAAATTGCAATATTTTTCACAAAAGTAATGTTTGAACAAATGATATTTTTTCCACATAAAATATAATTTGTCATATAAGAAACGTCTCTCGAATAAACTAACGTCTCTCATATAAACTAACGTTTCTCATATGTTTTTGACATAAATAACATTTCTCGTATAAAGTAACGCTTCTGGCGTGTGTAATGTTTCTTGTATAAAATAACGCCTCTCATATAAAATAACGTTTCTCATACGTTTCTGACATAAGTAACGTTTCTGGCATAAAATAACGTTCCAACAAACTAAACTTCACAACGCACACCATCGCGAGCACAGGTCAAGAACATGCATGTGACTTGTGTATCAAAAAATAACAATTTTGAAAAGTGACTTTTAAGTGGAAAATTTTGCACATTCTTTCTCCAAATTAGATTTTTTTTTAAAAAGTTGTTATTTTCTTTCCTTTATTTACTCCAGCATTAAGACAGTAAAACTGGTTTCCTTTTCTTTATTATTTTTGCTAAAATTATTCACTTTATTTGTTATTATATGGCTTTGCCAGCTGAATGAAGGCATGTGTCCGAAATATTGTGTGCCTTGTGCTATCAGTGAGAACTGTTCATGAGAAGATTTCTCCACTGAAGGTCAAAGTTAACTATGTCATTGAGCGTACAGATTGTCCAGCAAATGTCAGAGGTCAGGCCACGTCACGAAAACCTCTGCTTACCAGGTCTGAAAGGATGTTAAACTGTGGGAACGAGAGAGGGAGAGAGAGAGAGAGAGAGGGAGGGAGGGAGAGAGAGAGAGAGAGAGAGAGAGAGAGAGAGAGAGAGATTCTGAATGAGGTCAGAGCTGGAATGCTTTCATTCCATGGAGGTCTGGAATTCCCATGTGACAGTACCGAAGATGCTGCTTGAGATAGAGTGCTGACGCCAACCTCTCACCACCGACACATTCTTCGCCTCCACCAGCCCGGAATGTCAATCAAAGAATCTCCTTAATAACCTACCCTTCAACCCCGCCCATGCCCCGTACACCCAACCCGGCGAGTAAATTAAAAGCGAGATAAAACAAGATGAACTCATTTGTACAACCTCCTTGCGGCCCATAAAACTTCTTGTAATCACTTCCCTTCCTGAAGATAGGCATTCTCTCCCCTTGTACACCGTTGGAAACTATTGATGTTCCTAGTTTAAATGTCTAAAGTTATAAAATTCTTTTATAAGATGTATTCTCATCTATTTTTCTTGCCTTTTTACTCATTTTCTTCCATATATCCAAAACAGTTTAACATTAGCAAGATCTAGTCCAGTGTTTCGCAAACTGGGCGACAACGCCCTCTTTGGGCGCTGGAAAGACAAGGGGAGGTGAAAAAAAGACTCAGTGGGGGGGGGGGGGGAGAGGCAGTAGGGGATGGGCCGTTGATTAAAAACAAAGAGGCAGACGAGGACAGTAATACCTTCCTTCTTAGACGGGGGACAGTAATATCTTCCTTCTTAGACGGGGGACAGTAATATCTTCCTTCTTAGACGGGGGACAGTAATATCTTCCTTCTTAGACGGGGGACAGTAATAACTTCCTTCTTAAACATGGGACAGTAATAACTTCCTTCTTAGACAGGGGCAGTAATACCTTCCTTCTTAGACGGGGGGGGGGGGGGGGGGGGGGAACGGGGACGTAATACCTTCTTTCTTAGGCGGGGGTTGTAATACCTTCCTTTTTTATACGGGGACAGTAATACCTTCCTTCTTAGACGGGGGATAGTAATACCTTCCTTCTTATAAGGGGACAGTGATACCTTACTTCTTAGACAGAGGACAGTAATACTTTCCTTCTTAGACAGGGGACAATAGTACATTTTTTCTTAGACAGAGGACAGTAATACCTTTCTTCTTAGACAGAGGACAGTAATACCTTCCTTCTTAGGCAGGAGACAGTAATACCTTCCTTCTTAGACGGAGGACAGTACTATCTTCCTTCCTAGACAGGGGACAGTAATATCTTCCTTCTTAGGCAGGAGACAGTAATACCTTCCTTCTTAGACAGAGGACAGTAATACCTTCCTTCTTAGACGGAGGCAGGAATACCTTGCTTCTTAGGCAGGGGACAGGAATACCTTCCTTCTTAGACAGGGGACAGTAATACCTTCCTTCTTAGTACTTTTCAAGCTGAAACTTGTGTCACTACATGAAACTCGTCCATCACATTAAAAGTTTAGAAAATAATGTAGTAGGTGAGTTATAAATGCTTTCTCTCATATTGTTAAATGGGTTTTGCTTGCTGAAGGTTTTAGTTGCGTACTGCGTATCCTAGTTTAATAGGTCGTTATACCAGTAGTATGCTGGGTGGGGGGGGGGAGGTGTTGAGGGCGTGGCCTGAGAGAAAAGGGGGCGGGAGCTCGATCAAACCTGGGAAACACTGATTTAGTAGATCCATGAGTGGAAGAGAAGGCCTTTGCCAAACACAGATCATGTACATCACCAGAGTGGAAGATAACGATGGGAGAGAGAGAGAGACAAAGGGAGAGAGAGTACGAAAAGAATCTCTAAAACTAGAGGAATATGTCAAACTCCTTTTAATCAAATCCTGCTGGAAAAAAAAAGGTTCCGGAAAAAGTCTATGCAGGAAAAAAAATTAAATAATTAAAAACACAAAAAAATTTGTTTAATTAAATAAATAAATAAAAGAGGAAAACAAAGAAGGAAAACACAAAAGAGAAAACCCTACACATACAAAAACAAAAGTGCCACATGACGACAGCGACAACGATCACTCGCAAGAGTTTTCCCAAGTTGCATAGTGCAAGATCTTGATAGATCAGTTCCCAGACTGGAACTTAAACATTTCTTCACTTTACTTCCACCTTACATAACAAAGTCCTTTCTAGAAAGTTTACCGAATGTTCTATCTATCTATATAATAGATGTATATCTATAATACATATATATATATATAATATATATATCTTATCTTATATCTTATATCTTATATCCTTCCCGCGCCGTTAAACGTCACATAGGGCTCGCAAAGTAGTTCGCCAATTAATATATAATATATATATATGTATATATATACATATATTATACAGATATATATATATATATATATATATATATAACCGTATAGTCTTGGACAGGAATCTGTAATCTGTACATACAACCATATATCCATGTATTCTTGCATGTGAAAAAATCCACCGGAAAAGATATATATATATATATATTTCGAGATATGACATAAATATATCTGTGAGGACATTTTTATTTCCAAACCATAAACAGGTTTGTTTGTATAAGATATAATTATCTGCATACGGTAAGAAACTGTGTTGTAGAGAGCAAACAACACAGCTCCTCAGATCATCAGAGAGATACCCCCCCCCCTCCTCCCCCTTCAGATAAATGTTTTGGCCCTTTAAACTTCTGACCCTCTGATGGAGCTGAGCCGCTCTGAAAGGGGGAGGGGTGGGTCTCTCTGAGTCATGATTCCCAAGGGTCTGTCAGTTGTCTGAAGGTCTGTCAATTGTCTGAAGGTCTGTCAGTTGTCTGAAGATCTGTCAGTTGTCTGAAGGTCTGTCAGTTGTCTGAAGGTCTGTCAGTTGTCTGAAGGTCTGTCAGTTGTCTGAAGATCTGTCAATTGTCTGAAGGTCTGTCAGTTGTCTGAAGATCTGTCAGTTGTCTGAAGGTTTGTCAGTTGTCTGAAGATCTGTCAGTTGTCTGAAGGTCTGTCAGTTGTCTGAAGATCTGTCAGTTGTCTGAAGGTCTGTCAGTTGTCTGAAGATCTGTCAGTTGTCTGAAGGTCTGTCAGTTGTCTGAAGGTCTGTCAGTTGTCTGAAGGTCTGTCAGTTGTCTGAAGGTCTGTCAGTTGTCTGTTTATAACTGCTTGGCGAGGCTGAAGAGAAAATGTTCATGTCTGTAACTTACCAAAGTTCCTTGCTGTTTGTTCCGTGTATATAAGATATAATTAACTGTATAAGATGTAATAATACTATAAGATTTAACTATCCATATAAGATATAATTACCCATTTAAGATGTAATTATCCATTAACTGTTTTAATTACGACACTGTCATAAATATCTTCATCTGAACTATATAAAAACTACAGAACTGTTGCCCTGATTAGTCATGCCAGTAAAATTCTGTTAAAAATCATAATGGGTAGACTTCATAAGAAAATAGAAGAAGAAGTCAATATGGTCCAAACTATTTTTAGGCAAGGAAGAGGATCAACAGATCATATATTCAGTATAAGATTAATAATAGAGAAATACAGAGAGTTTAATTTGAATCTATATTTATTCTTTATGGAATATTCAAAGGCATTTCACTGTGTACAACACTAGAAACTTTGGGAAATAATAGAAAAAAATGGGATTTCCAGCACATTTGATACAATTAACATCACTGTTGTATCTAGACCAACAAGAAGCAGTAAGAATAAAAGGTGAAACAACAACTTGGTTTGACATAAAACAAGGGGTCCGTCAGGGGTGCATATTGTCGCCTTACTTATTTAACTTGTATACTGAAAATATAATGAGGAATGTTAGAGAAGATGTAGACAAAGAATATTGTGATGCCATAACAAATGGAGGTTATGAAATACCAGAGATTAGATATGCTGATGACACAGTATTACTGTCCACAACACAAAAAGGAATGGAAAAACTAATTATGTCAGTCCGTAAGAACAGCGAAGAGCAAAATCTCTATCTTAATGCACAGAAAACTAAATTGATGACAACTGAGAAAACAAACAAGGTACCTGAAATATGTGTCACTGAGGAAAAACTGGAAGAAATGGAGTTTTGAATATCTTGGATCACTACTAACTAATAATGGAGATACAATAAGGGAAATTAAAAGGAGGACATCTATCGCTCTTCAGAAAGTAAAACAACTAAAGAATCTGTGGAGAGGAACAGACAGAACTACAAAAATAAGATTTTTAAGGACATGCATCTTTCCCATCGCAACATACGTCTGTGAGACCTGGACACTTAACAAAACAGCCGAGAAACACATAAATGACTTTGAATGTAAATGCTACAGAAGAGTTCTTCAAATATCATGGACACACACACACACACACACACAAAGAATAAATATATCCATACTACAAGAACTTAATATTGAAGAAGGCTGGCTAGTAAAGAGGATTAAAGAGAGAAAACTGAAATATTTTGGACACATTAAACGTCATGATAATCTAGAGAAGACTGTCTTGGAAGGGTACATAATGGGAAACAGAAAGAGAGGAAGACCAAGGTGAAGATGGCTGCAAGACATCGTTGATAATCTGCAAGTGGATGCATCAGCAGCAGGCCATCTTGCTCACAACCGAGAGGTTTACAGGAGTGCTGTTAGGGAGGCAAAGTTCCACACGGGACATTCAAATGAATGAATGAATGAATGAGCTATATAATCTACAAACAACTTTGTGTAGACTATTATTAGAATAAAAGCGCCATGATCTACATTCTAGATAGGTGGCGATACTATCAGACACCGAAAACTAGAACTGTATCCCATTTCGTCGTGGGTGGCCCAGACACAAAGCCGATTCACTCATTAAATCCAACCTGTCACGGCTCTACCAGTTCATTCTGGTTCTGGAATCTCCCAGGAAACTCCTGGTTCTGGAATCTCCCAGGAAACTCCTGGTTATGGAATCTCCCAGGAAACTACTGGTTCTGGAATCTCCCAGGAAACTCCTGGTTCTGGAATCTCCCAGGAAACTCCTGGTTCTGGAATCTCCCAGGAAACTCCTGGTTCTTGGGCTCATTCAGGAACTGGAGCAAACAATGTCCTCTCTAAGTGTTGCGGTCTGTGTGCAAAAAAAATGTTCAGATCATGTGCACAAAAATATCGTGTGTGTGTGTGTGTATATATATATATATATATATATATATATATATATATATATATCCTTCCCGTGCCGTTAAACGTCACATAGGCCTCGCAAAGTAGTTCGCCAGTTTTTCCTGTCTTCGGCGAGTCTTTCAACCTCATCAAAGGATTTTATGCCTGTTAATTTGGCCTCTCTTAACAATGTCCTCTTCAGAGTTTCACGCGGTCTGCCTCTTTTTCTTTGGCCTGTTGTTTTCCACTTGATAGCTTGTTTTGGGATTCTCTGATCATTTCTTCTCATCACGTGACCAACATATGTCCATCTCCTTTTCCTGATCACCCATGAGACAGGTTGTTGTTCTGTCATCTGTTTTATCTCTGCATTGTTCTTGAATTCGTTCCACCTGATGCTGAGTATTTTCTTTAGGCATTTGTTTTCAAAAGAGTCTAATTTCTTGTCTGTTTCTTTAGTTGTTTTCCAGTTTTCGCATGCGCAAATGAGGGTGGATATTACATTTGAATTGAATAGTCTTAACTTGGTTTTTGTGCTTATAATTTTTGAATGCCATATGTTCTCAAAGTTCTTGAAGATCGATGCTGCTTTTGCAATTCTGATTCTAACTTCCTTTCTAGTGTCACCATCCTGGTCTATGTAGCTGCCAAGGTATGCAAATTGATTGACTTCTTCAATATCTGTCCCTTCTATGTGTATTTTTCCATTTTGATTAAGGGGAATGTTCATTATTTTTGTTTTGTCCTTGTTAATTTCAAGTCCTATTTTGCTAGCCAGTGAAGACAGGCTATCTGTTTTTTCTTGCATGGAATTCACATTATTACTGATAAGAGTTATGTCATCAGCAAAATCAAGATCTTCTAGTTGGGTCTCATGTACCCAGTCAATACCTGTGTTACCTGTGCAGCATTTTTTCATTATGAAGTCTATTGTAATCCCAAAAAGTAAAGGAGACAGTATACATCCTTGTTTCACACCTGTTTCAATCTGGAACCATTCGCTCATCCCTTCTTCTGTCTTGACTACACAGTCATATCCAATGCATAAGTCCTTAATGATGTGATAATTTTAGATGGTATTCCGTATAGACCTAAAATTCTCCATATTGAATCTACGTATATGCTATCAAAGTCTATGAAGTTCAGCATTAACGGTTTCTGCTTTTAAATATGTTCTTCAAGTATTATTCTTAGGGTAAAGATCTGGTCGAGACAGCTTCTCCCTTTTCGAAATCTTGCTTGTTCTTCTCTCATTGCAGTATCCACTATATCTTTAAGTCTATTCAAAATGACCTTGCAAAATATTGTTGACACAACTGATATTAAGGTTACTCCTCTCCAATTGTTACAGTCATTAAGGTTGCCTTTTTTGGTATTTTAACAATGTACAGGCCTTTACAGTTATATACATACATATATATATATATATATATATGTATATATATGTATATATATATATATAAAACTGTAAAGGCCTGTACATTTAATAACAGGATAAACCTGCTGTACTTTTCAGTTACTGGTATTTAGTTAATTTAAAGGATGATTTCTTTGTTTACTTATTCAGTGACAGTAGTTATTTATTTACATAGTTGTTTATCCTATCATATTCGACTTACTATGGGTTCATTACAACATAATCCCACGGTGGATTTACTATCCACAGCGACAGTAAATCTACTGCTATCTAAAAAAAAAAAAAAACAGGACGGCTCTAATGTTGGTGGTCACGACGTCTGGTGTTAGTTACCATGATCAATTTGCATACTTGAGCAGCTCAATGGCCATTCTCCTTTTCCACGATGCAGTGGAAGTTCATTTGGCCGTTTATTTTAAGTACCCTCTATTCTCTGTGTACCCACTTGCCTCATTACATTTCTCTTACAATATTACCGAAACTTATCGGTAACAGTTGAAACAATTGATACGAAAATCACTTCTCAATAAGAAAGAAACAGTAAAGGAAAAACATGTACCATCATTGTACTTTTCTTGATCGCAATTATCTCTCTCTCTCTCTCTCTCTCTCTCTCTGAACCTTAAGTGCCCAGGGCACATGGGGCTTCCGCAAGGGTTTTCCACAAATGTCTGTCCTTCGCCTTTTTTTCTGCTCTTGCCCAGGTGAGCCCTCTATTGCTCAACATCATTTCTGTTGTTCTTCTCCATGTCTCTTTTGGTCTACCCTTACTTCTGTTCCCCTGTGGTGTCCATCTTAGTGCTATTTTTGGTAGTGAGTTGTCAGTCATTCGGAGCACATGTCCCAACCATCGCCAGCGTCTTTCCTCAATAATTGTTGTCAGTGGCTTCATCTGCGTTTCTGCCAATAAGATGTTATTTCTTATGGTGTTTGGCCAACATATTTTTCTAATTCTTCGTAAACATTTAGTCTGGAAAGAATTCAACTTGTTTTCTATGGTTTTTGTGATTTTCCAGCATTCACTTCCATAGAGTAGTACACTTAGAACATTACTCTTAAATATCCTGATTTTCATATTTATGCTTAGTTTTTTTTTTATTTCCATATAGTCTGCAGCACTACAAAAGCCTGGTTTGCTCTAGTAAGTCTGCTGTTGATATCCTCTGTGATGTCTCCATTTTCTACTACTCTACTGCCAAGGTATGCAAATTCGTTGACCTCCTCCACTAACTTGCTATCTACTCTGAGTACATTTCTGTTGTTCACATTTTGCTTCATTAACTTTGTCTTTCCTACGTTGATCTTTAGTCCTATGTTGTTTGCATTCTGAGTTAGCTTCTTTATTTTATCTTGCATATCTTTGTGACTGCTTGATAATAGATAAATGTCGTCCGCAAAGTCAAGGTCCTCCAGAACTGTGTCAAGGGTCTGCGTTTGTCTGATGTTGCCTCCTTCATTAACCAGTCTACTGCCAAGATAAATAAAGTTGGTGATAGTACACATCCCTGTTTCACTCCTGTTTGTACCCTAAAGCTGCTGGAGGTATGTTCTCCACAGATCACTTTGCAGATCGCAATTATAGCACAGAGTAACATCTGCAAACTGGAAAAATAAAACTAGCAGTTTCACTTTTCTTTTCGCGCGGCCCCTAATATTTTTTTTTTCCCTGCGCAGCTTAGAGGGAACAGTGGAAGCAAGCTGCTACAGCCAACTCCCTATCCGACTCGATGTTTATACTTCAACATCTTAATTAAACGTCCGCAAAGGGTCACGTGTTTGGAGTTCCACGGATACCCTAACCTGGCTGCGGACAGAACAAAACCATCCTGACAATCTCGCAGCTGCTAATGAGAGCCCAGGAGACATAGAACAAAGGCACCTTTCTACACTTTCTCAAACTTTTTTTTTTTTTTTTGGGGGGGGGGGGGAGGGTCTGTCTTACATTTTTCTAGACTTTTCTTTAAAAAAAAGTACACAAACTTTTCTGATCTTGTACCCCTCTCCGCCTCTGCCAGGAGCCCAGGTTCTGAAGACACAAGCAGCAGCGGCTCCAGGAAGCTCACATTTCCTTCATGGAATTCCCTGAAGATTCCTGGGTCACCCCAGACCTCGCTCTCGAGACTCTTAGGTGCTCGTTTACGATGCTCTGACTAAAGTGAACAAAAATTTACGTTCGAAGATTTGAAACCTACTTATCTGTAGTCAGACACGCATGCGCAGTCACCCAATTTATTAGGAGTTCAGAGGAACGAGGTGAAGTTCATCGCTTCACAAAAGGAAGTGAAGTTCGTCGCTTCATCATCGCTTCACAAAGGAGTGTCGCTTCATCATCGTTACACAAAGGAAGTGAAATTCATCGCTTCACAAAGGAAGTGAAGTTCATCGCTTCATCATCGCTTCACACAGGAAGTGAATTTCATCGCTTCATCATCATTTCACAAAAGAAGTGAATTCACGTTCATCGCTTCACGCAGGAAGTGAAGTTCACTCAGCCTGGAATATTATCCTTCTATGGGTATCGAAAACGACACGCATGAACCTATCTTGTGCACACACATACAGACAGAAGCAAACACATATAACATAAAATGAAACAGAGACTTTTCTGCACGCATACACACAGACATATATACATAGTCCAACACATAATTACTTAAATATTAACTTTGGTAACAAAACATGCTAGTTCTATGTGGAATTATTTTTTTTTAATAGCGACAACCTGTTCTGGACAAAACTAAGACGTGAGCAAACTTATCAGAATCACATTCAGGGGAAAACTCCAGGGCAAAGGAACAAGAATGCGACAGAACAAGTTAGATATAATTTCCTTTTAAAACCTGTTACAAATACTGGGACTTGGGCGCAGTAAAGTGTTGGGACAAAGTAGCTGGCAATAGATCCAATAAGAGGAGAGTTCCAGCCGGGACTTCGCTCCAGGGGCCCAAGGTTTTAAAGAGGGGGGATGGGCGAGGATTTCCCGTACGCCACCAGCTAAAACGACAACACTCCACATGGGCCCGAAGTGGATTTAAAAAAAAAACTAGAATGATTAATCAACAGGCCCCGCGGTTTTGAGGCAAGAAATAGTTTTGCCCCAGCCGACAAAATCCCCATTGGGGGCCCCTGCTTGAGGATTATCCTAGAGAAGTTTGTACATTAAACAAAAGAGAAGGAGAAAATAATAATAATTATAATAATGATCATAATAAGAATATATTATTATGCATGTGAATCGAACTCCGTACTCAAATAGGACGAGCTACCGCCTAATCATAAAAGGACACGGCGCCATCAGCTTTGCCACGAAGCATCCATCCAGGCTAATGGTAGATACTCAGCTGAAGGAAGTGATCACGTGATTCAAGGCTCTAATACCTATATTGCGTTTTTTAATCTGATTTTGGGCGCTTATTTCGGCCATTTTCTTGAGGTCACAGCTCAGTCATAGTTTGCTTTCTTGTTAACAGTCTTTCTTGTTAACAGTCTTTCTTGTTAACAGTCCAATACTTTTCCATCCAGTACTGTACGTGACTCCGTGTGGATTTTGTCTTCGTGTCCAAGCGGTGTCCCTCGGCTTCAGTTTCATTTTGAGGAAGGAGACGAAGTTACAGGGGGTTAGGTCAAGCGAGTTTGGAGGGTGTGGAACGATCGCCATGTTGTATACTGTTAAAAACTGCGTAGTCGTTGTCAGTGTCACGAAACTCAAGCCACACATCAAGATGCCGCTGCTTCTGATTGATTGTGAAGAGCCAGTGGACAAACTTTGAGGTTTTCCCTGAGGATCTCCTGGCAAACCCCATTCCAGCCACGTGAGAAAGCTGACGGATCGTTCGGCGATGGTCCTCATGGATGAGTTCACAATTTTTTTATTCACGATTTCTGGCGCCTTTCTAGTGATTGGTCGCCTTGGTGACTGATCGACCTTGACACGCGTGTGGCACTCAAACACCTGCAATCGACATGAAAGAATATTCATCAACGTCGTGAAGAAGTATTGCGAGAGTTTTGCTAAGAGATCTTCGTGCACAAGTTTATGTAGACAAGGTGCTCATCTTCGTGCACAAGTTTATGTAGACATGGTGCTCCAACGTCTCAGTCATCGCAGAGTGCTCTTAACAACAGGTCACACACACTTACATACACACATACACACATACATACATATATACACACACATACACATACATACATATACACAGACACACATACATACGTACGGAAACAGCGAATGTTTTATCTTGTATTAGAGAACATTTCTAGGCACCAATTTATGATTACAAAATTAATATGTGAACCAAATAATATTTGAAAAATGGAGAAAAATCGTTGACTAATTTTCTTCCACGTGTGTACATAATGATGAGTCGCGAATGACAGCTGTAGCTCGTTGTATGATGCCATTATCGAACCGCAAATATCTTTCGCAGGAACAGGAAAGGAAACAACTTTGTATTTGTGGCGCTTTCTTCAATAGAATTTTGTTCTAAAATTGTGAATATCTTTTGTTTAACTCTGCCCGTATTTCGCCTGGAACAATTCTTGCAGTCAACACTAATCTATTCGCCGGATTCTGTTCGCCAAACGCCACTGTTTGTCTGCCTTTGTCTCGCTGTTTGTTCATTTTGTGCTATATGTTATCTTATTCACGTTTTTTTTAGCTTGTATTTTTGTGTCTTTCTCGTTAACTTCATTATCTGTAGAATTATATTTCCTCACCTCTTCCATAAAAAAAAGTACATCATGACATTGTATGGGTTTTTTTTTCTGTGTCTTTTTTTTTCTTTCTTCTATACTTTTCCAATATTTTTAAAACGTATTTTTTTTTGTTTTGTTTTGTTATATCCTCTTACTTGGGCATCTTGTCTGAATGAATGTCTGCTGCCAGTCCCAGAGAAAGCTTGTACTCTTCCCTCGTTTTTATATTTCATTCAGCGTTTGTTGGTCACAAGTCCTAAACTGGCAAGTTTTAATTTCCTCATCTCTCCTCCACTCCTCCACTCCTCCTCCTTCTCTTCTGAGTCACACAAGGAAAAAAAAAATCAATCGCCAGGACAAGTTTATAACTTAACTTACAAGTAGGTCAAGTCAGGCCTGCTTGATGTACGTCTCTGCAGAGTGAATCGTCTTCACAGAAGCCAGGTTTATCTTTAAGATAATTAAAGTATTATGGGCATTTCGGAAAATGCGCGGATCAGAGGCAGTCTGGCCGGCCGCAGCCTCATTTGTTACCCCCGGCCGCAGCCTCATTTGTTACCCCTGGCAGCAGCCTCATTTGTTACCACCGGCCGCAGCCTCATTTGTTACCACCGGCCGCAGCCTCATTTGTTACCACCGGCCGCAGCCTCATTTGTTACCACCGGCCGTAGCCTCATATGTTACCACCGGCTGCAGTCTGACTTGTTACCGTCGGTCGTAGTCTGACTTGTTACCGTCGGCCGCAGGCTGACTTGTTACGACCCGCCGTAGTCTGACTTGTTACCGTCGGCCGCAGGCTGACTTGTTACGACCCGCTGTAGTCTGACTTGTTACTGTCGGCCGCAGTCTGACTTGTTACGACTCGTCCTAGTCTGACTTGTTACCACGGGCCGCAGTCTGACTTGTTACTGTCGGCTGCAGTCTGACTTGTTACAATCGGCCGCAGTCTGACTTGTTACGGCCCGCCGTAGTCTGACTTGCTGACAGTTCGCAAGGCTGACCGCCGGACCATCCCACCAGAACAGAAACAGGCACGTCTCCACGGGATGGGATAATTCTTCTTCGCTTTTGTCCCGTTTCCGTTTCTCCTGGCACGAAGAAACGTGACACAGCAAACACACCCGGAACTTATCTACCTCGTGGCCATGTTTAATTTCCAATTATAAGACCGACATGTGACCGCAGCAACAGCGCCACCACAGCGGTACACGCGCCCACACACTAAGATAAGTGCCCCACCGATGGCCGTACAACGAACGTGCGGCCCGTGTCTCGCACCAGTGACCCAGGCCATCGGAGGTTACTCCGGGGAAGCTGTAAGACTCAGCACTGAAGCGGTGGTAGATGGCGCCGGCCGTGTGGAAGAGGGACTTGAATAACATCACACTGGAACGTGTAAGATCTATGAACAATGTTCTAGAACTCTCTGACCACACAGAAATGTTCTTGGAAGTTACGTAACAGAGCAATATACCACATAAAATACAAATCATCAAATCCAACATTGGGTAATGGCCTTCTATAATATGGAATGATTGACTGATTGATTGATTGAACTTTTTTTTTTTTTTGCAAAAGTTGAAAAACTAAGTACACAGATCCGCCTGATATTCTGCCCTAAATTATCACTAAACTTCCTCTCTATCCCAGACTTATATTCATCAGATTGTACATCAGATAGTTACAGAGAGAAAACTTCTAAAGAAGAACACATATAAATGTTCTGAAAATCTCACATAATAGAACACATATTATAGAACTCATAGGAGTTAGTTTAGAAACATCACTTCAGAGAATGATATTTGGGAACATCATGAAACATTCCAAACATTCCTACGAGAAAAAAAAGAAATGTTCAAGTCAGTCAGTCATTTGAATGTCCCTTGCGGAACTTTGCCTCCCTAACAGCACTCCTGTAGGCCTCTCGGTTGTGAGCAAGATGGCCTGCTGCTGATGCATCCATTTGCAGATCATCAACTTTGTCTTGCAGCCATCTTTGCCTTGGTCTTCCTCTCTTTCTTTTTCCCATTATGTACCCTTCCAAGACAGTCTTCTCTAGACTATCAAGACGTTTAATGTGTCCAAAATATTTAAGTTTTCTCTCTTTAATCTTCTTTACTAGCCAGCCTTCTTCAATATTAAGATCTTGTAGAATGGATATATTTGTTCTTTTTTGTGTCCATGATATTTGAAGAACTCTTCTGTAGCATTTATATTCAAAAGTCATTTATGTGTTTCTCAGCTGTTTTGTTAAGTGTCCAGGTCTCACAGGCATATGTTGCGATGGGAAAGATGCATGCCCTTAAAAATCTTATTTTTGTAGTTCTGTCTGTTCCTCTCCACAGATTCTTTAGTTGTTTTACTTTCTGAAGAGCGATAGATGTCCTCCTTTTAATTTCCCTCATTGTATCTCCATTATTAGTTAGTAGTGATCCAAGATATTCAAAACTCTCCACTTCTTCAAGTTTTTCCTCATTGATACATATTTCAGCTGCCTTGTTTGTTTTGTCAGTTGTCATCAATTTAGTTTTCTTTGCATTAAGATAGAGGTTCTGCTCTTCGCTGTTCTTACGGACTGACATAATTAGTTTTTCCATTCCTTTTTGTGTTGTGGACAGTAATACTGTGTCATCAGCATATCTAATCTCTGGTATTTCATAACCTCCATTGTTATGGCATCGTAATATTCTTTTTCTACATCTTCTCTAACATTCCTCATTATATTTTCAGTATACAAGCTAAATAAATAAGGCGACAATATGCACCCCTGACGGACCCCTTGTTTTATGTCAAACCAAGTTGTTGTTTCACCATTTATTCTTACTGCTGCTTGTTGGTCTAGATACAGCAGTGATGTTAATTGTATCAAATGTGTTGGAAATCCCATTTTTTCTCATTATTTCCCAAAGTTTCTAGTGTTGTACACAATCAAATGCCTTTGAGTAGTCTATAAAAGATAAATATAGATTCACATTAAACTCTCTGCATTTTCTCTATTCTATTATTTATCTTATGATTAATGCTTAAGTACCAGGACAGCATTCTGATAACATCATCAAGGAAGAACAAAATTAAAAAATGGAGATAAGTATTCTATAAATGAGATAAGAATTCTTTGAATGAGATAATTCTATGAATGAGATAAGAATGGAAATAAAAATTCTCAATCTCATAGTTCTATGAATGAGATAATAATTCTGAGAATGAGATAAAAATGGAAAGTTCTCAATATCAGAAAAAGATGCTTTATGATGATGACTTGTCACATCATCATCATCATCATCATCGTCGTCGTCGCCTTTAACTCCCTTGAGAGCATAGGCCACGTATTAAGGCTCTCCAGTCATCCTTGTTCTTGGAATTATTTGTCACAATATACTATGTACTAAATTATTGCCTTAGTGTAGACAGACAGACAGATAGACAGATAGATAGATAGATAGATAGATAGATAGATAGATAGATAGATAGATAGATAGATAGATAGATAGATAGATAGATAGATAGATAGATAGATAGATAGATAGATAGACGGACGGACAGACCAACAGATTGACAGACAGATAGACAGACAGATAAAGCCAAGTACTACTTGATAGTGTTAGCTCCTGACAGAAGCTAGCTACAAATTCTCTCTCCCAGTCAAGGGCTAGACAACATGACGGAAGCCCCTTGTTCGCTCCTTGTCAGTCATGCCAGTTCGAAAAATCAGACTAGAGCACATAAACACATCTAATTATCCCTTCCGATGCATTAGAGACCCGCTCTGCATGTGTAGATTCTCACACAAGCTGGTATAAGAGGAACAATAATCACAAGTTTAGGCACAGCAGATTATGACAAGACACATATACACCTCCATACTCTTAATGAACTCATTCGACCCTCCTTTAGGGAGTGAGAGTTACCAGACTTGAGAGAAACTGTTGTTGTTGTTGGAGAAAATTAAAACAAGGGCTGGTCAAGACCAATGTTCCCTCTAAGTGTTTTCTGTCTGGTTGCAAAATGTTCAGCTGATGTGCACAAAAATATCGTGAGTGCAGACGTGCGTAGTAGCACACACAAACACCCACACCCACCCACCCACCCACCCACCCACCCACCCACACACACACACACACACACACACACACACACACACACACACACACACACACACCGTAAAGGCCTGTACATTTAATATAGACCTGGCGTACCGTGATACAGTACTACCGAAACTAAGCGATAAAAGACCGATCCGGAAGTCGTAACCCAGCAAGAAAGAAACAGTAAAGGAAAAACATGTACCATCACCGTATTTTTCTTGATTGCAATTATAGCACTGAGGAACATCTGGGAACCGAAAAGTGAAAGTTTCTTTTGCGCGGCTCCAAATATTTTATGCGCGCAGCTTAGAGGGAACATTGGTCAAGACCGTATTCCGGCTTTTATTATTGTTTCCAGTAACAGGCTGTTGTGTTCCTTCAGCCAGACCGGCAGAGAGGAGCGAGAGTGATTGATGTGGTGATGGAGTCTGAGCAGAAGTCTTGGGCACCCCTGGATTTGAAGCAAGACACTGTAACCCCCTCCCTATCCGACACGGTACCTGGGCCTTAACTCTGCTCTTACATTGGTTCATTTAAATGGCTTTGAAATAAACAAGCGAAGAAAAGAAAAAAAAAACGAACTAGCCACAAACATCTACTTTTGTCCTTTTACTACGGAGATCCAAGTTTTAGATTGTTGTATATAAGCTAAATACAGACCTCTTGTCGTGTGTAGATTTTTTTTTAAAATGGCAGCTGTGTTTATTATGAACTGAGTGTGTTGTCTTAGGACGTTTGCATGAAAGTGACAAAGTTAAAATCATCGCCGCTTCTGATACAAGTTTCTTGTTCCAGGGAGATCAGACGAGGGCAAAAAATACATCTTTTATACAACAAATTGAGAAGCTGACTTGTTTCCAGGGAAAAGGATGAATGATTACAGGAGAATCAATTAAAAGTGATGGATGAATGATTACAGGAGAGTCAAGGTAAAGAGATTTGTAGCTGTCAGTACTCACCTGTCAGAATCTTGACCTGCGTTTCATCTATCCACAGAGAGAGGCGACTCTTGGTCCTCTGCCTGGCCAGTACAAGACCTGGAGACGAGCCTAGCGACCAGCATGTGAGAAGCACAGCGCATAGTGACACTGGCGCCAGGGAATGTCGAGGCATGGCCTTCTCAACTCTTACACGGGAACGAAAGTTCCAAGCTGCCCATATCACAAGTGTAATGACAGACAGGAACAAAATAAGCCTTCCACGCGATTTGGCAATCGCGGGTTTATACCACTGCCGCGATGGCCCTATGTTTCAAAGATGATAGCGAACAGATGAATTTCTGCGTTGCCAGTTAAGTTGAACTCCATTCAGACATTCTGCGAGGCTAATCTGATCATTTTCTTTGAGAAAGTGTTTGTGCCTCTTCAAAGTTGGGTGTTAGATTAAGCTCCTGTTCTCAGCTAGCCTTAATCTTGCCGGGAAGTTGTGACAAGATTAAGTGTGCTCTTGACTTTAGCTCTCCAGAAATGCGTTCACCACAAGTTTATCCAATCTTGGATTTATTCATCTGCTGGCGAATGTTTATACTACAAGAATTTTTTCTTTTTTTAATGGTCCGGGGAGCGCCAGAAATCTGGCCGATTGTAGAAGTTTTTCTTAGACATATCACGAGGATCTAGCACAAAAAGAAACCCAGACACTTCTGTGGTTTTATGGCTGAGGTCAAAGAGAAGTCTGTTTGTTGCTGATGAATGTCTCCCTGGAGGTCGTTGTGTGCGAATGGGTGCGTGAGGTGAAAAACACGGGCCTAAGTGCTCACGCTAACATGCTCTCCGTCCTTGTGAAAACTTCGAATTTTTTTTTTTCCTCGCACTGTAATCCGGGGGCCCACATTATAGGTGACACGTGACATCTCGTCGTCACATGATTGCTTTGTTTATGATCAAAGAGAGCGTCTGACCTTTGGCCCGGACACAAAAAAAGTAGCTCCGTATTTAGGTGGCTCCTTTTAAACGAAATACCACACACGTTACTATCCCATACACGGGATTTTGCGTACTGTTCTCACGGGACGATGGGAATTTGATTTTTTTTTAATGCTAAATTTCTTAAAATTTAATTCACAAACGTCAGCTTTACTGTAAAATACAATAAAGATTTGTTGACCAGCAAATTATCGATACATTTTCATCGGCAATATATATTCACTGTTCATTTATGGAGGGAAAAAAACCAGATGAACATACAGGTTCGTTATTCATCGTGTGAAACATTGACTTGTTGAACTCGTCTGCTAACTTGGCGGATTCTCCGCTGCCTGTCAAACTTAGACACTCGTTAATACTTTGAAAACTGGAAACTTTGACCAGAAATTTACGTCCACTAAAGCTGGAAATATTTTTCTCACAGTTAACCCTTGAAGTAGATCAGGGATAGATTCACACACCCTCACCCCACCCCCACAACACACACACACACACTGACAGCAACATAAAAACACTAGAAAAAACACTACACGATGTGACGAGGGAAAGAGTAATGTTTCAACATTAAACGCAGTTCAGATAAAAGAAATTTTGCTTTGTTAAACGGTTTGAAACAGTGTATGTTTTCCCATAAATTTGTAGAAATAGATGGTGTGCAAGATAGCGGAGTTAAGTTTATTAATAGAATGTTCTCTCGCGGCTAGACTGTTTGCTCGACCTACCGGGAGTCCATGGTAATGCTTTTATGATGTTTCTTCTTCTCACAAGAAAGACTGTTAACAAGAAAGACTGTTAACAAGAAAGACTGTTAACAAGAAAGCAAACTATGACTGAGCTGTGACCTCAAGAAAATGACCGAAATAAGCGCCCAAAATCAGACTAAAAAACGCAATATAGGTATTAGAGCCTTGAATCACGTGATCACTTCCTTCAGCTGAGTATCTACCATTAGCCTCGATGGATGCTTCATGGCAAAGCTGATGGTGCCGTGTCCTTTTATGATTAGGCGGTAGCTCGTCCTGTTTGAGTAGATAAAAGTGGTTTGTTCATGATTCCCTCACCCCCCCCCCCCTCCAAGTCTAACCAAGCAACACTTGTTCTGTTTCTTTTTTTTTTTTTTTACAAAGGAAGGAAAAGGGGGGGGGGGGGGTTAGAGATGCTGTCCGAACAGGCAATCAGCGACCCATAACTGATGTGCTGGCGTCAGGGTTAAAGAACCATAGCTGACCAAGACCCTCTGTGGTACCCCCAGTAACAGCCCCTGGCTAACGGAGCAGGGATCGCCAGTCCCCACGGTGGTGGAGTCTGCTAAAGAAGCATTGCACGTCCACTGCTTTTTAGCTGTACTTCGGGACTGAAAAAATGTAGCCGCCATAACCCACTCCCAAGCCGATACGATGCTGTGCCTCAATACCTCCACAGCATCGGCTGCAAAGAGCAACAGCTCGCAGTTACAGGGAGATAGCACAATAGAAGACAAGACACGACAAGTCAAGACAAGAGAAGACAAGTAAAGATAAGAGAAGACAAGTCAAGACAAGAAAGTCAAGACAAGAGAAGACAAGACAAATCAAGACAAAACAAGATAAGTCAAGATAAGACAAGACAAGTCAAGAGAAGAGAAGTCAAGACAAGTCAAGGCAAGAGAAGACAAGACAAAACAAGTCAAGACAAGGCAAGATAAATCAAGACAAGAGGAGACCAGACAAGTCAACAAAAGACAAGACAAGACAAGACACAAGAGGAGACACGGGAAGGCAGACAAGAAGTAACCGGAAGTAGCGAGTGCAGCAAGCTCTAACTGCGCAGTAGAATAAGACAACGTAAATGTCTTCCAGTACCAGGCAGGTTGTCATAGGTGATCATGCTCGTGAAGTTTTCCTGTCCCTGTCAGTCTCTGTCTCGTCATCTGAATCTATGGCTTCTTCTCACGATCACGAACTTCTCTTAAATTATTTTTTTTTTGGTCCTTTTCGAATGTAAATAAGAGACAACGACAAGAGAAACTGTCACCAAAAAAGCTGGAAACAAGAAAATAATTGACCTTAATACAAACATTTTATGTTTCATCTGTAGAGTATTCTAAGCGCTACTGGACGCCTTAATGAGAGAATGAAAATATGTCATTCATAAGCTTGTAACTTATTCTGTTACAGTTTGTGTGTGTGTGTTTTTGTGTGTGTGTGTGTGTGTGTGTGAGAGAGAGAGAGAGAGAGAGAGAGAGAGAGAGAGAGAAACCCTGTTGTTGTGATCAAAAAGTTATAAGCCACAACTCACCTGTTCATGCGAGCACGGCAAGAGGTACCTCCGTGTACCGACTGTCACGTGATCTCGGATGACGGGATGTATGAGTGAGTTCTGTTTTGTTCTAGATGTTCTAGAGAAAGGAGTTCTGTTCTGAATGTTGTAGAGAAAGGAGTTCTGTTCGGAATGTTGCAGAGAAAAGTTGTGTGTTGGTTTCCCCTGGAAGGACTGTTAGGCTGGTTGGTTGTAATGCCAGTTTTTGAGTGGGTTGTCCTTTTTAGGACAAATTGTTAGTATGTAGATTTTGTAATTGGATTTGTCCTTTGTAGGACAAAACGTATGTTCTGGGACGTCTGCGAGGATAGCTGATTTCGTAGTGTAGTTTTTGGTTACTTGTCCCATTTTAGGACAAAAACGTGCGTTAAAGTGGCTTTTTTTTTGTAGTTGTAAGTTGCTTTGTCCCTTTGGACACGGAGTGGATTCGTGTATAAGGTACGTGGGAGTTTTGGAGAATATAAATTAGCATGTTTTGATGTTGTATGTTGGTGTGAGGGTCCTATGGCGGTGTTAATCGCCCGGACAGCTTTTCTCTTCTCATCGTTATTTTCCCATCAGTTTACACTCCATGTTCATTTACAACACTCATTACAAAATGGATTTCATCAATAAACTTTTGTTGATTTTTTGGTAACTGCTGGATCTTGTGCTCTTTGGATTCATGTTGAATGTCCCAACTGTAGTGTTGAGTGTCCCAACTGTAGTGTTGAGTGTCCCAACTGTAGTGTTGAGTGAGATGACTACATGTAACTGGTCATGTTCGTGTACGGGGTTGTAGTGGTTGTTCACCCTGGCTGTTATTGTTACATGGTATATAACGGTGTAACGTCTGTAGTGCCACTGGTGTAGCAGTCCAATGAAAATCTCCACTGTAATTTTAGTGACGTATGTGACACAGTGAATAAAAAATATTCACCTCTGTACTTTAAGTCTGTTAGTTGCACACACATATACTAGCACAGTACAGTACAGTGTGTGGGCAAGACACGTATTTAGTGTTTAGTATTAGTACATGAAAGACGGTGTCAAGCTGTGGACTTGTTTTTAACTATTAGCGCCGGTGAACACCCTGTCCGATGAGGCAATCAACGACCTGTAGCTGATATGCTAGCGTCAGTGTTAGCGAACCATAGCTGACCAAGACCCTATCCCACCTCTCCGTTGTACCCCCCCCCCCCAGTAACCGGGGCAGGGATCGTCATAGTCCCCATGGTGGTGGAGTCTGCTAAAGAAACATTGCACACACCCCTCCCTGCTTTTTGGCTGTACTCCGGGACTGAAAAAATAGCTGCCATAACCCACTCCCACGCCGATACGATGTTGTGCCTCAACACTTTCACAGCATCGGCTGCAAAGAATAACAGCTCGCAGTTACAGGGAGTTCGTACAAGTTTAACTATCAGCCACTACAGGGGCGGCAGACTTCACTTTTTAAAAAAATCAAGCACCTAATACAGGGGTCGGCAAACTTCTTTATTTTTAAACAAGCAGCTAATACGGGGGTCGACACACTTTCCTTGGTTTTCTACAAACAGTTAATACAGAGGTCAGCACACTTTCTTTGTTTTTGTTTTTGTTTTTTTTAACTGTCACCTAATATAGGGATCGGGAAATTTCCCTTGTTTTTTACAATCAGCTAATCCAGGGGTCGGTTAAAAGTCCCTTTGTTTTTATTATCAACTAATATAGGGGGTCGGGAAACTTCCTATCAAAATTATGAAAATCAAAAGGGACATAACAATTGCTTTTTTGATTGGCTTCACTCGGTCGACAAACTTTTTCTATAATGGAGCCAGAGGTAAGAGCCAACACCAGACCAAACTTACATTTACAACTAATTAATGAAAGTAGCAGTAAAATATAAAACTATGAAGAGTAGCTATTTCATTTACGTAATACTATGTATTAGTGACGTAGTAATTAGTGTGACGAGGTTGGCAGGCAGTGGGTTGTCGAACCCTGAGCTAACACTTGCTGCTCACGATGTTTCTCATGATGTTTTGATTAGTCACTAAATGAATCCTGTTTGCTTTTTACTTTTAACTACATTTTTTTTTCTTCGTTTTTTTTTTCGTCTAATTATCTCTTATCACTCCTTCTTATTTCCCCTGAATCTTTATCTCCCCTGAATCTTTATCTCCCCTGAATCTCTCTCTCCAAATAGCCGAGTCTCCACATTTTTATGACCTTCTGACCTTTACATGTGACAATATACGAAGCTCTTGTATGACATTAATTTTTGTCTATTTTCTTCTGTGAAATATGAAATATGAATAACATCTCCCCTTGTTAATGCATTTATCTGTCTTAATTTACAAAAACTGATTTTCAGAATATCTTCTAAAATTTTAATTACAAGTTTTATTTCGTTCACGTTCTCGCCACATACATATGTTTTTTTTTTATTTTGTAACTTCTTATGAAAATGTCTATTCGTCTCTTTTCCTACTACCAACAGTCAAGTCTGCGATGACTGCCAGACTGTTAATTGCTTATTCACAGATATCGCGTCTGGTTTGTATTTTATAGAACATATCTCTACTAACATTAAAACAAGCGAAGGGATATAAACAACTTTGCGACATTTGTCCAATTTGTGGTAAAGAAAAACTAAAGTACGATCATTTATGACATCATCGGAAAGCGGAAACGTTCCTATAATTTTGAATTATTAACTTAAAAGTGCCCGAATTTAGCCAGTGACAAGGCCCGTATGTCGTAATATATGACGGTATGTCGTAATACACGTCCTTATGTTGTAATATATGCCGGTATGTCGTAATATAAGCCCGTATGTCGTAATAAATGCCTGTATGTCGTAATATACGCCCGGATGTGTATGAGATAAGTATATATAAAGCACTTCAGATGTTCATCTTCTTTTTAAAGATAAAGTGCAATTAATTTTGGATAACTTTTTTTTTAATCAAAAATGATTTTTTAAAAAATTGTCTCTCCTCTCTCTCTCTCTCCTCTCTCTCCTCCCTCTCTCTCCTCTCTCTCTCTCCTCCCTCTCCTCTCTCTCTCTCTCTTCTCTTTCTCTCCTCTCTCTCACATATTTTTAAGAAAGTTCGTGACATTAAAATGTGTGTAGTCGCCACTACCCCCCCCCCCCCGCAATCAAAATTCGTGCACCCCCCCCCTCCCACCCTTCATGGTTACTGTACTTTGATTTAGAAAGATAAATCATATACCCAGGAGGGGGGGGGGGGGAGGCCCGACAACACGGGACATAAGCGGGCAGTCCCGTGAATAAGTTCTTTTATACCCGTACTAAGGAATTTCCTGCAGGCGGTGAGATCAAAGCGAGTGTTGTTGACCCAGCATTTCGAGTGGTCAGGCCCGGGGGAGCAGAGTGCCAGTCACTGCTGCCAGGTCAGAGAGTGGGGGCAGTAAATCTGGGAAAGTGAGGTCTCTCCTGGATTAGGCCGTGACCTGGTTGTTTTTTTTTTTCTGGTGCTAAGTGGCCCACACAGAAAGTGGCAAGTGACTTGTATAGAAAGTTGCAAGTGGCCCACACAGAAGGTGACAAGTGGCCCACACGGAAAGTGGCAAATGACTTGTACAGAAAGTTGCAAGTGGCCCACACAGAAGGTGGCAAATGACTTGTACAGAAAGTTGCAAGTGGCCTACATAGAAGGTGGCAAGTGACTTGTACAGAAAGTTGCAAGTGGCCCACACAGAAGGTGGCAAATGACTTGTACAGAAACTTGCAAATGGCCCACACAGAAGGTGGCAAGTGGCCCACGCGGAAAGTGGCAAATGACTTGTACAGAAAGTTGCAAGTGGCCCACACAAAAAGTTCAAAATATATATATATACTGTTCAAAAAAACAAAAAAGAAACGCAACACTACTGTAGTCGTAATGGACACCAAATTTCAAACTTGTATCAAAGTTTTATTTTACGGAATTAATGTTTCAATCTTGGTATAAAGAAACTTTAAGACTTTAACAATGAAATGATGTTCATTAAATTTGGTTTGGACTTTTATTCTTTGCCAATGAGGCCTCCGTTTCAGTAAGGTGTATGCCCTCCTTTGGCCTGTATCAGAGAACGACATCTCCTTGACATGGGTCCGATTAGCCGTTGGATCTGTTGCTGTGGGATGGCTGCCCACTCTTCCAGCAGTGCAAGAGACAACTGTCGGAGATCGGTTGGCGCCACGTCTCGCTCGCGGACTTGTCTGTTGAGTTCATCCCATAAGTGTTCTGTTGGGTTCATGTCTGATGACATGAATGACCATGGAAAGGTCTGGACGTTGTTGTCAGCGAAGAACTGGGTGGTGAGGTGTGCCACATGAGGTCGAGCTTTATCCTAATGAAAAATCGACCCTGGTGCAGCCAGAAATGGAATGACGTGAGGACGAAGAATTTCTGTGACGTATCGTTGGGCATTCAGGCGTCCTTCAATTCCCACCAGGTCACTTCTTCCGATGAAATTGGTTGTCACCCACAACAGTGCACCTGCACCACCATGTGGAGGAGCCTCATCCACACAGTTCTGGGCATAGCGCTTATGGACTCTGTGGTAAACTCTTCTCCGTCTATCGTGTCGCTGGAGCAGAAAGAATGATTCATCACTAAACCAAACCCTTCTTAAATCATTCGCAACGGTCCATTGACGATGCTGGTTCGCCCACTGCAGTCGGTTCTGATGATGTCGGTCCGTAAGAACATGACCTTTGTAGGGTCTTCTAGCCCAAAGACCAGCGTCGTGCAGCCGGTTCCTGACCGTGTGATCTGAAATTCGACGAGCTGCTGTCATTGACTGGACTGTTGAGGACGCAGATACAAATTGATTCCTGAGGTGACGCAGCCGTATGAAGCGGTCTTCGGTAGGAGTTGTGACTATGTGTCTTCCACTGCGTGGCCGGTCTGCAACTAAGCCAGTTTCTTGAAATCGTCTCCAAAAGGCGACTAATGGTGCTTCTAACCACATTAAATTGTCTGGCCACTACACTTCGTGACTGTCCAGTCTGTAAGCGTCCAATGATGATGAGTCGTTGTTCTGTAGTGAGATGAGCCATACTTGCGCATTGAATTTTCAAATAAAGTGATTCGACGAGCGTCAATATTTTATAGGCGTTCAATAACATGGCCAGTGAGTTTTGTGTTCAGTCATTTTTACGGGATTCTCGTGAACCTGTCAGAAGTTATTGTCAAAAATGCTGTTTTGACTAGCGCCGCTTTTCTGTTCTCATGAATCATCTGCTGAGTACAGTTCAGGTCAGCACGTGAAGTTGATGTCCAAGTGAACGTTTCAGGCAATTTGTTCTTGTCTGACCAGCAAACTTCAGTTTAAATCGCAACATCGTATTTGTTGCGTTTTTTTTTTTTTTTTGAACAGTATAGAAAGAAGAAAGTGGCTTGAACACAAAAGTTGCAAGTTGCTCACGTAGAACTCGGCAGGTGGCCTAAACACAAACAGCTAGAAGGAAAATCGGCGTGGATCCAACTCAGAGGTGCAATATGATACTATCAAGTGACTATATAACACTGTTTCTGTAATACCGCCAGCGATTGAAGTCAATACATTTATATGAGCTACAGGTTCAGATCTGAGCAGACTTACTCACACGTGCATTTAAAAGAAAAAAAATGTTTCCGAGATTTGAGTATTCACGTCTTTTTGAAATAGTGGACAGTTCCGAGAGAAATAGTGTAGTCATGTGACCTCTTTTCGCTTTACAGTGAAAACATCTGGAAAATTATTACATTTATTAAAACAATGAAAATGGCAGTCACGATATGAATTATTTGAAATATGCGGTCTACCCTTTGCTAGTAGAAGAATGAGAAACCAGTCTGCAGAAACTTGTGAAAAATGTTACCAACTTGTGAAAAATGTTACCAACTTGTGAAAAATGTTACCAACTTGTGAAAAATGTTACCAACTTGTGAAGAATGTTACCAACTTTTGAAGAATATTACCAACTTGTGAAAAATGTTACCAACTTGTGAAGAATGTTACCAACTTTTGAAGAATATTACCAACTTGTGAAAAATGTTACCAACTTGTGAACAAGGTTACCAAATTGTGAAAAATGTTACCAACTTGTGAAAAATGTTACCAACTTGTGAAAAATGTTACCAACTTGTGAACAAGGTTACCAACTTGTGAAAAATGTTACCAACTTGTGAAAAATGTTACCAACTTGTGAAAAATGTTACCAACTTGTGAACAAGGTTACCAACTTGTGAAAAATGTTACCAACTTGTGAACAAGGTTACCATCTTGTGAAAAATGTTACCAACTTGTAAACAAGGTTACCAACTTGTGAACAAGGTTACCAACCTGTGAAGGTTACCAAAGACAGCAAGTAAAGGGGACTAGAACTAAACAGCTACAAAACAGAGGCAATGCTCATACAGACGGGAAGACACACAAGTAAATAAATTCAGCTACATTGAAACAACATCAACAGCTGATGGCAAGTGCACAAATGAAATAAAATCATGAACAGGTAAGACAAAGGTAACTTTTTTTTAATGACATGAGGAAGATACTAACAAATAAGAAAATGTCCCTAAAAGTGAGGAAGATACTATTACAGTGCCATAAAGAGCCTATATTGCTGTATGGTGCTTGTGAAACTTGGACAATTAACAGACAGATGATAAAGACATCAGAATGAACATATACGAGTGTATGTGGTTCTAGAGAAAGGCGTAACAAAGTCTTTGACATGTCATGAGAAGACACACATGTCATGAGAAGACACACATGTCATGAGAAGACACACATGTCATGAGAAGACACACATGTCATGAGAAGACAGAAGTTATAAGTTACAGAACTTGGTGGTAACTGGACATTTCTCAGGATCGGGGAAGTTTGGGGTGGTGGTAGTGGTGGTGGTGGAGGTGGTAGTGGTGGTAGTGGTGGTGGTGGAGGTGGTAGTGGTGGTAGTGGTGGTGGTGGAGGTGGTAGTGGTGGTGCTGGTAGTGGTAGTGGTGAATGTGGTGGTAGTGGTTGTGGTGTAGGTGGTAGTGGTGGTGCTGGTAGTGGTGAATTTGGCGGTAGTGGTGGTGTTGGAGGTGGTAGTGGAGGTGGTAGTGGTGGTAGTAGTGGTGGTGGAAGTAGTAGTGGTGGTAGTAGTAGTGGTGGTAGTGGTGGTGGTGGAGGTGGTAGTGGTGGTAGTGGAGGTGGTAGTGGTGGTAGTAGTGGTGGTGGTAGCCGTGGTGGTGGAGGCGGTAGTGGTGGTGGTAGTAGTGTTAGTGGTGGGATGGTAGTGGTGGTAGTGGTGGTGATGGTGGTAGTGGTGGTGGTGGTGGTGGGTGGTAGTGGTGGTGGTGGTGGTGGTGGTGGTGGTGGTGGTGGTGGTGGTGGTGGTGGTGGTGGTGGTGGTGGTAGTGGTGGTGGTTATGGCCGGGGGGGGGAGGGTATCTGAGTAAAAGAGAAAAGTCCAGGAAAGAAATATGTTAACTAGGTGACTAAATGGTACAGGAAAGAAATATGTTAACTAGATGACTAAATGGTACAGGAAAGAAATATGTTAACTAGATGACTAAATGGTACAGGAAAGAAATATGTTAACTAGGTGACTAAATGGTACAGGAAAGAAATATGTTAACTAGGTGACTAAATGGTACAGGAAAGAAATATGTTAACTAGGTGACTAAATGGTACAGGAAAGAAATATGTTAACTAGGTGACTAAATGGTACAGGAAAGAAATATGTTAACTAGGTGACTAAATGGTACAGGTAAGAAATATGTTAACTAGGTGACTAAATGGTACAGGAAAGAAATATGTTAACTAGGTGACTAAATGGTACAGGTAAATCAAAGGCAGCTGATTGTGTACAACACCAGAAACTTTAGGAAATAATGGAAAAATGGGATTTCCAACACATTTGATACAATTAACATCACTGCTGTATCTAGACCAACAAGCAGCAGTAAGAATAAATGGTGAAACAACAACTTGGTTTGACATAAAACAAGGCGTCCGTCAGGAGTGCATATTGTCATCCTACTTATTTAACTTGTATACTGAAAATATAATGAGGAATGTTAGAGAAGATGTAGACAAAGAATATTACGATGCCATAACAATTGGAGGTTATGAAATACCAGCGATTAGATATACTGATGACACAGTATTACTGTCTACAATACAAAAAGGAATGGAAAAACGAATTATGCCAGTCCGTAAGAACAACGAAGAGCAAAGAAAACTAAACTGATGACAACTGACAAAACAAACAAGTCAGCTGAAATATGTATCAATGAAGAAAAACTGGAAGAAGTGGAGAGTTTTGAATATCTTGGATCACTACTAACTAATAATGGAGATACAATGAGGGAAATTAAAAGGAGGACATCTATCGCTCTTCAGAAAGTAAAACAACTAAAGAATCTGTGGAAAGGAGCAGACAGAACCACAAAAATAAGATTTTTAAGGGCATGCATCTTTCCCATCGCAACATATTCCTGTGAGACCTGGACACTTAACAAAACAGCTGAGAAACACATAAATGCCTTTGAATGTAAATGCTACAGAAGAGTTCTCCAAATATCGTGGACACAAAAAAGAACAAATATATCCATACTACAAGAACTTAATATTGAAGAAGGCTGGCTAGTAAAGAGGATTAAAGAGAGAAAACTTAAATATTTTGGACACATTAAACGTCATGATAATTTAGAGAAGATCATACTGGAGGGATACATAATGGGAAAAAGAAAAAGAGGAAGACCAAAACGAAGATGGCTGGAAGACATCGTTGATGATCTGCAAATGGATGTATCAGCAGCAGGCTGTCATCTTGCTCATAACCGAGAGGCCTACAGGAGAGCTGTTAGGGAGGCACAGTTCCGCAAGGGACATGCAAATGACTGACTGAACGAATGATGAAGAAATATGTTAACTACATGACTAAATGGTACAGGTAAGAAATATGTTAACTACATGACTAAATGGTACAGGTAAGAAATATGTTAACTACATGACTAAATGGTACAGGTAAGAAATATGTTAAATACATGACTAAATGGTACAGGTAAGAAATATGTTAACTACATGACTAAATGGTACAGGTAAGAAATATGTTAACTACATGACTAAATGGTACAGGTAAGAAATATGTTAACTACATGACTAAATGGTACAGGTAAGAAATATGTTAACTACATGACTAAATGGTACAGGTAAGAAATATGTTAACTAGGTGACTAAATGGTACAGGTAAGAAATATGTTAACTACATGACTAAATGGTACAGGTAAGAAATATGTTAACTACATGACTAAATGGTACAGGTAAGAAATATGTTAACTAGGTGACTAAATGGTACAGGTAAGAAATATGTTAACTACATGACTAAATGGTACAGGTAAGAAATATGTTAACTACATGACTAAATGGTACAGGTAAGAAATATGTGAATTAGATGACTAAATGGTACAGAAAAGAAATATGTTAACTAGATGATTAAATGATTCAGAAAAGAAATTTGTTAACTAGATGACTAAATGGTACAGAAAAGAAATATGTTAACTAGATGACTAAATGGTACAGAAAAGAAATATGTTAACTAGATGACTAAATGATTCAGAAAAGAAATTTGTTAACTAGATGACTAAATGGTACAGAAAAGAAATATGTTAACTAGGTGACTAAATGATTCAGAAAAGAAATATGTTAACTAGATGACTAAATGATTCAGAAAAGAAATATGTTAACTAGATGACTAAATGGTACAGAAAAGAAATATGTTAACTAGGTGACTAAATGATTCAGAAAAGAAATATGTTAACTAGATGACTAAATGATTCAGAAAAGAAATATGTTAACTAGATGACTAAATGGTACAGGGAAAAAAAAAGTTTAACTTGATCAGAAGTACTAAAGACCGTGCAAGATGGAGAAATATGGTTGTCAAGACTGTTTGGCACAACTAGTACTGGATGAATGAATGAATGAATGAATATTCGTGAATGAATGCATGGATGAATGAATATGATTTGAACTTTGAAGCGCAAATACCAAATAACCCTCCCTCAAAATTTGAATACAAAATGAGTATATCTCCTCATGTTCATCATGTACTTGCTAGACGTTCTAGGCAGAGTTTCTAACTAGACATACTAGGTAGGCAGACATTCTAATTAGATATATTCGCTCACACAGACATTCTAACTATATATACTTATTGGACATACTAACTAGACACATTACCTAGACAAACTGACTATGCAAATTAACTAGTCAAAATAATTAGACAAACTAACTAGACATCCTAACCAGATAAATTACCTACGTATGTTAACCAGAGAAACTAACTTCTCATATTAGACAACCAAACAAATAAGACAAACTAACTAGACATATTAGACAATGAAACAGATAAACTAACTAGACATATTAGACAATGAAACAAACAAGATAAACTAACTAGACATATTAGACAATGAAACAAACAAGACAAACTAACTAGACATATTAACCAGGTAAGCTAACCAAACAAGACAAACTAACTAGGCAAACTAACTAAACACATTAACCAGGGAAGTTAACCAGACAAACAAACTATTCAGATTTATCAGCCAAACAGACTATACAAACTAACTAGTCATATTAACCAGGTAAGCTAACCAGACAAACAAATTATTCAGGTTAATCAGCCAAACAGACTAGACAAACTAACTAGATACAATGAATTAAGAAAAAAAACTAACTGGTCATTTTAATCAGACCAATTAACCAGACAAACTAACTCAGCAAATTGACTAGACAAACTAACTAGTCAAACTAAGTGGACAAACTAACAGGACATACTAACTAGAGAAACCAACTGGACAAACTAATTGGACAAAGTAACTATATAAACTAACTAGACGAAACTAAGTGGACAAACTAAGTAGACAAACTAACTACATAGATACACTAACTATTAAAAAAAAACTAAGTGGACAAACTAACTAGACAAAGTAACTAGACAAACTAGCTAGACAAGCCAGCTAGACATAAAAGCTACACATCCACCAGTCACAAAAGTCTAAAAGAACAAAACAGGTCCAGATTGACAGAAACTGTCAGCTTTTTAAAAATCATCCTATGTCATTTCTGTCCTCCATTATTTCTGTCTTCTTTCTAAAAATTTGTAAAAATCTGTCAAGGAGACATGATCTACACTTACAGGAAAAGATTTATCACGAATTATGAGATACTATCGATTTTGTTTGCGACATAATTAAGAATATTATGAATGAAAACATTATATTATATGTGAGACATTGCAAACTTTGCATGCCAGTGCTGTGTGTGAGTGTTTACATATTTTTAAAAAAAAAACAACGAGATAATAAATGTTTCATATGATTATTTATAAATCATATGTGTATGTTTCCATGATGTTTGAAAAATAAATAAACAAATCGCAGATATTAAATTTGTTTTAAATGTCGTATGTGAATGCTATATGTGAATAGTTCAAACGTTGTACGCGAGTGTTTGCGCGTTTTCTGCAAGTGTTTACATATTGAGTGCGAATGTTTAAATGCCTTTTTTTTCAGTGTTTTTGTTTCCATGTTGGAACAGGGGAGGGGGAGAGAGAGGTGTTAAATGCTAACATGTAGGAGAATAAATAAATTTAGTAAACATTTGTTCATATATTGTATGTGAATTAATGTCACTTGATTATGTTAAAAACTGAGTCACAAATGTCTAAAACTTCATATGCGAGTGAATGAAATGTTATGTGCAAATGTTTACACTTTATGTATAGACGTTTCAACGTTCGATGTAGAAACTAGCAACTGATGTTTTAAAAATAAAAGGCTTTTAAAAAAATATGTACGCTTGCGGTGGTCAATTAGAAAAATTGTCAGTGATTATTTCTACTATAATCATGTAGGTCATCTCACGTTCTTCAAGGGGTGGTGGATTACGGGGAGAGGGCTGACTTGAAACTGTGCGTGTCTTGACCTTTATTTCAGCGTAACTTAATCACTTGTCATCATGCACTTGACGCAGCTGCACATTTGTGGAAGACAAGAGGAGGAAGACAATTTTTAAAACCTGATGGAGCTGTTGTAGAAGATTAATTTAAATTAATTTAAAATTAAATTAATTTAAAATGACCAAATTAAATTAATTTAAAATGACCAAAAAAAAAAAAAAAGCAATCAAAACATTTTGGTGTGCCATAACAAGATCAAATTTACAGAATTAGTATTAGACAGGGTATGAAAACATTATGAAACGAAGGAAAAGATTTCTACAAGCGCTGACCATGTGACATGGATTTGTTTTAAAAAAAAAAAGAAAAAGGCAAATCTGTCAGGGATTCTCAGCATGAAGACGGTGGCTCCTCTAATAGGAGCCCTGATAGTCAACGTTTGAATAATCACCGGCGTAAAAGAAGGTCTAATGATGAACATCTTTTGTGGATGATAATTTATCGTCGGGGGGAGGGGGAGGGGGAGGGGGAGGGCTGGGTTAACAAGAGACGGTAATGACTTGGGACTTTGAGAACAACTGAAGAAGTACTCAGGACAGCACGAAATGGAAACCAATGATATCGCACGGGCTTCAACGCCTATTGATAATTTCCTACAACTCATCCATCCCTTCATCACCGGCAGAGTATTGTTTATTTTGTTTATTTTGTTTATATTGTTTATTTTTGGGTGCTAGTTGGCTAAGTCGATAGTACGCTGTTCTCTCGTGGCTAGACGGCTGCTCGTCCTACCGGAGTCCGTGTTCGAATCCCAGGTAATTCCCTTGTGATTTTTCTTTCTCTCACGTCTCACTAAAGTGCTTTGTCTACGATTTTTTCGAGGTCTAATCCTACAAAATTTGTTCTCTTACTTTATTTTGTAAGAAAACTTTTCAATATTCGGCTCTTTTTTCTCTCCTAACATTTCTGAAAATGGCAATGGACGACGAAGTTCACATCATATTTTTATCAGTTTATTATCGTTTTAACATTAAGCCCGTTTGTGTGTGTATGTGTGTGTGTGTAAGTGTGTGTGCAAAACTTATTTACGGTACATATTTGGAATTCGCTTGTTTTCCGGTAAACACCGAACCAGAAATGTAACGATAGCACCAAAGGCAGAAACAATTTTCACAAATTAAACAAATAAATTAATATTCAGAACAACCCTTGGGACACTTAAATATCTTTCTGTCCTGACAGTTCTTGTCGGATACATACATCCTAGGACCGAATGTCCTGGCAGCTCTTGTCAGATACACACATCCTAGGACCGAATGTCCTCCTGGATTGTTCTGCTTCTTTAAATATATTCAATACTTGGTTATGAGATGTCCGAACACGTTTGCGACATAAAGGCTTACACAATCCTAACAGTAACCGCTTATCTGCTTACACAATCCTAACAGTGACGGTTTATCTGCTTACACAATCCTAACCGTGACGGTTTATCTGCTTACACAATCCTAACCGTGACGGTTTATCTGCTTACACAATCCTAACCGTGACGGTTTATCTGCTTACACAATCCTAACCGTGACCGTTTATCTGCTTACACAATCCTAACCGTGACCGTGGAGTTTAGTCCAAAAGGGAAAAAAAAATGAAATCTTCAATCATCCAGCGCTGAACTCGCTCCACCAACACTGACTGCCTACGTTAGAGGTGGTCTCCCTTTTGTGCTCGTCCCACATGGCAGCTCCGAGCGCGGAGAAATCCTCTCAGGTAACTCCGCGCATAGCCACTCAGTCCCTCCCCAACTCCCTCCTCCTCCTACTCTCAGAGTCTTAGGAGTGTATCCTTGCCCCATGAAACCTCCACCTGGACCCAGTGATCACTCGGGCAGGCACACACGCGCAGATGTGGGTGGTAGCCGCGGTGGTCCGCCCCACGTGTTGGGTGTTTCCGTGACTCCGGCAGATAAAAGTTGGTTAGCAGCTCGCTCTCAGTGTTTCCTACCATATCTCTTTTAGTGGAAATATGGCGCAGGAGAACAACATTCGGTTACTAACGCAATATTTGATGACGTAATTGTGTTTATTTAAGTGCAGGAGCGGTTTTATCTTTGCAGGGGACACAATAAAGTAAATAAATCCTTGAAATATCTTGATAACAAATAAATAGATTATGTGCACGTACGCAGATGCCTTCTTCTTCTTCTTACTCTCGTATTCTTCTTCTTTCTTCTTCTTATCATCATCATTATCATCTTCATCTTCATCTTCTTCTTTCTTTCTTCATCTAAGACGTTGAGACTCCTGGTGGTCGCCTGCATTTTTTGGTCTATCCGCCATTTTCCCAACATTGCTAACAAATAGTTATTTCCTACCAATATGGCACGTCCAATTTCTTGTCGTTTTGTGTTGTCTTTGACTTTCCATGACCAACATTCTGCCTGTTATTGTCTTTGACTTTCCATGACAAACATTCTGCCTGTTATTGTCTTTGATTTTCCATGAAAAACGTTCTGCCAGTTATTGCCTTTGATTTTCAATAACAAACATTCTGCCTTTTTAATGTACCGGCTAACGCATTTTTCTCTATTCTCTACCTGCGTCAGGCTGTCGTGTCATGTTAGAAAGCTCAGATTTTGTCATTAACGTAGATGCGCAAAATTTTAAGATTGAATATGTAACTCATCATCATCATCATGAGGCGTGCAAGTAGGCGTTGACTATCCTGTTTCTCGTTCCTTGATATGTTCCAGTCCGCCTTCAGTTGGTGATTTTTTTTATTGTGTCATCGCCTTAGACCGTCCTTGATTTTTCTCTCTTGGCCTTCCCTTGCCTCTCTTTCCATTTATTTTCCCTGTTTTATGATGTCTTCAAGCCATCCTCTTCTCACTATATGTCCAATAAATGATGCCTACTGTTTTCCTACGGATTGAATTAGGTTCCTTTCTTCATTTTACTTTTGATGGACATTCCCTGTTTTGTCATCTTATTGTAGCATAGCCTTGTAAGTAATGATTATAGTTATTATAATTATTATTATTATTATTAGTGACATGATCAGGAATAAAGAATGTATTGGGGGGCAGAGAAGGGATAGTTAGAAGGACGAAGAACGGATACTCGGTACTTCAAAGACCTGATCAAAGGTAAACCGAATCGACATGGGTACGCCGATAGATCGTAACATTGCGACTTCACGCACACCTGCAGTAGCCGAGGGGGAACAATTGACCAGTAGATCAAACGACTGAACAGAGAACGGACTAGGTCCCAAAGCAGGTAACATGAAAGAGATGGTGGACTTGTTAATGGGAGGTAACAATTAGACGACGGAGATGAAAGCGACTAAAGCGAAGACGCCAGTTGCGACCGGTTTTGGCGTGGTCAGAACTTACGAATATAAAGAAGGGAGGAGGATTCAGAAAGGCAGAGAGAGGAGAGCAGATAGGGGTTCTGATAGAGGAGGAGGCAGAGAGAGATTTTGATAGAGGAGGACCAAAAGGTCCTAAACAAGTAGTCTAATAGAAGAACATAACAGATAGAGAAATAGTGTTAGATTGAACTAGTGTAGCAAGAGATCGTACAGTAATTGTTACCAAGAGCTTTTGTATTACTGAATATTGTGAACGCTGCTTAAATACTGCTTGTAGAATTATGAGAATTATGATATTGTGATTTTGTGAGATTTCGTACTACTATGATGAAAATAATGAAATGTGTATAATCTTGCCTATGCCTATTATTACAAGTGAGTTATCAGCTATACGTATTGATCATATTGATATTATTTGTCAAATTAAAATGAATCAGTGAAATGTTCATGAGAAATCTTCTATTGCCATGTATGTGAAACTTCGACGTGTGATGTACCAAGGTGAGATGTGATGATAATAGAACATTCAATAATAACAATAATAATGAACAATATAAATTAGAACTTCACAGTGTTACAATAATAAAGACACAAAACATTGTTAAATTATCTGTCAAGGTACTCTTAACATTCTTCAAAGAAATCATATCTCTGTTGCAGCTAGTGGTCTTTCCAGTAATCTATTCATTGTCCACGATTGGCTTCCACAGATACGCTCTGTTTCTCTCACCTCCCCCCCCCCCCCCCCCCCCCCCAATACTTTTCCAGCGACCTTGTAAGGTACAGGCAGTCTTCGATTTCTAACGGGATTCCGTTCTGATAGGCCAGTCGTAAAGTGAAATGAACGTAAAGCGAATTTCAAAAGGGGCGAGTATACAATACTTTACTGTCAATAGACAGGTCAGCTTTAAAACGTTAAACAATAAGCTAGAGTGACCTTATAATTTCTCTCTCTCTCTCTCTCTCTCTCTCTCTCTCTCTCTCTCTCTGAACCTTAAGTGCCCAAGGCACATGGAGCTCCCGCAAAGGTTTTCCACAAGCGCCTATTCTTTGCCTTTTTTTTTTTCCCACTCTTGCCCAAGTGAGCCCTCTATTGCTCAACATGCTCTCTGTTGTTCTTCTCCATGTCTCTTTTGGTCTAGCCTTACTTCTGTTCCCCTGTGGTGTCCATCTTAGTGCTGTTTTTGGTAGTGAGTCGTCAGTCATCCGGAGCACATGTCCCAAATATCGCCAGCGCCGTATAATTTATGTACAGAATTTAAAATAAGTCAGTCAGTCCTTTGCATGCCCCTTGCGGAACTTTGCCTCCCTAACAGCACTCCTGTAGGCTTCTCGGTTGAAAGCAAGATGCCCTGCTGCTGATGCATCCAGTTGGAGACCATCAACATTAAACAGGGACTGCATGTTCTAAAACGGAACTGTAAATTTACAATAAGAAGTCAGTAGATGACCGAAAAAAAGAAAACGCAGTGGTAGAACCGGAAAGAAACGACTTTCTGTAACGAACGCCTGTTAAGATGACGTTCTTTCTTTGTAAACTATTCCCAGATCTTCTCTCACGTCTGTGTATATTTAATGTTTGAGATTCCTACTCGCCTGGACCGACTGCCTGGTTGAGTATTTTTAGGCATGACCGGTCACACTGGCAGCGGTATGAGGTCTTGTTTGTCTTAAAGATCAAAAGAAGTTTGAGGTGGTGGGGTGGGGTGGGGGAGGGGGAGAGCAAATAAACACATTTATTTTCCTGGTGGACCTACTCAGTGCGGTTAGACTCTTAAAACCCCCAGGGACCGGCCGCATTCCAGGAGAGCCGAGCGCGAGCCGTCAGCCCAAGGCTTCCTTGGCTAAAACCTTGACTTCCGCTCACAAACGCTTGTCGGCGCCTCGTCCAATAGAACGTTGTGTCAGTGACATCTCGCAGGAGAAAGCGAGACACTTCAGCGGAAGTGAGGGTTGCCAGTTCTAGCAGGAGCCCACTTTACATTACATTAATTCTTTACATGCTGTGCTGGAAAGTGTAGCCAGTCATGCGTCCCCGTCTTGTGCGATCCCTAGTGTTTCGAATCAGCTCAAATATTTTTCTTCCCAATGTCATGTGCTCAGTCTGCTGACATATTTTTCTTCCCCATGTCATGTGCTCAGTCTGCTGACATATTTTTCTTCCCCATGTCATGTGCTCAGTCTGTTGACATATTTTTCTTCCCCATGTCATGTGCTCAGTCTGTTGACATATTTTTCTTCCCCATGTCATGTGCTCAGTCTGTTGACATATTTTTCTTCCCCATGTCATGTTCCCAGTCTGTTGACATATTTTTCTATTCCCATTGTTCTCCTCGAATTTTCCAGTAATAAATAAGTTCTCTAACTTCTATCTTCTCATCAATATCAGAATAAATTTTATTTTTTCCTACAACTTTAGCTATCAAAATAAATTTGATCTTTTTTTACAATCTTAACTACCACGATAAATTTGATCTTTTCTTTCAGTTTTAACTATCAAACTAAATTTGATCATTTCTTACAATTTTAACTACGAAAATAAATTTTATTTTTTCCCCCCAATTTTAACTTCTTTTCGCGGCGTGGAAATTTCTCTGACGACCTCTTCATTTGTTTCTATGTGCTTACGATAGAAGAGAGAAGAAAAGGAATATTTTAATGAAAGTGTTTTCGGATAAAAGTTTTTCTTACCCATAGTCGGCGATTACCAAGTCCTGCCTAATCTCTAAACTCTGTCTAACCTTTAAATTCTGTCTAACCTTCAAGTTCTGCCTAACCTTTAAGCTCTGTCTAACCTTTAAATTCTGTCTAACCTTCAAGTTCTGCCTAACCTTTAAGCTCTGTCTAACCTTTAAACTCTGTCTAACCTTCAAGCTCTGTTTACGTTTCAACTTTGTCTAATCTTCAAGCTCTGTCTGACCTTCAAACTCTCAGTAAAGCTTTAAACTCGGTCTAACCTTTAAGCTCTGTTTAACCTTCAAGTTCTTTCTAACCTTAAAGCTCTATCTAACCTTAAATCTCTGTCTAGCAATAAAGCTCTGTCTAATTATAAAGCTCTGTCAAACCTTCAAGTTCTTTCTAACCTTAAAGCTCTGTCTAGCAATAAAGCTCTGTCCAACTATAAAGCTCTGTCAAACCTTCAAGTTCTTTCTAACCTTAAAGCTCTGTCTAACCTTAAAGCTCTGTCTAGTAATAAAGCTCTGTCTAATCATAAAGCTCTGACAAACCTTCAAGTACTAGTGGCAGTAGTAGTAAGAGTAACTGTAATAGTAGTAGTAGTTGTAATAGTAGTATTTGTAGTAGTATGATCATGGGGGTGGGGAGGCAGTCCAGCTAAACAAATGGAGAGGGAAGGGAGAAGAAAAACAGTAGTATTAGTAATAGTAATAATAGTAATAGTAGTAGTAGTAATAGTAGTAGTAATAGTGATAGTAGTAGTTGTAGTAATAGTAATAGTATTAGTAGTAGTAGTAGTAGAAGTAGTAGTAGTAGTAAAAGTAGTAATATTAGCAGCAGTAGTAGTAATAGTAGTAGTAGTAGTAGTAGTAGAAGTAGTAGTAGTAGTAGTAGAAGTAGTAGTAGTAGTAATAGTAGTAGTAATATTAGCATCAGTAGTAGTAATAGTAATAGTAGTAGTAGTAGTAGTAGTCGTAGTAGAAGTAGTAGTAGTAGTAGTAGTAGTAGTAGTAGTAGTAGTAGTAGTAGAAGCAGTAGCAGTATTAGTAGTAGTAGTAATATTAGCATCAGTAGTAGTAATAGTAATAGTAGTAGTAGTAATAGTAATAGTAGTGGTAGTGGTAGTGGTAGTAGTAGTAGTAGTAATAGTAATAGTAGTAGCAGCAGCAGGTGGATAAATATATTTCTGAAACTGATAAAAATAAAGTCCGGATATTAAAAGCGGGAAAGAGTCATCAGGCTTTGGTTAAATTATCAAGAGAAAATATAGTTTCCCGTCCAACATGACAAACAAATCTCTTGGAATCTTTGATAGTTTCCCATCCAACCTGACAAACAAATCTCTTGGAATCTTTGATAATTTGCCGTCCAACCTGACAAACAAATATCTTGGAATCTTTGATAGTTTGCCGTCCAACCTGACAAACAAATATCTTGGAATCTTTGATAATTTGCCGTCCAACCTGACAAACAAATATCTTGGAATCTTTGATAATGTGCCGTCCAACCTGACAAACAAATCTCTTGGAATCTTTGATAGTTTCCCGTCCAACCTGACAAACAAATATCTTGAAATCTTTGATAATTTGCCGTCCAACCTGACAAACAAATATCTTGGAATCTTTGATAGTTTCCCGTCAAACCTGACAAACAAATCTCTTGAAATCTTTGATAATTTGCCGTCCAACCTGACAAACAAATATCTTGGAATCTTTGATAGTTTCCCGTCCAACCTGACAAACAAATATCTTTGAATCTTTGATAGTTTCCCATCCAACCTGACAAACAAATATCTTGGAATCTTTGATAGTTTCCCGTCCAACCTGACAAACAAATCTCTTGAAATCTTTGATAGTTTGTTGTCCAACCTGACAAACAAATATCTTGGAATCTTTGATAGTTTCCCGTCCAACCTGACAAACAAATATCTTGGAATCTTTGATAGTTTCCCATCCAACAAGACAAACAAATCTCTTGGAATCTTTGATAGTTTCCCGTCCAACCTGACAAACAAATATCTTGGAATCTTTGATAGTTTCCCGTCCAACAAGACAAACAAATATCTTGGAATCTTTGATAGTTTGTTGTCCAATCCGACAAACAAATATCTTGGAATCTTTGATAGTTTGTTGTCCAACCTGACAAACAAATCTCTTTGAATCTTTGATAGTTTCCCATCCAACCTGACAAACAAATATATTTGAATCTTTGATAGTTTCCCGTCCAATCCGACAAACAAATATCTTGGAATCTTTGATAGTTTCCCATCCAACAAGACAAACAAATCTCTTGGAATCTTTGATAGTTTCCCATCCAACCTGACAAACAAATCTCTTGGAATCTTTGATAGTTTCCCATCCAACCTGACAAACAAATCTCTTGGAATCTTTGATAGTATCCCGTCCAACAAGACAAACAAATATCTTGGAATCTTTGATAGTTTGCCGTCCAACAAGACAAACAAATATCTTGGAATCTTTGATAGTTTGCCGTCCAACAAGACAAACAAATCTCTTGGAATCTTTGATAGTTTGCCGTCCAACAAGACAAACAAATCTCTTGGAATCTTTGATAGTTTGCCGTCCAACAAGACAAACAAATCTCTTGAAATCTTTGATAGTTTGCCGTCCAACAAGACAAACAAATATCTTGGAATCTTTGATAGTTTGCCGTCCAACAAGACAAACAAATCTCTTGGAATCTTTGATAGTTTCCCGTCCAACCTGACAAACAAATCTCTTGGAATCTTTGATAGTTTGCCGTCCAACCTGACAAACAAATCTCTTGGAATCTTTGATAGTTTGCCGTCCAACCTGACAAACAAATCTCTTTGAATCTTTGATAGTTTCCCGTCCAACAAGACAAACAAATCTCTTGGAATCTTTGATAGTTTGTTGTCCAATCTGATAAACAAATCTCTTGGAATCTTTGATAGTTTGTTGTCCAACATGATAAACAAATCTCTTGGAATCTTTGATAGTTTGTTGTCCAATCTGATAAACAAATCTCTTTGAATCTTTGATAGTTTGTTGTCCAACAAGACAAACAAATCTCTTGGAATCTTTGATAGTTTCCCGTCCAACCTGACAAACAAATCTCTTTGAATCTTTTATATTTTCCCGTCCAACCTGACAAACAAATATCTTGGAATCTTTGAAAGTTTGTTGTCCAACCTGACAAACAAATAATTTGGAATCTTTGGTAGTTTGTTGTCCAACCTGACAAACACATCTCTTGGAATCTTTGATAGTTTGTTGCCCAAACTGACAAACAAATATCTTGGAATCTTTGATAGTTTGTTGTCCAACCTGACAAACAAATCTCTTTGAATCTTTGATAGTTTCCCGTCCAACCTGACAAACAAATATCTTGGAATCTTTGATAGTTTCCCGTCCAACCTGACAAACAAATATCTTGGAATCTTTGATAGTTTGTTGTCCAACCTGACAAACAAATCTCTTTGAATCTTTGATAGTTTCCCGTCCAACCTGACAAACAAATATCTTGGAATCTTTGATTTTTTCCCGTCCAACAAGACAAACAAATCTCTTGGAATCTTTGATAGTTTGTTGTCCAACCTGACAAACAAATCTCTTGGAATCTTTCATAGTTTCCCGTCAAACCTGACAAACAAATCTCTTGGAATCTCTCCTCGACGCAGTTTTCGCCTCCTCTCCCGCCTCGCTCCCTTTCCCAAACAAACAAACAGCAGCGTGTTCGCCACGCTGACAGAGTGAGCAGTGGATTCACTGGCCTGTTATTTTCATTATTAAGTCAGTGTTTTCTTCCAGATCGTTCCATCATCTCCTGTCACTTCCCGCCTTGATTTTCTTTACAGCTCATGCAGATGTTGTGGGTGGCATCCAGGTGGTTTGTGGATCGCTGAGACAGCCCAGGCCATATGCTTTCTAACCTAGTTTCATGCAGATTTATTCCTTCTTAAGACTAATGGCTGACATGTGGCTGGGAACAATGGATATAAATGTCCGCCAATGGAGTTGGAATTTTGGAACCTTTTTAACAAAAATTCGCCCGCAGATGGAATTCCCGTATTCTCCAGTGATATAAGCTTTCTTAGAGCCATTTTTGTTTTCTTTCCATCATGTTTGTCTTCTTAAAAACCGCCATCTCCTCTTGCTAGCTTCTATGGCCGCGTCCATCTGTGGCAGGAAAGTTAACAACACTAGACAATTTCGTGTCTTCTACATTTACAAGACTAATCAGATGTGCAGGCTAGGCTAAAGCAGACTTTAATAGACTTGGTTTCCGGTACAGATCTCAGCGGTGGCTCCCAAACAGCCCGCATTTTCCACTGTTCCCACTCCACGCCTCCACCCTGAATCCACTGTCAGGTGGCGGGTACCTTCCCTCCACCAGCCAGCTCGGCCTCACGTGTGAAAATGAAGACGAACAGCGCAGCTCGGCACCGGTGACGGCCTCACGTCCCAGCTTAAGACATTTCTCTTCTCTCAGTCAGCCCAGAGAGAAGTTCTGGCCCCCGTGGACAAGTCTGTGGAATAAATGTCCCGCTCTATAGACGTCTAAGCTTGCCTTAAGGCAAATATCCCAAAATCGGCGTTTCTCAGCTCTTCTTCCACTTGTGGCATCATCATCATCTTCATCATCAACATCGCAGTGCCGTGCCGACGGATTTTGGCTGTTTCTCCATAGCACCCGATCCTTCATGCAAGCCATCAGTTCAGTTGTTGATCTCCTCTTACACCATCTCGTCAGACTATCAAGTATCAATTCTCTCTGCTTTCCCCTGACTCTTCTTCCCTCTGTTTTTTCCTGTAGTTACAGTATTTTCACCCCCCCCCCCCCCCGCACCCAATTCTCATTGCATGTCCTATTAAATTACATTGCTTCTCGTATTTTTTGGACAAGATTTTTGTGGTCTGTCCCACTCTATGAGAGAATCTATGTATGAGAACACATTCTTCGTGAATAATCTTTGCTGTCCAGGGACATCGCAACGTTCTTCTGATAAACCACATCTCTGTTGATCCTAATTGTGTGTGTGTGTGTGTTTTTGTATATATATTTTTCAGGTCCGCGTATATATATATATATATATATATATATATACGCGGACCTGAAAAATATTCTATCATTCGTAGAAGAACTATCTAGGAATACTCTGACGGAATTTTCAAGTTCAACTTGAAGAAGAAATAGTCATTTACTACACTATAGTTTCATGACCGCGTTGTTAGTTGTTTGTCCTCTCTTGGCTAGGCAGTTATCTGCTCTACTGGAGTCTGGGGTTCGATTCGCAATCATTTCCTTACTATTGTGTAAAAAAAAACCCCCAACTTTTCTCACGTCTAAATCGGTATTTAATACAAAATAAAAAGTGTCCTACTATATGGTTCAGAGACATGGATGATGACCAGGACAATACAACAGAGGATACAAACATTCATGAACTACTGCTTGAGGAGGATTTTAAACATTAAATGATAGGATAAGATCAGGAACGAGGAGATCTGGGAAAGAACAGGACAAGAGCCTATGAACCAACAAATCATGTCTAGGAAATGGAGGTGGATTGGCCACACACTGAGAAAAGCTGACACCAGCATAGCAAGACAAGCAGCGACGTGGAGTCCTCAGGGAAATATAAATCATGTGCGACCTAGAGCTACTTGGAGAAGGGAAACTATGACAGTGCTCAGAGACAAGGGAAACTATGACAGTGCTCAGAGACAAGGGAAACTATGACAGTGCTCAGAGACAAGGGAAACTATGACAGTGCTCAGAGACAATGGAAACTATGACAGTGCTCAGAGACAAGGGAAACTATGACAGTGCTCAGATGACAAGAGATACGCATAGAAGAAGGTAGAAAATAAATCCAAGAACAGGTATGACTGGAGAGCCTTTATCTGTGGCCTATGCTCTCAAGGGAGTTAAAGGCGATGATGATGATGATGATGATGATGATGGTATCTCCTTTGTCTTAAACTTTTCGAGGATAACCATACATTCTTCACTCTAACATACACTGTGCACAAGTCTCGTTGCTTTCAAATTTTCAGAATCATTCATGGAAGCCTTTGAGCAAGATTCTTTTTTTTTCATGAGTAAATTCTCTCATAACTGATTGATTGTGTTATTATTTGATTAAAATTGTCGGCTCACAACAACAAAATTCTCTGGAATGAAAAGTTTTTTAAAAAATTCATTGTATATAAAATTTCTTACATGTGGCCTAACGGAGTTCCGTAGTTCTGTAGGGTTCGGCGAAAGTCCGGCTGAGAAGCATTCATTCATTCATTCCTTTGCATGTCCCTTGCGGAACTTTGCCTCCCAAACAGCACTCCTGTAGGCCTCTCGGTTGTGAGCAAGATGGCCTGCTGCTGCTGCATCCATTTCCAGATCATCAACGATGTCTTGCAGCCATCTTCGTTTCGGTCTTCCTCTTTTTCTTTTTCCCATTATGTATCCTTCCAATACGGTCTTCTCTAAATTATCATGACGTTTAATGTGGCCAAAATATTTAAGTTTTCTCTCTTTAATCCTCTTTACTAGCCAGCCTTTTTCAATATTAAGCTCTTGTAGTATAGATATATTTGTTCTTTTTTGTGTCCACGATATTTGGAGAACTCTTCTATAGCATTTACATTCAAAGGCATTTATGTGCTTCTCAGCTGTTTTGTTAAGTGTCCAGGTCTCACAGGAATATGTTGCGATGGGAAAGATGCATGCCCTTAAAAATCTTATTTTTGTGGTTCTGTCTGCTCCTCTCCACAGATTCTTTATTTGTTTTACTTTCTGAAGAGCAATAGATGTCCTCCTTTTAATTTCCCGCATTGTATCTCCATTATTAGTTAGTAGTGATCCAAGATATTCAAAACTCTCCACTTCTTCCAGTTTTTCCTCACTGATACATATTTCAGTTGCCTTGTTTGTTTTGTCAGTTGTCATCACTTTAGTTTTCTTTGCATTAAGATAGAGGTTCTGCTCTTCGCTGTTCTTGCGGACTGACATAATTAGTTTTTCCATTCCTTCTTGTGTTGTGGACAGCAATACTGTGTCATCAGCATATCTAATCTCTGGTATTTCATAACCTCCAACTGTTATGGCATCATAATATTCTTTGTCTACATCTTCTCTAACATTCCTCATTATATTTTCAGTATACAAGTTAAATAAGTAGGGTGACAATATGCACCCCTGACGGACCCCTTGTTTTATGTCAAACCAAGTTGTTGTTTCACCATTTATTCTTACTGCTGCTTGTTGGTCTAAATACAGCAGTGATGTTAATTGTATCAAATGTGTTGGAAATCCCATTTTTTCCATTATTTCCCAAAGTTTCTGGTGTTGTACACAATCAAATGCCTTTGAGTAGTCTATAAAGGATAAATATAGATTCACATTAAACTCCCTGCATTTCTCTATTATTAATCTTAGATTGAATATATGATCTCTTGATCCTCTTCCTTGCCTGAAGCCAGCTTGGACCATATTGACTTCTTCTTCTATTTTCTTTCGAAGTCTACCCATTATGATTTTTAACAGAATTTTACTGGCATGACTAATCAGGGCAACAGTTCTGTAGTTGGTGCATAATTTCAGGTTACCCTTTTTTGGCAGTGGTATGAATACAGTTCTTTTCCATTCTTTTGGCCAAATACCTGAATGCCATATCTTTTTACATAGTGCATGATAGATTGTTGCACACTCCTTTCCTCCTGCTTTAATAAATTCAGCGGTTATCTCATCACATCCTGGTGATTTACCATTTTTCAGACTCTTTATTGCCCATAAAACTTCTTCCATTGTCGGCTCGGGTTCTTTCTCCTCCAATAATAATTCACACTGTTGATTTCTGCTTCCACAGTCGGTTGTTTCATACATTCTTTTGCAATATTCCTTCCATCTTTCCAGAATTTCCTCTGTCTCTGTCAGGGTATTCCCCATCTCATCACAAATTACATTTAGCTTAGGTGTGACATTTCTCGTCAATGTCTTCATTTCTTTAAACATTTCACTATCTCTTCCACACCTCTGATGTTCTTCTATTCTTTCACAACAATCTTGTATGCATTGTTTTTTGTCTTTTCTTATGTTTCTTCGTACTTCTTTTGTTAAAGTTTTATATTTATCTTTGTTGTTGTTTGTCACTCTCCATTGTGTCTTCATTTCTCTACATTGTTTTATCAGTTCTAGTGTACCTGCTGTGATCCATCTATTCTTTTGTGTTTTCTTTACTGGAACCATGTCTTTAGCTGTTGTTACTAAGATATCTTTGGCCTGCGTAGCCAATTCATCTGGTGTCATCTCTTCCTGTACAGCCATCAGGATTTCGAAACGGTTCTTCACTTCTATACCGTATTGTTCTGGTATTTTTGTAAGGTCAAAGCGGAGTGGTCTTGATCCCATAACTAACTTTTTTATCTTTATCTTCATGTCTGCTATTAATAACTCATGGTCCGTGTCACAATAAGCACTTGGTAAAGTTTTTGCTGATGTTATGCTTGACCTCCACCTTCTCTGCACTAAAATGTAATCTATTTGATTCCTGGTTTTCCCATCAGGTGATGTCCATGTGTAAAGTCTTCTTGGATGTTGTTTAAAAAGTGTGTTAGCGATCATTAGCTCATTTTCCATACAAAACGCCATTAGATTGTCACCTGCCTCATTTCTGTGTCCTATGCTAAATTTCCCTACAACTTGTCCTTCATCTTCTGCTCTTTCTGTACCAATTTTTGCATTAAAATCACCCATTATAAATACAATATCATTTTTCCGTACCTGGTCCATTGTCGTCTGCAGTGTGTTATAAAAATGTTCTACTTCATCTTCTTCTGCTGCTGATGTAGGTGCATATACCTGGATGACTGTTACATTTCTAGGAATGCCCTTAAGTCTGATTGTTAGGATTCTATCACTTACTGGATTGTAGCCTAGTAATGCTTTTGATGTTGATTTGTCCAAATAAAAAGCCACTCCATTCTTTCCTCCTACTTCTCCGCCAGAATATAAATATATTATCATTCTCGCTCTTAAAGTGTCCTGATCCTTTCCATCGATGTTCGCAGATTCCCAAAATGTGTATCCGCGTTCTTTTCATCTCGTCACTTATTACTTGATATTTTCCCTCATACATACTTCTTACATTCCATGTTCCTACTCTTATTTTTCTTTTTAGTTTGATACAGGGGTTTTCCTTGGTAACACCGTCAGGATTTTGTCCGTCATCACAATTACTAGTACCGACCTCTGCCTCACACTCTTCCCCAGTGTTAAAATTAGATCTATCTGGCCTGGGGGACTCACCACCAGATCTTTTTCCTATTTGACTTTCCATGATTGCTGCTTGGGTTTCTTGGTATGTTTCCAGAAGGTAGTTTACCATTGCTTTCCTTCCGGGCAGTGACTGTACTAGTCAGTGATCGTAGCCATTGTCCCTACATTGAGATCATCTGCCTACCATCATAGAATGGTGACCATAACCAACATTATCTGTCAGCTGCTCTCCCATTCCATCCACCACCTGCTCCCATGGCTTCACGTCACCCTGATCGGGGGGCTATACGGGTACTCCACCTTGCCCAAGGGTGTCCCGTAGACTAACGGAGGTAAGCTGAGAAGCGCTGCTCGGAATTATCACCGCAGAGGAAACACATAAAAACTTTCCACAGACTAAAGATCCGGATGTAGGTCCTAAATATAAGGCAGTGTTTGAAGAAGTAAATCGTCAATACCAGCTGCCGGTGTCACACGCTGACCACGCTGTTTAATGTCACTTTCTGACAAAGCTGTTCCCGTATCACTTTGTGACTGCGCTGTTCCCAGCTAATTAGGTCTCGTTAGAGAAGTATACTGTTTCTATACAAATCTCCTTATCTAGAATAAACGTAGAGAAATGTATATGGTTTATATCTGAAACTAGACCTCAAATAACTGTCAAAGACAACAGTAAATGTCTGGCTAGGTGGAGGTATGCAGTGTTCCCTTGTAAATCTTTCTAATTGATGCCAATAGCGAGATAAACATAGTGTTTCCATAGAAACTTTACCCCACACCACTGTTTCCCAACCTTTTTGTGGATCAGCGCTTCAAAGTTCAGTATTCAGACTCCGGCTTCACCGACAACCACATATATGCCCCGCCGCGTGCCGCAGCATCCATTGAAGAGTATGTCCGCTGATAGTTCTTGCCAAGTGCTGGTTGTTTACGATGCATTTTCTGCCAGACAGTTCGGGTTACCTGCCAGCTCCCTTACTTAGTCCCAGCTCCAGCAGTCTTTTCACAGCCACCTTGTTCTTCTATTCCCGCTCTTCATTTTCACGAAGCAATGTCCCTCTTGTCCATTGTCAATCTGCCATTTATTTTTGCCTGCCCAGCAGCGGAGTTCGTGGACTGAGGTCGACACTGCAGCAGCATCTAATTAAGGTGTCAAATCGACCAGAGTAGTACATTCGAAATGCCCTACACCCCGTCCCCCAAATTATTACAAATGCCCCCTCCCCTTGATGGGAAACTGTCTTGTACAGCTCTGGTATACAAAAACACATTTTCTCGGTTACGTCCCTGAAATAATCTCCCTTGAGGACCTTCAAAGTTTCACGTCTTCGTCTTCTTTTGTCACTTATTTTGCGCGAGGAAGACATAAGCTAACCTGATCATCTTTTCTAAGTTCAAATACGCGACACTCAGTCACGCAGAGCCAGGGGTTGAGTAAAGTTATATTTAAAATTTAATCCGAAGTTTTAATCAGTAGACCAGGATTATAGCTTGACTTCCACATGTCTCCACATGTCTCAGTCAGATCTACTTCTTGTCCTTATCTACAGAGTCAGTTTTCTTCTCAGCTGCGACATTTCCATTAAGATAATTTTTACAGTTTTTGTTGCTTCCAAACAGGCGCTGATCACGGATGAGAATACGGGAAAGTCTGAGACACGTGTTTTAAAATCGGGGATATTTAGGCCTTCCGACCGAAGTAACACTTTTATAGAGGCAAATCATTAAAATATGGGACTGTCCCGTACAATGCGTGACGGTTGGTCACTTCACAGAAGTCGAAACGTTAGACTATTAATATTTGGTTAAAGCATAATTTGTCTGTTTGTGGCCATGATCTGACATGTATTACTTTCTACTTGAAATGTATTACTTTCTACACGACTATTACTTTCTACATGACATTATTACTTTCTGCATGACATGTATTACATTCTATCATATGTTACTTTAATGTTACATTTGCCATCTTCACTCTTGTCAATGGGGTGTGGATGGAGGTCCTAGTGTGTGGGATGTGGATGGAAGTCCTAATCAGTGGAGTGTGGCCCGACGTCGCTGTCAGCAGAATGTGAACGGACATGTTCTTCAGTACTTGTCGGTGGAGATCCTCGTCAGTGGAGTATCACGTCCTAAACAGTGGAGATCCTCGTCAGTGGAGTATGACGTCCTAAACAGTGGAGATCCTCGTCAGTGGAGTATGACGTCCTAAACAGTGGAGATCCTCGTCAGTGGAGTATCACGTCCTAAACAGTGGAGATCCTCGTCAGTGGAGTATCACGTCCTAAACAGTGGAGATCCTCGTCAGTGGAGTATCACGTCTTAAACAGTGGAGATCCTCGTCAGTGGAGTATCACGTCCTAAACAGTGGAGATCCTCGTCAGTGGAGTATCACGTCCTAAACAGTGGAGATCCTCGTCAGTGGAGTATCACGTCCTGAACAGTGGAGATCCTCGTCAGTGGAGTATCACGTCCTAAACAGTGGAGATCCTCGTCAGTGGAGTATCACGTCCTGAACAGTGGAGATCCTCGTCAGTGGAGTATCACGTCCTAAACAGTGGAGATCCTCGTCAGTGGAGTATCACGTCTTAAACAGTGGAGATCCTCGTCAGTGGAGTATCACGTCCTAAACAGTGGAGATCCTCGTCAGTGGAGTATCACGTCCTAAACAGTGGAGATCCTCGTCAGTGGAGTATCACGTCCTAAACAGTGGAGATCCTCGTCAGTGGAGTATCACGTCTTAAACAGTGGAGATCCTCGTCAGTGGAGTATCACGTCTTAAACAGTGGAGATCCTCGTCAGTGGAGTATCACGTCCTGAACAGTGGAGATCCTCGTCAGTGGAGTATCACGTCCTAAACAGTGGAGATCCTCGTCAGTGGAGTATCACGTCCTAAACAGTGGAGATCCTCGTCAGTGGAGTATCACGTCCTAAACAGTGGAGATCCTCGTCAGTGGAGTATCACGTCCTAAACAGTGGAGATCCTCGTCAGTGGAGTATCACGTCCTAAACAGTGGAGATCCTCGTCAGTGGAGTATCACGTCCTGAACAGTGGAGATCCTCGTCAGTGGAGTATCACGTCCTAAACAGTGGAGATCCTCGTCAGTGGAGTATCATGTCCTAAACAGTGGAGATCCTCGTCAGTGGAGTATCACGTCCTAAACAGTGGAGATCCTCGTCAGTGGAGTATCACGTCCTAAACAGTGGAGATCCTCGTCAGTGGAGTATCAGGTCCTGAACAGTGGTGTATTCATGGAAATTGAAAAACTAACCATGTTCTATCCAGCCCGAGATCAGGGTTGTAAAATCTGTAGGAAAACATCGTGTGTTAATTTGTAAAGTTTTGCTTCAAACAGTAGCTTGTGATATTTGGAGATTCGTCGGTGCCTTCGCTATGACCACAAGCAGCACGACGATGGAGGTGACGGCGGCGACGAAAGCGTTCGTCCAGCTCAAGTCACAGGACTATGTCCGGGTCTGCATACTAAGTGATTCAATGAGAATGTTCCAGAATGTCGAGGCAGGTTCTGTACGCAGGCAGTGGCTTGAGTCGTTGCTGAAATCAGCGATTGGCAGGGTCACCTTCACCTATGTCCCTGGGCACGTTGGGCATCCAGGGAAATGAGAGAGCTGATAGACTGGCTGGCTCTGGCATCATCCCAGATGGACAGCCACTGGATTGAGCTGATATTGTTTACGCGCTCAGAGAGATAGACAGAGTGGAGGACTTCGAGAGCAGTGAATTCATGTCGCTGCTTAGAATGAGAGAGCTGGGAGTTCAGATCAGCACGGCCAGGAACAAGAGGCGTACTGGATATGGGAGACAACTGGTCAACCAACACAGAACATACTGTACATGCGAGACAACTGGTCAGCCAACACAGAACATACTGTACATGCGAGACAACTGGTCAACCAACACAGAACATACTGGACATGGGAGACAACTGGTCAACCAACACAGAACATACTGGACATGGGAGACAACTGGTCAACCAACACAGAACATACTGTACATGCGAGACAACTGGTCAACCAATACAGGACAGGCACCATCAGCCACAGGACACTGACGGATATGTTGAGGAGGGGCTCTGAGCAGCCATGGACATGTCCGGAGTGCAATGATGATGACCCTGACCATAGACCACATCGTCATCATTGTTGTGTTGTTCTTGTTTTTCTTGCTGTTGTTGTTGTTGTTCTTCTTCTTCCTTCTCCTTCTTCTTCTTCTTCATTATTATTATTATTCGTTTTTCTTCGTTCAGCTTCGTGTGCTCAGACATGCGGGCATGGCCGTGGGTCACGTGATCTCGTGGCCTTCAAGAGTTCGTCACGTGCGTTCCACAGTTTCTAATTCAAGCTATTTTCCTGGGCCAGGTTTTGGCCCTAAAGTTCTCCCTTCCCCTCCCCCCCCTCCCCCCCCCCCCCCCGTCCCATCATAACAATCCATATTCTACAACATGAACATATGAGAAACTCACCTCTTTCCATCTGTTCAAGTCTACAGCCAAAGCAGGATCCAGCGACGTCCAAACATGATAAAGCCTTGTTGATATTTTTGTCTGTAGTTGCCTATTAAACCTCTATCTTAATGCGAAGAAAATTAAATTGATGACAGCTGACAAAACAAACAAGTCAGCTGAAATATTTATCAATAAGGGAACATTGGAAGAGGTGGAGAGTTTTGAATATCTTGGATCATTGCTAACTAATAATGGAGATACAATGAGGGAAATTAAAAGGAGGACATCTGTCACTCTTCAGAAAGTAAAACAACTAAAGAAGCTGTGGAGAGAAACAGACAGAACTACAAAAATAAGATTTTTAAGGGCATGCATTTTTCCCATCGCAACATATGCCTGTGAGACCTGGAAACTTAACAAAACAGCTGAGAAACACATAAATGCCTTTGAATGTAAATGCAACAGAAGACTTCTTCAAATATCATGGACACAAAAAAGAACAAATATATCCATACTACAAGAGCTTAATATTGAAGAAGGCTGGTTAGTAAAGAGGATTAAAGAGAGAAAAGTTAAATATTTTGGATCTATTAAACATCATGATAATCTAGAAAAGATGTCTTGGAGGGGTACATAATTGGAAAAAAATGAAAGAGAGGAAGATCTGCAAATGGATGCATCAACAGCAGGGAATCTTGCTTACAACCTATTTCGGAATAGTAGAAAATTATTTCCGTAAAAATGAATGTCAACTTTTTAATACAAAAATGTCGAAAAGTTTCAGACAAATGCAGCGGCCTGGTTAGCTGAGCGGTTAGCTGAGAGGTTAGCTGAGTGGTTAGCTGGGTGGTTAGCTGAGTGGTTAGCTGGGTGGTTAGCTGAGTGGTTAGCTGGGTGGTTAGCTGAGAGGTTAGCTGGGTGGTTAGCTGGGTGGTTAGCTGGGTGGTTAGCTGAGAGGTTAGCTGAGTGGTTAGCTGAGTGGTTAGCTGGGTGGTTAGCTGAGTGGTTAGCTGAGAGGTTAGCTGAGCGGTTAGCTGAGAGGTTAGCTGAGTGGTTAGCTGGGTGGTTAGCTGAGTGGTTAGCTGGGTGGTTAGCTGAGTGGTTAGCTGGGTGGTTAGCTGAGTGGTTAGCTGGGTGGTTAGCTGAGAGGTTAGCTGAGAGATTAGCTGAGAGGTTAGCTGAGTGGTTAGCTGGGTGGTTAGCTGAGATGTTAGCTGAGAGGTTAGCTGAGTGGTTAGCTGAGTGGTTAGCTGAGAGATTAGCTGAGAGGTTAGCTGAGTGGTTAGCTGGGTGGTTAGCTGAGAGATTAGCTGAGAGGTTAGCTGAATGGTTAACTGAGAGGTTAGCTGAGTGGTTAGCTGAGTGGTTAGCTGAGATGTTAGCTGAGAGGTTAGCTGAGATGTTAGCTGAGATGTTAGCTGAGAGGTTAGCTGAGTGGTTAGCTGAGAGGTTAGCTGAGTGGTTAGCTGAGATGTTAGCTGAGAGATTAGCTGAGAGGTTAGCTGAATGGTTAACTGAGAGGTTAGCTGAGATGTTAGCTGAGATGTTAGCTGAGATGTTAGCTGAGAGGTTAGCTGAGTGGTTAGCTGAGATGTTAGCTGAGAGGTTAGCTGAGATGTTAGCTGAGATGTTAGCTGAGATGTTAGCTGAGAGGTTAGCTGAGATGTTAGCTGAGAGGTTAGCTGAGAGGTTAGCTGAGATGTTAGCTGAGATGTTAGCTGAGATGTTAGCTGAGAGGTTAGCTGAGTGGTTGAGTTCAGTCCCAGCAGTGGGATTTTTTTCTGGTACACACCAAAAAAGCCCCGAGGTCCCAGCCTCTAAAAAATTGGTACCAGAGAAACCTGGGAAGGTAAATGCGACCTGGTGTGATGCTGACCTCGTCACATTTTCACGTGCTGAAGGTCATGGAAAATGCGGGCCTAATACGGTATTCCCCAATATGCCTTGATGGCATGGGATCTGGAATTTTAGCTTTACCTGATAGGAATACTGCTCGTTTTGGAACCGTTGAAACTCTTTTGCTAGCTGACTCTTTACCGGACACTGTTGGAGATCCAAACCAGGCATCATTCAGTAGAAGATTGGTCAACTGTACTGTTTCCAATAGTAATAATAGGCTCCACCACCCAACCTAAAACACTGGTTCTGCCGTTAAGAGGTATAACGTAACAACAGCCTCTCACCTGGAACACATTAGAGAGGTTGACTATGATCTTCTGTATCCCCAGTTCTCTTGTGCGGTTACTACGCCATTCCTCTTTGCTCATTAAACAAAACAAAAAAAAAAAAAAAGAAACAGAAAAGAGTTTTCCCAGTGGCTTCCAGTGCCACATTTCCGCACCGGTCTCAATGCTGATGATCATTTTTCTTTTTTTGTCAATCATAACCTTTCAATGTAGAATATTCTGCATAGGTTGTGACCTCTGGACCCATCATTTCATGCTAAACAAGCAAATAACTCCTCAATCCCATGCATTTTTTTCAAGAACTTCACATTTTGAAACACACGCGTTCACATGAGCAACAAACTAATTTGCAAAACATGTCGACCGGAAGTGGGACATTTTGTCAATGCATTTTCAATAAAGGGCAGTAACTCTGTTTACCAGCGACTTCCAGGGGGGAAGGAACTTCCAATAACATCTGATGTCTTCAAATGTCGCAGGAAACAACTTTGTACATCAATGATTGGCCGTCATTTTACATTTGTGTACACGGTGTAAACACATATCTCTTCCTGCTTCAGTCGAAAATGTGTCAGGATTTCTTCGTTAACTGGTGATAAAATAAATATTTTGTTTACAATTAGTTGTTGGTAAAATAAACATTTTTGTATGGTTAAGTTATTGGTAAAATAAACATTTTGTTTGCATTTAGTTGTTGGTAAAATAAACATTTTGTTTATAATTAGTTGTTGGTAAAATAAACATTTTGGTTGTAGTTAGTTGTTGGTAAAATAAATACTTTCGTACAGTTAGTTGCTGGTAAAATAAACATTTTGTTTACATTTAGTTGTTGGTAAAATAAACATTTTGTTTATAATTAGTTGTTGGTAAAATAAACAGTGTGTTTATAGCTAGTTGTTGGTAAAATAAACATTTTGTTTATAATTAGTTGTTGGTAAAATAAACACTTTGGTTGTAGTTAGTTGTTGGTAAAATAAATACTTTCGTACAGTTAGTTGCTGGTAAAATAAACACTTTCTTTATACTTATAGTTAAAATAAACACTTTTGTATAGTTAAATGTTGGTACAATAGAGAATTTCTATAACTAGTTATTGTTAACAAGAAACAATTTTGTATAGTTAGTTGTTGGTAATATGTTTTGTTGTAGCGGGTTTTAGGTTAAAAACAAAAACAAAGCAAAACAAAACAAAGAAAACATTCCAATGACAAATCTCTGATAAAGTAAACCTTTTGTAAAGATGAAAAGTTCCTTCTCTCCTTGGCTGTTCTTATTTTTTCCCCCAGAACATTCAGAAAGAAAAGAGAACTGAAAGTAATAGACGGCCTTGCCCATTTCTTGGCTAATATAACCCCGAGCACGCCTGACATGGCAGTCCCACGTGCAAGCCTCGTTCTGAAGCAAAGCAACAAATAACAATTCTTGTCTGGACTGTTTTTCAGCCCCAAGACATTAGAACATTTGTTCCAACTCGTTCCGCCAATTTATAACTTAGATACCGCTACAGACGCTCATGAAAAGTGTTTACAGTACCGAACCAGTTACCCCCCACATCCTTACTCTGTGCCAACACTCCTTCCTTTTCTTCACTTAAGAAGGCCTTGCCCCGAGAGAAATTCCTGGCTATTAAATTCCCAAATTAACTTCGGTTCATCTTGTAGGAAAATGCTTGTGCGAGATAACTTGGTTGTCATTAGCGTGTCCTCTATAAATAGAGCCGGTGTGGGATTGCATTCTAATCGAGCTTTTCCAGCGCCTTGTTTGAGAGCAGCTCTCGTTTCTTGTTGTGTCCTCACAAACTAGAGGGCCCATGTTTGCTTGAAGTTCCTCTCCCAGTTTACTCAGGCCCCTAACGCTGTTCCTTGAGTTCCTCGAGACCTGCCAGGCTGCCCTCTTCAAGTCCTCGAGGACTGTCTCTTAACTTCCCGAGCCGAGCAATCTTTGTGTTGCTCTTGGTCAAGTTTCCTGTTCTAATTGTTAAGAGTCTTCCTTCTTCTTCTTCTTCTTCTCCTTTCTTAAATATGTTTTTAAGCATATCTTTTTCTTCTTTGTGGTCTCCTAGGGCTGCCGATGTTGCAAAGATCTTGAAACACAGCTTGAGAGTAAACTACAGCCTAGAATGTTGCCACAGAATCTGAACACAGACAAGTCTGAACAGAGACAAGTTAACAATAATAACAACATTCAGGAAGAGACAATCCACATTTACAGCACACGTCATGAGAGCAGGTGGATTGGAATATATGACAACAACAGGGATGATAGAGGGCAAAAGAGACCGAGGCAGACAAAGAGAGAAGATAATAGATGGACTGATGAAGTAGCATGGAGAAAGAACGCCCAGTCTGCCTCATAATTAACACCGGAAACTGGGAAGATATGATCGCTGACCCCTGTCGGCACGGCACTGGGTAGAACTTCATTCTAACCCCTGTCTGCACGGCACTGGGTAGAGCTTCATTCTAACCCCTGTCTGCACGGCACTGGGTAGAGCTTCATTCTAACCCCTGTCTGCACGGCACTGGGTAGAGCTTCATTCTAACCCCTGTCTGCACGGCACTGGGTAGAACTTCATTCTAACACCTGTCTGCACGGCACTAGGTAGAACTTCATTCTAACCCCTGTCTGCACGGCACTGGGTAGAACTTCATTCTAACCCCTGTCTGCACGGCACTGGGTAGAACTTCATTCTAACCCCTGTCTGCACGGCACTGTCTAGAGCTTCATTCTAACCCCTGTCTGCACGGCACTGGGTAGAACTTCATTCTAACCCCTGTCTGCACGGCACTGTCTAGAGCTTCATTCTAACCCCTGTCTGCACGGCACTGGGTAGAGCTTCATTCTAACCCCTGTCTGCACGGCACTGGGTAGAGCTTCATTCTAACCCCTGTCTGCACGGCACTGGGTAGAACTTCACTCTAACTCCTGTCTGCACGGCACTGGGTAGAACTTCATTCTAACCCCTGTCTGCACGGCACTGTCTAGAGCTTCATTCTAACCCCTGTCTGCACGGCACTGGGTAGAACTTCATTCTAACCCCTGTCTGCACGGCACTGGGTAGAACTTCATTCTAACCCCTGTCTGCACGGCACTGGGTAGAACTTCATTCTAACCCCTGTCTGCACGGCACTGGGTAGAGCTTCATTCTAACCCCTGTCTGCACGGCACTGGGTAGAGCTTCATTCTAACCCCTGTCTGCACGGCACTGGGTAGAACTTCATTCTAACCCCTGTCTGCACGGCACTGTCTAGAGCTTCATTCTAACCCCTGTCTGCACGGCACTGGGTAGAACTTCATTCTAACCCCTGTCTGCACGGCACTGTCTAGAGCTTCATTCTAACCCCTGTCTGCACGGCACTGGGTAGAGCTTCATTCTAACCCCTGACTGCACGGCACTGGGTAGAGCTTCATTCTAACCCCTGTCTGCACGGCACTGGGTAGAACTTCACTCTAACTCCTGTCTGCACGGCACTGGGTAGAACTTCATTCTAACCCCTGTCTGCACGGCACTGTCTAGAGCTTCATTCTAACCCCTGTCTGCACGGCACTGGGTAGAACTTCATTCTAACCCCTGTCTGCACGGCACTGGGTAGAACTTCATTCTAACCCCTGTCTGCACGGCACTGGGTAGAGCTTCATTCTAACACCTGTCTGCACGGCACTGGGTAGAGCTTCATTCTAACCCCTGTCTGCACGGCACTGGGTAGAACTTCATTCTAACCCCTGTCGGCACGGCACTGGGTAGAACTTCATTCTAACCCCTTTCAGCACGGCACTGGGTAGAACTTCATTTGCTTTGCCGGGCAGAATGAATCCTGGGATCGCGTTATTAGCAGCATCACAACGGAGGCGGGATATCTCTCACGGCGAAATGATAAATTTGGCCTCTCCTCGTGAGCTTATCATCTTTGCTTCTCCACACATCTTCGCCAACAAAGACGAATGTGAAGATAACTTGACTGTCTAGTTATTCTTGGCAGGAAACTAGTTAACTAAAGTTACTTCAGAGTTACATCCAACCCATGTCATTATTTTGTATGGATGTGAAGTTTGGACGGTAAAGAGGAGCTCTCAAAATCTACTGGAGGCGGCGGAGATGTGGTTCTTGTGAAGAGGCGGAGATGTGGCTCTTGTGAAGAATGATAAGAATACCGTGGGCAGCCAAGAAAACAAGTGATGAAGTTCTAAGTGAGGCTGGGCAAGATGAAGTTCTAAGTGAGGCTGGGGAAGATGAAGTTCTAAGTGAGGCTGGGCAAGATGAAGTTCTAAGTGAGGCTGGGCAAGATGAAGTTCTAAGTGAGGCTGGGGAAGATGAAGTTCTAAGTGAGGCTGGGCAAGATGAAGTTCTAAGTGAGGCTGGGGAAGATGAAGTTCTAAGTGAGGCTGGGCAAGGTGAAGTTCTAAGTGAGGCTGGGCAAGATGAAGTTCTAAGTGAGGCTGGGGAAGATGAAGTTCTAAGTGAGGCTGGGCAAGGTGAAGTTCTAAGTGAGGCTGGGCAAGATGAAGTTCTAAGTGAGGCTGGGCAAGATGAAGTTCTAAGTGAGGCTGGGGAAGATGAAGTTCTAAGTGAGGCTGGGGAAGATGAAGTTCTAAGTGAGGCTGGGGAAGATGAAGTTCTAAGTGAGGCTGGGGAAGATGAAGTTCTAAGTGAGGCTGGGGAAGATGAAGTTCTAAGTGAGGCTGGGCAAGATGAAGTTCTAAGTGAGGCTGGGCAAGGTGAAGTTCTAAGTGAGGCTGGGGAAGATGAAGTTCTAAGTGAGGCTGGGCAAGATGAAGTTCTAAGTGAGGCTGGGCAAGATGAAGTTCTAAGTGAGGCTGGGCAAGATGAAGTTCTAAGTGAGGCTGGGGAAGATGAAGTTCTAAGTGAGGCTGGGCAAGATGAAGTTCTAAGTGAGGCTGGGGAAGATGAAGTTCTAAGTGAGGCTGGGCAAGATGAAGTTCTAAGTGAGGCTGGGCAAGATGAAGTTCTAAGTGAGGCTGGGCAAGATGAAGTTCTAAGTGAGGCTGGGCAAGATGAAGTTCTAAGTGAGGCTGGGGAAGATGAAGTTCTAAGTGAGGCTGGGGAAGATGAAGTTCTAAGTGAGGCTGGGGAAGATGAAGTTCTAAGTGAGGCTGGGCAAGATGAAGTTCTAAGTGAGGCTGGGCAAGATGAAGTTCTAAGTGAGGCTGGGCAAGATGAAGTTCTAAGTGAGGCTGGGCAAGATGAAGTTCTAAGTGAGGCTGGGCAAGATGAAGTTCTAAGTGAGGCTGGGGAAGATGAAGTTCTAAGTGAGGCTGGGGAAGATGAAGTTCTAAGTGAGGCTGGGGAAGATGAAGTTCTAAGTGAGGCTGGGGAAGATGAAGTTCTAAGTGAGGCTGGGCAAGATGAAGTTCTAAGTGAGGCTGGGCAAGGTGAAGTTCTAAGTGAGGCTGGGGAAGATGAAGTTCTAAGTGAGGCTGGGCAAGATGAAGTTCTAAGTGAGGCTGGGCAAGATGAAGTTCTAAGTGAGGCTGGGCAAGATGAAGTTCTAAGTGAGCTGGGGAAGATGAAGTTCTAAGTGAGGCTGGGCAAGATGAAGTTCTAAGTGAGGCTGGGGAAGATGAAGTTCTAAGTGAGGCTGGGCAAGATGAAGTTCTAAGTGAGGCTGGGCAAGATGAAGTTCTAAGTGAGGCTGGGCAAGATGAAGTTCTAAGTGAGGCTGGGCAAGATGAAGTTCTAAGTGAGGCTGGGGAAGATGAAGTTCTAAGTGAGGCTGGGGAAGATGAAGTTCTAAGTGAGGCTGGGGAAGATGAAGTTCTAAGTGAGGCTGGGCAAGATGAAGTTCTAAGTGAGGCTGGGCAAGATGAAGTTCTAAGTGAGGCTGGGCAAGATGAAGTTCTAAGTGAGGCTGGGCAAGATGAAGTTCTAAGTGAGGCTGGGCAAGATGAAGTTCTAAGTGAGGCTGGGCAAGAGAGAGAAATTATGGCAAGATTCAGAACACGACAGTCCGGACTTGTAGGGCATGTTTTAAGAGGAGGCAAACTGAAATACTGAATGATTACTGGAAAACTGGAGGAAAAAGGGACAGAGGAAGACAAAGAAACAAGATACTTGATGGACTAAAAGGCTGGCACAGAGCACAGTCTAAAACACATCTTATAGAAAGAGCAGAGGACAGGTGGTTGTGGAAATCAATGACAACCAACGCCTGATAGGCATTGACAAGAGAGAGAGAGAGAGAGAGAGAGTGAGAGAGAGATGAGAGAGCTACTTCAGTGTAGTAGTAACTTGTAATATACAACAACACAGATTGCAAAATCAACGTTAAACAATTTCCTGGGGATGATGGATATCTGCCGTGTGCCGCCCCCCCCCCCCCCAAATCTTCTTCTGTTTTCGAAATACCGTATCAAGACGGGCCTAGACAAAGAAATAAGATCTGGATAATCAAGACGGGCCTAGACAAAGAAATAAGATCTGGATAATCAAGACGGGCCTAGACAAAGAAATAAGATCTGGGTAATCAAGACGGGCCTAGACAAAGAAATAAGATCTGGGTAATCAAGACGGGCCTAGACAAAGAAATAAGATCTGGGTAATCAAGACGGGCCTAGACAAAGAAATAAGATCTGGGTAATCAAGACGGGCCTAGACAAAGAAATAAGATCTGGGTAATCAAGACGGGCCTAGACAAAGAAATAAGATTAATAATAGAGAAATGCAGAGAGTTTAATGTGAATCTATATTTATCTTTTATAGACTACTCAAAGGCATTTGATTGTGTACAACACCAGAAACTTTGGGAAATAATGGAAAAAATGGGATTTCCAACACATTTGATACAGTTAACATCACTGCTGTATCTAGAACAGCAGGCAGCAGTAAGAATAAATGGTGAAACAACAACTTGGTCTGATATAAAACAAGGGGTCCGTCAGGGGTGCATATTGTCACCCTAATTATTTAACTTGTATGCTGAAAATATAATGAGGAATGTTAGAGAAGATGAAGACAAAGAATATTACGATGCCATAACAATTGGAGGTTATGAAATACCAGAGATTAGATATGCTGATGACACAGTGTTACTGTCCACAACACAAAAAGGAATGGGAAAACTAATTATGTCAGTCCCTAAGAACCGCCAAGAGCAGAACCTCTATTTTAATGCAAAGAAAACTAAATTGATGACAACTGACAAAACAAACAAGACAGCTGAAATATATGTCAGTGAAGAAAAATTGGAAGAAGTGGAGAGTTTTGAATATCTTGGATCACTGCTAACTAATAATGGAGATACAATGAGGGAAATTAAAAGGAGGACATCTGTTGCTCTTCAGAAAGTAAAACAAATAAAGAATCTGTGGAGAGGAACAGACAGAACTACAAAAATAAGATTTTTAAGGGCATGCATCTTTCCCATCGCAACATATACCTGTGAGACCTGGACACTTAACAAAACAGCTGAGAAAAACATAAATGCCTTTGAATGTAAATACTACAAAAGAGTTCTTCAAATATCATGGACACCTAAAAGAACAAATATATCCATACTACAAGAACTTAATATTGAAGAAGGCTGGCTAGTAAGGAGGATTAAAGAGAGAAAACTTAAATATTTTGGACACATTAAACGTCATGATAATTTAGAGAAGACCATACTGGAAGGATACATAATGGGAAAAAGAAAAAGAGGAAGACCAAAACGAAGATGGCTGCAAGAAATCAATGACGATCTGCAAATGGACACAGCAGCGGCAGGCCATCTTGCTCACAACCGAGAGGCCTACAGGAGTGCTGTTTGGGAGGCAAAGTTCCGCAAGGGACACGCAAATGAATGAATGAATGAATCAAGACGGGCCTAGACAAAGAAATAAGATTTTGAGTAATCAAGACGGGCCTAGACAAAGAAATAAGATTTCGAGTAATCAAGACGGGCCTAGACAAAGAAATAAGATCTTGGATAATCAAGACGGGCCTAGACCAAGAAATAAGATTGTGGATAATCAAGACGGGCCTAGACCAAGAAATAAGATTTGGGTAATGAACACTTGAGTAAAGATGGCAAGTAGTACAAACTTTGGTAGCTTCGGTGTTGCAAAAACAATCATTTCTGACAGAGCACGTGGACCACTGCCTAAGTGACCTAAGAATCAGCGAAACCTCAGGAGATCGGGTGGCAGACTTAAGTTAACCACAAGACGGTAAAGATAAAAGGTAAAGTCGTCGTTCTCTTGCCATTAAGGCATATTAGGGGTACGAAGTTTGGCCCATATTTCCAAAATCATCGGCACATGAAAATGTGATGAGGCCAGTATGACGCATGGCCGCATTTACCTTCCCAGATTTCCATGGCCCCCATTTTTTTTAGAGGCTGGGTGGGCCCCGTGGGATTTTTTTCGGTGTGTACCAGAAAACATCCAACCGGGTTAGTAAATCAAACGAACAACAGGATAGGGACCTTTTAAATAATCGTGTCCAAATCAAAGCTGAACGTTTTGTTCAAAATACAGATGTTACAAGAGAGACGAATATAGATATATATAAATGGAAATAGCAGATGAACAGTTTGGATTTGTTGAAGGAAAGGGAACACACAATGCCATTTATGCTTTACGAACACTAACAGAAAGAGCTTTAGAAGTACAGAAAGATCTCTACTTATGCCTCATTGATTACACCAAGGCATTTGACAAGGTGAAACATAATGAAATTATTAAAATGCTTGAAGACATCAATATAGACGGCAAAGACCGGAGGATTTGCAAAACATCTATACTGGCAGCAAGAAGCAGCAATTCGAGTTGAAAATAGAACTGGAAAATATCAACCTATAAAACAAGGGGTGCGACAAGGATGTGTACTATCTCCAGACCTTTTTTCTCTGTATAGCGAGAATATTCTAAGAACAATCATCACAGAACCAGGCATAAAAATTGGAGGATACAATATTAACAACCTTCGGTATGCTGACGACACAGTACTGATAGCTGAGAACCAACAAGACCTGCAAAATCTCTTGGATAAAGTCGCCAAAGAAAGTGAACAGAAAAGTCTTACTTCGAACATCAAAAAGACAGAGACTATGGTTATATCTAAGAAACAGAATCCACCAGCATGCAGTATAAAATTAAACGGAACTATTCTAAAGCAGGTGCAGAAATTCAAATACCTTGGAGCAGTAATAACTTCAGATGGAAAACGCAGAACAAAAATTAGGAACAGAATAGGCCAAGCAAAGACTGCATTTCAGAGAATGAGAAACATATTAGCTAACACATCTTTATCAATGAATGTTAGAAAACGAGTCCTAAAATGCTATATTGAACCTATCTTGTTATATGGAAGTAAATCATGGACAATAGGCAAGTCTGCACAAAAATCATTGGAAGCAGCAGAAATATGGTTTATTAGAAGAATGTTGCGAATCCCCTGGACAGCAAAAATAACTAATGAAGAATGTATGAGAAGAGCTGGAGAGACAAAAAAAAACCTTGTCAAAAAGATAAGAGAGAGACAATGTACTTTCATAGGACATGCAGTGAGAAGAGGGGGCATTGAAAATATTATAACAATAGGAAAAATAGAAGGAAGAAGATCAAGAGGAAGACCAAAAGAAATGATACTGGACAGTCTGACGGGATGGTGTGAGAGGAGATCACCAACTGAACTGATGGCCTGCATGAAGGATCGTGTACTCTGGAGAAGCATAATAGCCAACGCCAGTCGGCACGGCACCTGATGATGATGATGATGACCACAACACATCCAACCGGGTTAGTAAATCAAACGAACAACAGGATGGGGACCTTTTAAATAATCGTGTCCAAATCAAAGCTGAACGTTTTTTTTTAACAGACAGATGTTATGAGAGAGACAAATCTATGAAGTATATATATATATATCTGAACCTTAAGTGCCCAGGGCACATGGGGCTTCCGCAAGGGTTTTCCACAAATGCCTGTCCTTCGCCTTTTTTTCTGCTCTTGCCCAGAATCCAAGAATTCAAGAAGCTAACACTCAGCCATTAAAATGACAGGAAATTCTGGCAGGATTCTGGGAATGGATGTCAAGCGAATTTCATAGAGGCGATATACGGGACTTTTCTTGCAATGCACGGACGTGTTTTCAAACTTAGAAAAAAAATTAGACTAAAGTGAACTTGTAATTTGTACACATATTTTAAAATAAGTAGTTTTACATGTAATAAGCACTTTATTTTCTTGAAAAAAAAATTCATAATAAGAAGTCACTGGGCTAGTGGTCGGATAAACGAGTCCGTCGTAAATTGAGACTTGGGAAGTTGATGACTGTCTGTTCCTGTATTCATTTCAAGTAATGGTGAATCATCTTACCAAAATGTAATTCTTTCCACTGGGAACATTTCTACTAGTTCGTGTAACAGCTTCACAGGGAAATAAAACGCCAATGGAAAAAAAAGAGGAGCAACGTTCCTAAAACTAATGGAAAGATGGTACAAGAACAGACAAAATCAGGTGATACTGAAGAAAGATTAACAAACTTCAGAGCAGAACTGTAAATCAAACTAGAAGCCACAGAGATGCTTCAAGAACAAAGACTCTAGAACATAAATATTGTCTTCCTATGTGACTGCTGCTCAGTTCTCTAAACCACCCAAGATGAACCAAGAGACCAGGTGACCAAGAAAGTTACTGAACAACTGAACCAGCTGTCTCTTGCGGTAGATACCTGCACACCGCAGTACTGGAGGAAATCAAGAAGCTAACACATCTGCTAAAGAAGACATCAAGTAAGAAGAGACACAATAGCTCGGAGAGAGGCTGACAGTCCAAGGCATAGTGCCGCAGGTGGATTCAGGATATCAGGAAAGTCGTCTGCATAAAGGGAGGCTGTGAGAGGGACAACGCTCTGGAAAGGACATGTCACATGAATAAAGGGACAACGTTCTACAAGGAATTGTCACATGAATAGAGAGACAAAGTTCTGTAAGGACATGTCACATGAATAAAGGAACAAAGTTCTGTAAGGACATGTCACATGAATAAACGAACAAAGTTCTGGAAGGACATGTCACATGAATAAAAAGACAAAGTTCTGGGAGGACATGTCACATGAATAAAAAGACAAAGTTCTGGGAGGACATGTCACATGAATTAAGATAAACAGAAACAGGAACATATATATTAATGAACTCTGAATTACCCGCAGGGTCACATCTTGTACCAATCGTCAAGTGTATCCAGTCCACTCCACTAAGTCACAATTCATTTTCAAGGGAATTAACTTTTTGTCATGCGGCGCAAAACAATATCGCGGTTTCGCCCCTTCGCATTTATTTCTGTTGTACTGAATTGGTTTGATTTTTCAGAACTTTTTCATTGGTAAGGGACTATCAAGTTCAGCGTTGTAATGTTTCGCCTTACACCTTATTCACACACGCACAAAATATACGGGACAAAGAAACACCGACAGATGAGAAATTCCAAATTTACACGTTTGATATATAAACAGGCAGGCAGCGTGAAACTCTGAAGAGGACATTGTTAAGAGAGGCCAAATTAACAGGCATAAAATCCTTTGATGAGATTGAAAGACTCGCCGAAGACAGGAAAACTTGGCGAACTACTTTGCGAGCCCTACGTGACGTTTAACGGCACGGGAAGGATATAAGATATAAGATAAGATATATAACACAGTAAGAATGAAAGAATGACGCTGTGCTGGAAAGTACAGTAAAGATTGCGTATATTCGTATATGTGACATGTACTTAGATGTGTTTACCTGTAATTGGAGGTATATAGCAGATTAGTAGACTGTGTCATGGCTGTTCAGGCCGTATCACAGCACCACCTCACAGAGGTCATTTGGTCACGTGACTGAGTTGTTAGTGAACCTGGTCAAGGGAGAGTCTTTTCGGGGCTGGACTTCTAGAGAGAGAGAGAGAGATTGATTGATTGATTGATTGATCTTTATTTCAAAAGGGTTAAGAATTGGGCACGCAGGCCCGTCTGACATTCTGCCCTTTATCATACATCTTTCACTCTATTCCAGACATTCTACAAATATGCTGTTCATATAACAAACATAACTAACATTGAAGCTGAGAGACATAAAATATAACATTTAGGTTTCGCTCTTAAACATTCCCTCAGTACAGAAGTAACTACATACATTATAAATGACTATCTACTAAACAAAATTCTGGGGACTATTCAGAAAACAATTAATTGTATTCGGTGTCTGTAAGAGCAGCTTAAGATAACTTTTAAGTTTTATAATTCATGGAGGCATGTAGTCGACATCAAATAGATATTGGGAAAGCTTGTAGTTGTAGGAGAGAGAGAGAGAGAGAGAGAAAGTCTGTGTGGGATCTAGAGGATGCATGTATGGCAGTGTACCAGGGACTTTATCTGTCTGCGTGAGTGCTGAGAAAGTGGTTAAACATGGAGTATATGTGTCAGATCATGGACTTGAAGGAACGGCCATGCTCTGCTGCAGGCCAAGAGATGGATCTCACAGAACTCAGGACACTCCCGTAAGTGTTCAGCCTTTAACCTCAGTCCATATGCGCTGCAGAGTACGCGATACAAAATCAGTAATAACCTCAGTATCAAGAAGAAGACCATCACCACCACCATTACCACCACCACTACTACCACCACCACTACCACCATCACTACTACCACCACTACTACTACCACCATCACTACTACCACCACCATTATCACCACCACTACTACCACCACCACTACTACCATCACTACTACCACCGCCACTACTACCACTATCACTACCATCACCACCACTAAAACCACCACTACTACCACCACCACTACTACCACTACCACCACCACTAAAACCACCACTACTACTACCATCACCAACAACAACAGACTAAAAACCAAAACACGCAGAGGCAAGAGAGCAGGAAGACGGGCTAGAAGGCTGAAGGAGAGATCTTGTAGTGGGGCTTATGCTTGGACCTGTTCTTCAATGTAGAGGTCTTTTTGTCGCAGTAAAAACAAAATCTACAGTAGAACTGATATCATTGTCTTGTGGACTGGGGTGGGAGTGAACTTTTTGTGTCGCAGTAGAAACAAAATCTACAGTAGAACTGATATCATTGTCTTGTGGACTGGGGTGGGAGTGAACTTTTTGTGTCGCAGTAGAAACAAAATCTACAGTAGAACTGATATCATTGTCTTGTGGAGTGGGGTGGAAGGGAACTTTCAATGTAGCTTCCTGACTCACTAGCTTGGATACAACGATTCTGGAATATCACACTCGTTGACAGATCTTGACCACGTAAAAGATTAATTTAGGGGCGAACAAAAGCCGATGCAAGAACTGGTGATTTGGGTCATATCTTATGACAGTAATGAATTATTTTCCCTTCAGTAAGTTATTGAACAAATATGTCAATGTAAGACATAAATGAGATGGCAGCTGTGGTAAAACTGTGATTCAGTACCACCACTGTGGTTCAGTACCACCACTGTGGTTCAGTTTTAAAAAAAAAAAAGACCGAAAGAGTGAGGAAAATGGGCATAAACAAGAGTGGCAGAAAGCAAGATGAGCACATACAAATGGAGAACGCACAACAATCCAATATTTCGGCAAAAGCCTTGTTCAAGGATCATACACAAAAACACGACAGATAAAAAAAACCCACGAAAAATAAGTGAAACATCTGGGCTTAGCTTCTTCTCTTCCTCCTTTCCTCACTCTTTCTATCTTCTTGTAAAACTGAAGCGTATACTCATATGTTGTCACTGTAAGCCTCCTCCTTTCCTCACTCTTTCTATCTTCTTGTAAAACTGAAGCGTATACTCATATGTTGTCACTGTAAGCCTCCTCCTTTCCTCACTCTTTCTATCTTCTTGTAAAACTGAAGCGTATACTCATATGTTGTCACTGTAAGCCTCCTCCTTTCCTCACTCTTTCTATCTTCTTGTAAAACTGAAGCGTATACTCATATGTTGTCACTGTAAGCCTCCTCCTTTCCTCACTCTTTCTATCTTCTTGTAAAACTGAAGCGTATACTCATATGTTGTCACTGTAAGCCTCCTCCTTTCCTCACTCTTTCTATCTTCTTGTAGAACTGAAGCGCACACTCATATGTTGTCACTGTAAGAGAACGCTTCTTCTAGAAGGAGAGAAAATCTGTCAAAGTACAAGGTCCAATGTTGACCAGAACGTGGACCATCCTTGACTGATCTATTGCTGTCTTCCACGTCGTGGACCATCCTTGACTGATCTACTGCTGTCTTCCAAGTGTTTCAGTCACGGATTGATGACACTTTGTCACAAGCACTCATTACCACAAACACTCATTACTACAAACACTCAATACTACAAACATTCACTACTACAAACACTCATTACCACAAACACTTACTACAAACACACACTACAAATACTCATTACTACAAATACTCATTACTACAAATACTCATTACTACAAACACTCTTTACTACACTCATTACTACATTCATGACTGCAAACACTTTTTAACGTGTCTAGAATTTATACACCTTCTTATCATTTTGTCCACATACACGAAGTTAATGCATCCACGTTTTGTGCATCTTTTTTTTGTCATTTTTATTACGACAGTTATAATACTGTTACAATAATAATTCTGTCTCCAAACAGGTTGCTTTTACAACTATAGTATAGGTAGTTTTCATTACTCTAGCACAGGTCATTTTTACAACTCAAAGCACAGGTCCTTTTCACAACTCTAGCACACGATGTGGTGAAATATATCAGCGCTTTTACATTTCTAGCATAAGATTTGCTGTAATATATCAGCGCTTTTACATTTCTAGCATAATATTTGCTGTAATATATCAGCGCTTTTACATTTCTAGCATAAGATTTGCTGTAATATATCAGCGCTTTTACATTTCTAGCATAAGATTTGCTGTAATATATCAGCGCTTTTACATTTCTAGCATAATATTTGCTGTAATATATCAGCGCTTTTACATTTCTAGCATAAGATTTGCTGTAATATATCAGCGCTTTTACATTTCTAGCATAATATTTGCTGTAATATATCAGTGCTTTTACATTTCTAGCATAATATTTGCTGTAATATATCAGTGCTTTTACATTTCTAGCATAATATTTGCTGTAATATATCAGCGCTTTTACATTTCTAGCATAAGATTTGCTGTAATACATCGGCGATTCCTAAGTTTAACAAAATTCTTCAGTGTAAAACTGCACGTCTCGTTTATAGATCAGATTCCAGCAAAACTGCAGTTACAAAAAAAAAAAAGTTTGTTGCTTAAAAAATTGTCTGGGCAAAGTGATAATGGAAGAAAATAATACATTAATCGTTTCAGATGTTATCGACAATTACAAGGGATGGAGGGTGGTTTGACCTCTTGTGGTTATACTGTTTGTCATTCTCACTAGAGTCCATGGGTTCAAGTCGCAGTCACTTTCTGACTGTCTCTCTTTCTGTCACGTCTAAAATTTTCTATAATGTGTCTACCAATTTTTTTTTCGACATGAATTATACCTATTTTACCCTAACACTTTATCCTTAGATTATTACAAGCGAAACCGATTTTTACGTGAAAATTCTGATTTCTCTGAACACACACTGGCAGGCTGGTAAAAATGAGTTTTGGTGAATCAAGATCTGTAGTTAGATATCCTAGCTTTTCATGTCTAGTTTCCTATACTTCCTAATATCTAGTTTCCTGTACTGGCAATTGTCTAGTTTCCTGTACTGGGAAATGTCTAGTTTTCTGTACTGGCAAATGTCTAGTTTCCTGTACTGCCAATTGTCTAGTTTCCTGTAATGACAGATGTCTATTGGCAATTGTCTAGTTTCCTGTACTGGGAAATGTCTAGTTTCCTGTAATGACAAATGTCTAGTGAGCATTTCAATAACTAGTCTGACTGGAATGCAACGAATCCTACTTATTTTTCCGATTGTTAAGTCAACTCATTAACGACTGCAATACTTGTGCAACTAATCAGTGGTTGCATTTCAGAATATTTAAAATGTGACAAAAGCGCTATCAAATTCTTTTACTATGTCCCACAAGGGAAACAGAAACAACGAAAGTAGAAGAGAAATAAGAATATTCAAGAACAGACAACCGAGTGTGAAACAAAACAAATGTGTATGAAGATTATGCTTGGCAGACTTCTGTTGTCAGATTAACTGCTCACCTTAAGACCGCCGCCTCATGCCGACTGACCTGGCCAGGCCTGGTGAAAGGTGACTCGTGACTGACAGCCGCTTTAAATAGCTCGATAAGGCTGGTTCAATATTTCAAAGAAGCGATAGAAGTTTACAGCAATTATCAGGCAGCAACAAGAGTTGTCTCTCCGTGACAAGAGCGGTAATTTGCTTACATGTAAAACTTCCTTACATCCGTTTAACAACTCATCACATGCTGTTCTGTCAGCTCCAAAGTGGCAGCGAGTTTCATCAATTTTGTAACTTGATTCTGGCGCCCAAAGCTGTTTCTCTGAGCTGTTTTCACCGTCAAAGCAATTACTGTAATTTTTCCAGACTTTGAAAATCTTACTTAGTCCACAGCGAGACAACTGCTGATTGCTTCAGCGCCTGAAATTTATGTGTGAACAGAGGGGAGAGAAGCTTTAGTTATTTTATATGTTGGCAGGAAAACAAAACAAAGATGTGATTTATCGTGGACAATGTTCGGGATAAAATGAGAAATGTATAGGCAATTTGGTAATGAGCATTAATTTAGATTTAGCAATCCCAGAATTCAAGGAAAGATTCATAATTCAAAGATTTGTCAGGAAAAGTAGTTCCATAACGTGTCAAATCACGATAAAATATCAGCAAAGTTGTTGAAGCTGAGACAGCTGCGTGTTATAGTTGTGTGTTATAGTTGTGTGCTATAGTTGTGTGTTATAGTTGCGTGTTATAGTTGTGTGTTATACCTGCGTGTTATAGTTGTGTGTTATAGTTGTGTATTATAGCTGTGTGTTATAGTTGCGTGTTATAGCTGCGTGTTATAGTTGTGTGCTATAGTTGTGTGTTATAACTGTGTGCTATAGTTGCGTGTTATAGTTGTGTGTTATACCTGCGTGTTATAGTTGTGTGTTATAGTTGTGTGTTATAGCTGTGTGTTATAGTTGCGTGTTATAGTTGTGTGTTATAGCTGTGTGTTATACCTGCGTGTTATAGTTGTGTGTTATAGCTGCGTGTTATAGTTGTGTGCTATAGTTGTGTGTTATAACTGTGTGCTATAGTTGTGTGTTATAGTTGCGTGTTATAGTTGTGTGTTATAGTTGGTAGTAGGGGCGTCATATCTAACTTCCTCTTTTTCTTCTTTAGTTGTTGTTGCTGGTGCTGCTAGTACTACTTCCACTACTACAAAGAATTTCAGACTTCTCCCTAAGTATCCAACATATATAGGTCTCAGTTACTGTAGAACAGATCTTATACCCTGGTGTAGAACAGATCTTATACCCTGGTGTAGAGCAGATCTTATACCCTGGTGTAGAACAGAGCTTATACCCTGGTGTAGAGCAGATCTTATACCCTGGTGTAGAACAGATCTTATACCCTGGTGTAGAACAGATCTTATACCCTGGTGTAGAGCAGATCTTATACCCTGGTGTAGAACAGATCTTATACCCTAGTGTAGAACAGATCTTATACCCTGGTGTAGAGCAGAGCTTATACCCTGGTGTAGAGCAGAGCTTATACCCTGGTGTAGAGCAGATCTTATACCCTGGTGTAGAACAGATCTTATATCCTGGTGTAGATCAGATCTTATACCCTGGTGTAGAGCAGAGCTTATACCCTGGTGTAGAGCAGAGCTTATACCCTGGTGTAGAACAGATCTTATACCCTGGTGTAGAGTAGAGCTTATACCTTGGTGTAGAACAGATCTTATACTGGCCTATGTGCCTACACTCTTCCCGCCTCCCAAGCACCGTCACCACCAGAACTTTGTTCTCTCTTCTCCCCATGCAGATCGACCTTGACCTGTCGCTGTGTTAATGTCGCGTATACAGCTGCATAAAATCCTTTCTTTGACTTTGTCGGACATTCGATGTGTCAGGTTGACCAAGACAGCCAGCTTGCTCTGTCATGAGATAAAGAATCTGCTGTCATTCACAGGAGAATCTTTAAAGACACCAGAGGAAGTTTCCCAGAGAAAGAGTCTTTCTTTCCTCCTCTGAGGGATTAGTGGCCTGGATGTCAGCTTAACAAGAGGCCACCTCATCAAGGTTTCGGGGCTTGGGGCCACCTCATCAAGGTTTCGGGGCTTGGGGCCACCTAATGAAGGTTTCGGGGCTTGGGGCCACCTAATGAAGGTTTCGTGGCTTGGGGCCACCTAATGAAGGTTTCGTGGCTTGGGGCCACCTAATGAAGGTTTCTGGGCTTGGGGCCACCTAATGAAGGTTTCTGGGCTTGGGGCCACCTAATGAAGGTTTCGGGGCTTGGGGCCACCTAATGAAGGTTTCGTGGCTTGGGGCCACCTAATGAAGGTTTCGGGGCTCCCATAAACGTAAGAAGGATTCAAGAATTCAACATCTCATTACCCCCCCCCCCCCATCTCATCCCGCACCCGCCCGCTGCCCCCCCCCCCCCCCCCCCCAAAAATAAAAATGGTAGAAATGTTTTTAATGACGTCTCCTACCCTCAAATTCTGTAGTATTAAGCACAAAATGTTCAAGAATTTGACAATGTACGGTAGAAGTTTTCACTGAAAGCTGAATGTTTCTGACATACGCATAGTAGATACAGAAGTTTCTGACATACACAGAGTGGATACAGAAGTTTCTGACATACACAGAGTGGATACAGAAGTTTCTGACGTACACAGAGTGGATACAGAAGTTTCTGACATACACAGAGTGGATACAGAAGTTTCTGACATACACAGAGTGGATACAGAAGTTTCTGACATACACAGAGTAGAAACAGAAGTTTCTGACATACACAGATTAGATACAGAAGGTTTTGACATACACAGATTAGATACAGAAGGTTTTGACATACACAGATTAGATACAGAAGGTTTTGACATACACAGATTAGATACAGAAGGTTTTGACATACACAGATTAGATACAGAAGTTAACTCGGTGAGAATCAAGTAAGGAAAAAAAAGTTACCTTTGCGTCGCTCATGAGAGGCTTACGGCTCGAAGCGACGATTATAATGATAAACGAGATGACAGAGAAAGACTTTGTAAAAACGAAAACAGCGAACAATAATGAAAGTATAATTGAAAAAGAAAGATCCAGTATATAATACAAACACAGCAGTGACATGCTCCATCGGGAAAGACTTGTCTTGTCTTGTCTCCTTCCTCATGTACCTGCCAGTGTTGAGGGGACAAATAGACGTCTTATAGGGCTCGACTATTTGCTTCTTATAATGGGATATTAATGGTTTCTGTGATTTCCTCTCTCCATCTTCCACTTGGGCGGCCTCTTCCTTTGTTACCTACAAATCTTAGTGTGAATGTTGTCTGTGGTATACTGTCTGGTGGTAACCGTGTAACATGGCCAAACCATTTGACATGCTGTTTCTGGATATAGTGTAATGCTGATGTTACTCCAACCTTTGCCCTTATGGTGTCATTTCTTATTTGGTGTCTTCTTGTCACATTTAGTATTCTCCTTAAACATCTGATTTCTGTCGTGATGATTTTTCTTTTGTTCTTCTCTGTTAGTGTCCATGTTTGACATTGATAGAATAGAGTTGGGAGGAATATTGTGTTGTAAGGTGCTTCTTTTTTTGTTTCATTTGTGATGTGTTTGTTTTTCAGTAAAGGTGTCATTTGTCCAATGACCTGGTTTGCTTTATTGCATTTGTTCCCAGTCTCAGCGTCAATTTTCCCTGAGGATGATATTAAGCTACCTAGGTAAAAACAAGATTTTTAAGGGCATGCATCTTTCCCATCGCACACTTGTTTGCCTGTGAGACCTGGACACTTAACAAAACAGCTGAGAAACACATAAATGCCTTTGAATGTAAATGCTACAGAAGAGTTCTTCAAATATCATGGACACAAAAAAGAACAAATATATCCATACTACAAGAACTTAATTTTGAAGGAGGTCGGCTAGTAAAGAGGATTAAACAGAGAAAACTTAAATATATTTGGACACGTTAAACATCATGATAATTTAGAGAAGACAGTTTAGAAAGGGTATATAATGTGAAAAAAGAAAGAAAGGAAGACCAAGGCGAAGATGGCTGCAGGATATCGTTGATAATCTGCAAATGGATGCATCAGCAGCAGGGCATCTTCCTTACAACCGAGAGGCCTACAGGAGAGCTGTTAGGGAGGCAAAGTTCCGCAAGGGACATGCAAATGACTGACTGATTGTTTGAGGTATTTGAAATGTTTCTAGGGCTAGTTGTCTAGGAAGATCTTTGTTCGGAGTTCTTCTCTCGCTTTGCTCATGACTTCCGTTTTTTTTTTTTTTTTAGTTAGTCTTCAATTTAAAAAAAAAAAGCGACACATGAGATTTTTCTTCAAAATGCAATTACAAAAAAAGCCCGGATAACTAGATGAAAAATTAAATATTTAGTTTTTTTAGTATCCTCTTTGTAGGAGAGACTGGCACAAAATGGCAGACCAAAAAAAAAAAAATAAATTCATCTTCAGTCTATTTTTCGTATTTTTATGCATTGTGTTGTTTTTGTGTGCGATCCGTGAAAAATCCTTTCTGCCGAAATATTGGACTGTTGTATGGTCTTCATTGATACGTGCTCGTCTTACTTTCTAGCATTCTTGTTTCTGTCCTCTGTCCTCAGTCTAGCTGAGACTGCACCTGGTACATGAGCAAAACAGGAAGGAGGGAAAAAAATAGGAAAGTTTAGAGTGCTTTGTGAGGAGTCTGGTTATAGAGAGATTGAATCCAGGAACACCAGATGTGTTGGAGGCGTCTATGTCTAAAAGGCTTGCTTACATTAGAAGAAAAATCTTACCTATGTTACATAAAGCTTGCCTGCGTTACATAAAATGTGTATAGGTTACAGAACACGTACCCATAACAGACAAAATGTTTTCTATGTTACAGAGGAACATGTGTAAACGTGTGTAGCCATACTGTAGGGCAGCGTTGGCAACCCTTCTAGGTATGTGTGTTAGACTGAACTGACAATCTCTGTTCAGAAGATACCCACGATTCTTGCACATTCTGTCAGGATTATACAAGCAGCAAGATCAATAATCCGGGGGGAAGTACTGGCCATACAAACATAAAGTTTAAGGAAACTTGCTGATATTCGTGGCGATAACTTGCGCGAAGAGTTAGAACGAGTAGAAGCAACTAATCTTGGTCCGGCCGACTTCATCAATACTAAAGTTAGCTGATGAATGTACCATTGACCAACAGTCATTCCAAACATAATGAGGACTGGATAAAAACATATTCTGCAGAATCCTTGTACTCAGACAGTAAAGTTTCATATTCCTATACCGTACAAAAACTTCACATTGACAGTTTAAGATACAAACACACACTACTTCTGTTGTCAGCACTCTCTCCCTGCCTTCCGAAAATACTGTCCTAGACAGATACACGGTCTACCTGAAATCCTCGATACAAGGGACAAAACTTAATAAATAAAACAACTGGTCAGGGGCGTTAATCTAACACATGTATGGAACCGGACAACACTTTTCACATATACTGTTACAACTCGCCTCCTGTGGCATCAAGACAGTGGATACCAGGGCCCATAGATATCAGAGGAAATGAACGTGCTAACAGACTGGCGAAGAGCGGAGCCACCATGTCACAGCCTCACATCTCCACCAACATGAGAACAGCTAAAAACATTATACACAACAACTGCAAGCAGCAGTGGATGGACAACTGGGCCAGTAATCCAACTGGAAGATCCCTATATACACACCTGCCAAAGACTAACCCCGGAGACCACATCAAAAGCTTATGTCGTAGAGACCAGTGTATAATTTTCAGGTTGAGAACAGGACACATCACCCTCAGTACACACTTACACAGAGTGACCGCTGACCTCACACCATACTGCACGCACTGCAACAGACAAGAAGAAGAAACTGTTAAACACCATCTGCTGGACTGCAGTGCAGTGAAGGACCTTCGGAAGAACCTGACATCACCAAACTCCTCAATCACTGACATTCTGTATGGAGATCTGGAACAGCTGAAGAGGACCTGTACGTTTCTTTATCTGACACAAGGGAGACAAGAGTGAAAACTCGTAAACCCGGGGATCAGAGAAGTCGAAGTCAAAGTCAAAGACCAAGACACATGTCTATGTCAGAGGAGGATTGCCGATTGTCGATGTATGTTATCTATGTGTAAGGTAAATTTCTCTATGACGAAAAATATTTGTCATTGCCCTTGCTAGTTCAGCTATGTTTGAAGTTTGCTTGAGTTAGTTTTGCTATGTTGTTGGAAGTTTGCTTGAGTTAGTTTTGCTATGCTGTTGGAAGTTTGCTTGAGTTAGTTTTGCTATGCTGTTGGGAGTTTGCTTGAGTTAGTTTTGCTATGCTGTTGGAAGTTTGCTTGAGTTAGTTTTGCTATGCTGTTGGAAGTTTGCTTGAGTTAGTTTTGCTATGCTGTTGGAAGTTTGTTTGAGTTAGTTTTGCTATGCTGTTGGGAGTTTGCTTGAGTTAGTTTTGCTATGTTGTTGGGAGTTTGCTTGAGTTAGTTTTGCTATGCTGTTGGAAGTTTGCTTGAGTTAGTTTGACTGTGCTGGAGACAGTTTGTCTATGCTGGGTCACAGAGAAAGGCAAGCCATGCTGAAGCAAGACCTGGCTGTGTTGAAGGACATACCTCCCGGCGGCCTGGTTAGTTGAGTGGTTAGGCGCTCGGTTTACCAATCCAATGGCACTGGGTTCGGTCCCAACAGTGACATATTTCTAGTACACAGAAAAGGCTTCGAGGTCGACCCAGCCTCTAGAAATGGGTACCAGAGAAATCTGAGAAGGTAAAAGTGGCCAGGCGTGATACTGACCTCATCAAACTTTCATGTGCCAAAGGGCATAGAAAATATTGGCCTAACACCATATCCCAAATATGCCTTAATGCCATGGAAACGGGGATTTTACCTGCCCTACCTTACCTTAAAAGACACTTGTCAATGTTGAAGGAAGTTTGCCTGTGTCAATGGAAGTTTGTAAGTAAAGAAAAAAAGTAAAAGTATGAGCTTTGAACCAGAGGCATTACACACGGTCAAACCACAGGTTCTCTGCTGTCCAGTCAACAGCTGACCAGAAACTTCCAGCTGGTGTCGCCATCAGCACGAACTCCGTAGCAGCAGTGACATTCCTCTTCCTTCCCAGAGAGTTAACCATGGTACCTATTTTTTCCTTGAGGCTGAGTGAACCACAGGAGTTTTCTTGCGAGCCACGGTCTGACCCTCCACTTTGGTGGGTGGAGATCGAAACCAGTTCCCTTGGTCGCCAGGCGAGTGTCTAATCCATTACACCAGCGCGGCTCTCAAGTTTGTCAGTGCTGGCGGAAGTCTGTGTCATTGGAAGTTTGTCAGTGTTATTGGAAGCTTGTCAGTTGTTGGTGGAAGTTTGTTTGTGTCATTGGAAGTTTGTCAGTGTTGGTGGAAGTTTGTCTGTCTGTGTTGGTGGAAGTTTGTCTGTGTAGGTGGAAGTTTGTCAGCGTTGGTGGAAGTTTGTCGATGGTGGTGGAAGCTTGTCTGTGTCGATGGAAGTTTGTCAGTGTTGTTGGAAGTTTGTCTGTGTCGGTGGAAATTTATTTGTGTCACTGGAAGTTTGTCAGTGTTCATGGAAGTTTGCCTGTGTCAATGCAAGTTTGCCAGTGTTGATGGAAGTTTGTCTGTGTCAATGGAAGTTTGTCTGTGTCAAGGGAAGTTTGCTTGAGTCAAGGGAAGTTTGTGTTGGTGGAAGTTTGTGATTTCTGCTACACAAAAGAGAGAAAAAGGAAACAGATGCATTACAAAATCTTTTTTTCCCTTTCTTCTCTGCTTCTCCTGATCTCGTGCCAGATACCCTAAAAATGGAAGCGCCAGTGAACCTGACAAGCCGTGGACCATCTCCCAGAATCATGCTCACCGGTGACCAGTACATCATCATCATGGAGACGTCTGCTGAAGTGGGGACGGTCCTGGCTGTCATGGGCGTGGTCTCCAATGTCGTGAGCATTAGAACATTTATCGCCATGGGATGCAGCGACGGCATAACAACTTCGTTTCTTGCTTTAGCCGTCCTCGACTTGGTCTATCTCATCGCCTCAGTGTGTCTAGGCGTCTCCGTGATGTTTTATATTACCGAACTCAGGTCAGGGACGCGTTTTTTGGTGGAACCTTTCGGGGTTTTTCTGTTCTTCGGCGGCGTGATGATCCTCATAAACATAACAAATGTGTTAGCAACAACTTACCTGGCAGTTGCTCGTTGTATGTGTGTAGCGAAACCGCTGCAGTTTAGGAACGCATTTACACAGAGCAGAGCGATAATGTTTATGATGTCATTCGCCGTTTTCGCCATTGTTATTTACACGCCAATTCTCAGCAATATGGGGATGGTCGACAAATTTGACAGGTCAAGCAATACCTCCAGGCCGTCCTTCTGGGTGTCTCGTAAGAGGGATTCCGTCAAGGAAGTTGTGTGGATTGTGACGGAAATGATCTTGCCTATTTCAACACAGATCATCACTCTTGTCTGCGTAGTTATCATGTCTCGAACCCTCCGAGTAGCTTCCAGATTCCGCCAGTCGTCTGTCTTTAAGAGGAGCTTGGATGTTGAGAAGGGTCGTTTCAATCACCTCTCGGCCAGTAAAAGCAAAGCAAACGGCATGAATGATTCAAACAACGGAGATAAGCTCTCTGGCAAAGACCTTCGCGTGGTACAGCAAGTTGTCCTAATCTCCGTGGTTTACATCGTGTGCAACATACCAAAAATTCTGATCAGTTTCGCCACCATCTTCGAGGCAGAATTCACCCTTGGTAAAATATACACCAAGCTATACCTCAGCGTCAACGGGCTGCGAAAGCACTTTGAGGTCATCAATGCGGCGGTCAATTTGATTATATACTACAAATATAACAGTAAATTCCGAGCAACTTTGTGTCACAGTCAGTGAGATTCATCAATTAGAGAGTTTTATCTTTGTAAATTAGCGAGGGCGTAGCAACAGCACAGGCTATAAAGCGTCGCTTCATTTTTTTTTCATAGATGTGGTTTATGAGAAGGATGTTGAAGGCACCATGGGCAGCCAAGAAAACCAATGAAGAAGTCTTAAGAGAGGTTGGAGTTAAAAAGCAAATTATAGCAAAGATCAGAGGCAGACAAACGAGATTTATAGGACATTTCCTGAGAAGACGAAAATTGGAATACAATGTGGCAACTGGAAAAACTGAAGGAAGAAGAGACAGGGGGAGACAGAGAGAGAAGTTACTGGATGGGCTGTCAGTGTGGCTAGGAAGAAAGTCACCGGCGGATCTCATAATCAAGTCTAAAGACAGGGAATTGTGGAGAGAAATGATCGCGTACGTCACGCGGCATGTCACTTGAATTCATTTTTTATTCGCCAAATTAATTGAATTAAAGCAAATGACAGTATCGCTAGAAATTTGTCAGTATTAAACATCTCAGGTGAAATGTGTCAGTGTTTTGCATATTATATGAAATTTGTCAGTGTTTAACATCTCAGGTGAAGTTTGTCAGTGTTTTGCATATCACATGAAATTTGTCAGTGTTTATCATCTCGGGTAAAATTTGTCAGTGTTTAGCATCTCATATGAAATTTGTCAGTGTTTAACACCTCAAAAGAAATTTGTCAGTGTTTTGCATATCATATGAAATATGTCAGTGTTTAGCATCTCACATGAAATTTGTCAATGTTTCGCATGGACATGAAATTTGTCAATGTTTAGCACGGAAATGAAATGTGCAATGTTTGGCGTAGTTTTGAGTATCGGCAAAAGGCAAGGTAGTCAGGTCGAATGGGATAGCGGCGGGCGACCACACACTTACATCCTGTGTCGAGATTAGCTAACCATAGCTTACTGCTTGTATCAAGATTACCCAACCATAGCTTACAGCTTATGTCAATATTAACTAACCATAGCTTACTGTTTGTGTCAAGATTAACTAACCATAGTTTACTGCTTGTGTCAAGATTAACTAACCATGGATTACTGCTGGTGTCAAGGTTAGCCAACCATGGCTTACTGCTGGTGTCAAGATTAACTAAGCATGGTTCACTGCTGGTGTCAAGATTAACTAAGCATGGCTTACTGCTGGTATCAAGATTAACTAAGCATGGCTTACTGCTGGTATAAAGATTAACTAAGCATGGCTCACTGCTGGTGTCAAGATTAACTAACCATAGCTTACTGCTTGTGTCAAGATTAGCTAACCATAACTTACTGCTTGTGTCTAGATTAGTTAACCATAGTTACAGCTTATGTCAATATTAGCTAACCATAGCTTACTGCTTGTGTCAAGATTAACTAACCATAGCTTTCTTTTTGTGTCAAGATTAGCTAACCATAGCTTACAGCTTATGTCAATATTAGCTAACCATAGCTTACAGCTTATGTCAATATTAGCTAACCATAGCTTACAGCTTATGTCAATATTAGCTAACCATAGCTTACTGCTTGTGTCAAGATTAGCAAAAATAGCTTACTGCTTGTATCAAGGTTAGTGATCCTTAGCTTACTATTTGTGTCAAGGTTAGTGACCCCTAGCTTACTATTTTTGTCAAGGTTGGTTACCCCTAGCTTACTATTTGTGTCAAGGTTAACGACCCCTAGCTTATTATTTATGTGAAGGTTAGTTACCCCTAGCTTACTATTTGTTTTAGAGTTACCGACCCCTAGCTTACATGTATCAAGGTTAGCGACCCTTAGCTTATTGCTTGTGTCAAACTTAGCGACCCCTAGTTTACCGCATGTGTCAAGGTTAGCGAATCATACCTGATAAATCCCTATTTTGTATCTACAAAGTGCCACTCTGGTAACCTACAACAGTCTGGTCGGAAGAATCTAAATCAGTGTTTCCCATGCTTGTTCAGGCTACCGCTCCCATTCCTCTCATGCCATATTCTCAACGCCCCTCCCCCTCCCTGTGCTACGCATACAATGACCTATTAAACTAGGATATGCATTACACAACTAAAAACTCCAGCAAGCAAAACCAGTTTATTTAACAATATGGAGTACATTTATAATTCACCTACTGTTTTACTTTCTCAGCTTTTAATATGATGGATGAGTTTCATGTAGGGACACAAAGTGCTAAAAAAGGAAGGTATTACTACCCCTGTCTAAGAAGGAAGGTATTACTACCCCTGTCTAAGAAGGAAGGTATTACTAGCCCTGTCTAAGATGGATGGTGTTACTACCTGTCTAAGATGGAAGGTGTTACTACCCCCGTCTAAGATGGAAGGTGTTACTACCACCGACTAAGATGGAAGGTGTTACTACCACTGTCTAAAATGAAAGGTGTTACTACCCCCGTCTAAGATGGAAGGTGTTACTACCACCGTCTAAGATGGAAGGTGTTACTACCACTGTCTAAGATGGAAGGTGTTACTACCCCTGTCTAAGATGGAAGGTGTTACTACCACCGTCTAAGATGGAAGGTGTTACTACCCGTCTAAGATGGAAGGTGTTACTACCACTGTCTAAGATGGAAGGTGTTACTACCCCCGTCTAAGATGGAAGGTGTTACTACCACCGTCTAAGATGGAAGGTGTTACTACCCGTGTATAGCTGTGTGTTATAGTTGTGTGTTATAGTTGTGTGTTATATCTGCGTGTTATAGTTGTGTGTTATAGTTGTGTATTATAGCTGTGTGTTATAGTTGCGTGTTATAGTTGTGTGTTATAGCTGCGTGTTATAGTTGTGTGCTATAGTTGTGTGTTACAGTTGTGTGTTATAACTTTGTGCTATAGTTGTGTGTTATAGTTGCGTGTTATAGTTGTGTGTTATAGTTGCGTGTTATAGTTGTGTGTTATAGCTGTGTGTTATACCTGCGTGTTATAGTTGTGTGTTATAGCTGCGTGTTATAGTTGTGTGCTATAGTTGTGTGTTATAACTGTGTGCTATAGTTGTGTGTTATAGTTGCGTGTTATAGTTGTGTGTTATAGTTGGTAGTAGGGGCGTCATATCTAACTTCCTCTTTTTCTTCTTTAGTTGTTGTTGCTGGTGCTGCTAGTACTACTTCCACTACTACAAAGAATTTCAGACTTCTCCCTAAGTATCCAACATATATAGGTCTCAGTTACTGTAGAACAGATCTTATACCCTGGTGTAGAACAGATCTTATACCCTGGTGTAGAGCAGATCTTATACCCTGGTGTAGAACAGATCTTATACCCTGGTGTAGAACAGATCTTATACCCTGGTGTAGAACAGATCTTATACCCTAGTGTAGAACAGATCTTATACCCTGGTGTAGAGCAGAGCTTATACCCTGGTGTAGAGCAGAGCTTATACCCTGGTGTAGAACAGATCTTATACCCTGGTGTAGAACAGATCTTATACCCTGGTGTAGAGCAGAGCTTATACCTTGGTGTAGAACAGATCTTATATCCTGGTGTAGATCAGATCTTATACCCTGGTGTAGAGCAGAGCTTATACCCTGGTGTAGAGCAGAGCTTATACCCTGGTGTAGAACAGATCTTATACCCTGGTGTAGAGCAGAGCTTATACCTTGGTGTAGAACAGATCTTATACTGGCCTATGTGCCTACACTCTTCCCGCCTCCCAAGCACCGTCACCACCAGAACTTTGTTCTCTCTTCTCCCCATGCAGATCGACCTTGACCTGTCGCTGTGTTAATGTCGCGTATACAGCTGCATAAAATCCTTTCTTTGACTTTGTCGGACATTCGATGTGTCAGGTTGACCAAGACAGCCAGCTTGCTCTGTCATGAGATAAAGAATCTGCTGTCATTCACAGGAGAATCTTTAAAGACACCAGAGGAAGTTTCCCAGAGAAAGAGTCTTTCTTTCCTCCTCTGAGGGATTAGTGGCCTGGATGTCAGCTTAACAAGAAGCCACCTGATCAAGGTTTCGTGGCTTGGGGCCACCTGATCAAGGTTTCGGGGCTTGGGGCCACCTGATCAAGGTTTCGTGGCTTGGGGCCACCTGATCAAGATTTCGTGGCTTGGGGCCACCTGATCAAGGTTTCGTGGCTTGGGGCCACCTGATCAAGGTTTCGTGGCTTGGGGCCACCTGATCAAGGTTTCGTGGCTTGGGGCCACCTCATCAAGGTTTCTGGGCTTGGGGCCACCTAATGAAGGTTTCGGGGCTTGGGGCCACCTAATGAAGGTTTCGGGGCTTGGGGCCACCTAATGAAGGTTTCGGGACTTGGGGCCACCTAATGAAGGTTTCGGGGCTTGGGGCCACCTAATGAAGGTTTCGTAGCTTGGGGCCACCTAATGAAGGTTTCGGGGCTCCCATAAACGTAAGAAGGATTCAAGAATTCAACATCTCATTACCCCCCCCCCCATCTCATACCGCACCCGCCCGCTGCCCCCCCCCCCCAAAATAAAAAGGGTAGAAATGTTTTTAATGACGTCTCCTACCCTCAAATTCTGTAGTATTAAGCACAAAATGTTCAAGAATTTGACAATGTACGGTAGAAGTTTTCACTGAAAGCTGAATGTTTCTGACATACACATAGTATATACAGAAGTTTCTGACATACACAGAGTGGATACAGAAGTTCCCGACATACACAGAGTGGATACAGAAGTTTCTGACATACACAGAGTGGATACAGAAGTTTCTGACATACGCATAGTAGATACAGAAGTTTCTGACATACGCATAGTAGATACAGAAGTTTCTGACATACACAGAGTAGATACAGAAGTTTCTGACATACACAGAGTAGATACAGAAGTTTCTGACATACACAGAGTAGATACAGAAGTTTCTGACATACACAGAGTGGATACAGAAGTTTCTGACATACGCATAGTAGATACAGAAGTTTCTGACATACACAGAGTGGATACAGAAGTTTCTGACATACACAGAGTGGATACAGAAGTTTCTGACATACACAGAGTGGATACAGAAGTTTCTGACATACACAGAGTGGATACAGAAGTTTCTGACATACACAGAGTGGATACAGAAGTTTCTGACGTACACAGAGTGGATACAGAAGTTTCTGACATACACAGAGTGGATACAGAAGTTTCTGACATACACAGAGTAGAAACAGAAGTTTCTGACATACACAGATTAGATACAGAAGGTTTTGACATACACAGATTAGATACAGAAGTTAACTCGGTGAGAATCAAGTAAGGAAAAAAAAGTTACCTTTGCGTCGCTCATGAGAGGCTTACGGCTCGAAGCGACGATTATAATGATAAACGAGATGACAGAGAAAGACTTTGTAAAAACGAAAACAGCGAACAATAATGAAAGTATAATTGAAAAAGAAAGATCCAGTATATAATACAAACACAGCAGTGACATGCTCCATCGGGAAAGACTTGTCTTGTCTTGTCTCCTTCCTCATGTACCTGCCAGTGTTGAGGGGACAAATAGACGTCTTATAGGGCTCGACTATTTGCTTCTTATAATGGGATATTAATGGTTTCTGTGATTTCCTCTCTCCATCTTCCACTTGGGCGGCCTCTTCCTTTGTTACCTACAAATCTTAGTGTGAATGTTGTCTGTGGTACACTGTCTGGTGGTAACCGTGTAACATGGCCAAACCATTTGACTTGCTGTTTCTGGATATAGTGTAATACTGGTGTTACTCCAACCTTTGCCCTTATGGTATCATTTCTTATTTGGTGTCTTCTTGTCACATTTAGTATTCTCATTAAACATCTCATTTCTGTCGTGATGATTTTTCTTTTGTTCTTCTCTGTTAGTGTCCATGTTTGACTGTGATAGAATAGAGTTGGGAGGAATATTGTGTTGTAAGGTGCTTCTTTTTTTGTTTCATTTGTGATGTGTTTGTTTTTCAGTAAAGGTGTCATTTGTCCAATGACCTGGTTTGCTTTATTGCATTTGTTCCCAATCTCAGCGTCAATTTTCCCTGAGGATGATATTAAGCTACCTAGGTAAAAACAAGATTTTTAAGGGCATGCATCTTTCCCATCGCACACTTGTTTGCCTGTGAGACCTGGACACTTAACAAAACAGCTGAGAAACACATAAATGCCTTTGAATGTAAATGCTACAGAAGAGTTCTTCAAATATCGTGGACACAAAAAAGAACAAATATATCCATACTACAAGAGCTTAATATTGAAGAAGGCTGGTTAGTAAAGAGGATTAAAAAGAGAAAACTTAAATATATTTGGACACGTTAAACGTCATGATAATTTAGAGAAGACAGTTTAGAAAGGGTATATAATGTGAAAAAAGAAAGAGAGGAAGACCAAGGCGAAGATGGCTGCAGGACATCGTTGATAATCTGCAAATGGATGCATCAGCAGCAGGCCATCTTGCTTACAACCGAGAGGCCTACAGGAGTGCTGTTAGGGAGGCAAAGTTCCGCAAGGGACATGCAAATGACTGACTGACTGTTTGAGGTATTTGAAATGTTTCTAGGGCTAGCTGTCTAGGAAGATCTTTGTTCGGAGTTCTTCTCTCGCATTGCTCATGACTTCCGTTTTTTTTTGTTTTTTTTAGTTAGTCTTCAATTTAAAAAAAAAAAGCGACACATGAGATTTTTCTTAAAAATGCAATTAAAAAAAAAGCCCGGATAACTAGACGAAAAATTAAATATTTAGTTTTCTTGGTATCCTCTTTGTAGGAGAGACTGCCACAAAATGGCAGACCAAAAAAAAAAAAAATTCATCTTCAGTCTATTTTTCGTATTTTTATGCAGTGTGTTGTTTTTGTGTGCGATCCGTGAAAAATCCTTTCTGCCGAAATATTGGATTGTTGTATGGTCTTCATTGATACGTGCTCGTCTTACTTTCTAGCATTCTTGTTTCTGTCCTCTGTCCTCAGTCTAGCTGAGACTGCACTTGGTACATGAGCAAAACAGGAAGGAGGGAAAAAAATAGGAAAGTTTAGAGTGCTTTGTGAGGAGTCTGGTTATAGAGAGATTGAATCCAGGAACACCAGATGTGTTGGGGGCGTATGTCTATGTCTAAAAGGCTTGCTTACATTAGAAGAAAAATCTTACCTATGTTACATAAAGCTTGCCTGCGTTACATAAAATGTGTATAGGTTACAGAACTCGTGCCCATAACAGACAAAATGTTTTCTATGTTACAGAGGAACGTATGTAAACGTGTGTAGCCATACTGTAGGGCAGCGTTGGCAACCTTTCTAGGTATGTGTGTTAGACTGAACTGACAATCTCTATTCAGAAGATACCCACGATTCTTGCACATTCTGTCAGGATTATACAAGCAGCAAGATCAATAATCCGGGGGGAAGTACTGGCCATACAAACATAAAGTTTAAGGAAACTTGCTGATATTCGTGGCGATAACTTGCGCGAAGAGTTAGAACGAGTAGAAGCAACTAATCTTGGTCCGGCCGACTTCATCAATACTAAAGTTAGCTGATGAATGTACCATTGACCAACAGTCATTCCAAACATAATGAGGACTGGATAAAAACATATTCTGCAGAATCCTTGTACTCAGACAGTAAAGTTTCATATTCCTATACCGTACAAAAACTTCACATTGACAGTTTAAGATACAAACACACACTACTTCTGTTGTCAGCACTCTCTCCCTGCCTTCCGAAAATACTGTCCTAGACAGATACACGGTCTACCTGAAATCCTCGATACAAGGGACAAAACTTAATAAATTAAACAACTGGTCAGGGGCGTTAATCTAACACATGTATGGAACCGGACAACACTTTTCACATATACTGTTACAACTCGCCTCCTGTGACATCAAGACAGTGGATACCAGGGCCCATAGATATCAGAGGAAATGAACGTGCTGACAGACTGGCGAAGAGTGGAGTCACCATGTCACAGCCTCACATCTCCACCAACATGAGAACAGCTAAACACATTATACACAACAACTGCAAGCAGCAGTGGATGGACAACTGGGCCAGTAATCCAACTGGAAGATCCCTATATACACACCTGCCAAAGACTAACCCCGGAGACCACATCAAAAGCTTATGTCGTAGAGACCAGTGTATAATTTTCAGGTTGAGAACAGGACACATCACCCTCAGTACACACTTACACAGAGTGACCGCTGACCTCACACCATACTGCATGCACTGCAACAGACAAGAAGAAGAAACTGTTAAACACCATCTGCTGGACTGCAGTGCAGTGAAGGACCTTCGGAAGAACCTGACATCACCAAACTCCTCAATCACTGACATTCTGTATGGAGATCTGAAACAGCTGAAGAGGACCTGTACGTTTCTTTATCTGACACAAGGGAGACAAGAGTGAAAACTCGTAAACCCGAGGATCAGAGAAGTCGAAGTCAAAGTCAAAGACCAAGACACATGTCTATGTCAGAGGAGGATTGCCGATTGTCGATGTATGTTATCTATGTGTAAGGGAAATTTCTCTATGACGAAAAATATTTGTCATTGCCCTTGCTAGTTCAGCTATGTTTGAAGTTTGCTTGAGTTAGTTTTGCTATGTTGTTGGAAGTTTGCTTGAGTTAGTTTTGCTATGTTGTTGGGAGTTTGCTTGAGTTAGTTTTGCTATGCTGTTGGGAGTTTGCTTGAGTTAGTTTTGCTATGCTATTGGAAGTTTGCTTGAGTTAGTTTTGCTATGCTGTTGGGAGTTTGCTTGAGTTAGTTTTGCTATGCTGTTGGAAGTTTGCTTGAGTTAGTTTTGCTATGTTGTTGGGAGTTTGCTTGATTTAGTTTTGCTATGCTATTGGAAGCCTGTCTATGTCTGAGATAGTTTGACTGTGCTGGAGACAGTTTGTCTATGTATGAGCTAGTTTGACTGTGGTTGAGACAGTTTGTCTATGTTTGAGCTAGTTTGACTGTGCTGGAGGCAGTTTGTCTATGTCTGAGCTAGTTTGACTGTGGTTGAGACAGTTTGTCTATGTCTGAGCTAGTCTGACTGTGCTAGACACAATTTGTCTATGTCTGAGCTAGTCTGACTGTGGTGGACACAATTTGTCTATGTCTGAGCTAATCTGACTGTGCTGGAGACAATTTGTCTATGTCTGAGCTAGTTTGACTGTGGTTGAGACAATTTGTCTACGTTTGAGCTAGTTTGACTGTGCTGGAGACAGTTTGTCTATGTCTGAGCTAGTCTGACTGTGCTGGAGACAGTTTGTCTACGTTTGAGCTAGTTTGACTGTGCTGGAGACAGTTTGTCTATGCTGGGTCACAGAGAAAGGCAAGCCATGCTGAAGCAAGACCTGGCTGTGTTGAAAGACATACCTCCCGGCGGCCTGGTTAGTTGAGTGGTTAGGCGCTCGGTTTACCAATCCAATGGCACTGGGTTCGGTCCCAACAGTGACATTTTTCTAGTACACAGAAAAGGCTTCGGGGTCGACCCAGCCTCTAGAAATGGGTACCAGAGAAATCTGAGAAGGTAAAAGTGGCCAGGCGTGATACTGACCTCATCAGACTTTCATGTGCCAAAGGGCATAGAAAATATTGGCCTAACACCATATCCCAAATATGCCTTAATGCCATGGAAACGGGGATTTTACCTGCCCTACCTTACCTTAAAAGACACTTGTCAATGTTGAAGGAAGTTTGCCTGTGTCAATGGAAGTTTGTAAGTAAAGAAAAAAAGTAAAAGTATGAGCTTTGAACCAGAGGCATTACACACGGTCAAACCACAGGTTCTCTGATGTCCAGTCAACAGCTGACCAGAAACTTCCAGCTAGTGTCGCCATCAGCACGAACTCCGTAGCAGCAGCGACATTCCTCTTCCTTTCCAGAGAGTTAACCATGGAACCTATTTTTTCTTTGAGGCTGGGTGAACCCCGGGAGTTTTCTTGCGAGCCACGGTCTGACACCCCCCCCCCCAGTTTGGTGGGTGGAGATCGAAACCAGTTCCCTTGGTCGCCAGGCGAGCGTCTAATCCATTACACCAGCGCGGCTCTCAAGTTTGTCAGTGCTGGCGGAAGTTTGTGTCATTGGAAGTTTGTCAGTGTTATTGGAAGCTTGTCAGTTGTTGGTGGAAGTTTGTCTGTGTCGATGGACGTTTGTTTGTGTCATTGGAAGTTTGTCTGTGTTGATGGAAGTTTGTCTGTGTTGGTGGAAGTTTGTCTATGTCAATGCAAGTTTGCCAGTGTTGATGGAAGTTTGTCTGTGTTGGTGGAAGTTTGTCTATGTCAATGCAAGTTTGCCAGTGTTGATGGAAGTTTGTCTGTGTCAATGGAAGTTTGTCTGTGTCAAGGGAAGTTTGCTTGTGTCAAGGGAAGTTTGTGTTGGTGGAAGTTTGTGATTTCTGCTACATAAAAGAGAGAAAAAGGAAACAGATGCATTACAAAATCTTTTTTCCCTTTCTTCTCCGGTTGTCCTGATCTCGTGCCAGATACCCTAAAAATGGAAGTGCCGGTGAACCTGACAAGCCATGGACCATCTCCCAGAAGCATGCTCACCGGTGACCAGTACATCATCATCATGGAGACGTCTGCTGAAGTGGGGGCGGTCCTGGCTGTCATGGGCGTGGTCTCCAATGTCGTGAGCATTAGAACATTTATCGCCATGGGATGCAACGACGGTATAACAACTTCGTTTCTTGCTTTAGCCGTCTTCGACTTGGTCTATCTCATCGCCTCAGTGTGTCTAGGTGTCTCCGTGATGTTTTATATTACCGAACTCAGGTCAAGCACACGTTTTCTGGTGGAACCTTTCGGGGTTTTTCTGTTCTTCGGCGGCGTGATGATCCTCATAAACATAACAAATGTGTTAGCAACAACTTACCTGGCAGTTGCTGGTTGTATGTGTGTGGCGAAACCGCTGCAGTTTAGGAACACATTTACACAGAGCAGAGAGATAATGTTTATGATGTCATTCGCCATTGTTATTTACACGCCAATTCTCAGCAATATGGGGATGGTCGACAAATTTGACAGGTCAAGCAATACCTCCAGGCCGTCCTTCTGGGTGTCTCGTAAGAGGGATTCCGTCAAGGAAGTTGTGTGGATTGTGACGGAAATGATCTTGCCTATTTCGACACAGATCATCACTCTTGTCTGCGTAGTTATCATGTCTCGAACCCTCCGAGTAGCTTCCAGATTCCGCCAGTCGTCTGTCTTTAAGAGGAGCTTGGATGTTGAGAAGGGTCGTTTCAATCACCTCTCGGCCAGTAAAAGCAAGGCAAACGGCATGAATGATTCAAACAACGGAGATAAGCTCTCTGGCAAAGACCTTCGCGTGGTACAGCAAGTTGTCCTAATCTCCGTGATCTACATCGTGTGCAACATACCAAAAATTCTGATCAGTTTCGCCACCATCTTCGAGGCAGAATTCACCCTTGGTAAAATATACACCAAGCTATACCTCAGCGTCAACGGGCTGCGAAAGCACTTTGAGGTCATCAATGCGGCGGTCAATTTGATTATATACTACAAATATAACAGTAAATTCCGAGCAACTTTATGTCACAGTCAGTGAGATTCATCAATTAGAGAGTTTTATCTTTGTAAATTAGCGAGGGCGTAGCAACAGCACGGCTATAAAAGCGTCGCTTCATTTTTTTTCATAGATGTGGTTTATGAGAAGGATGTTGAAGGTACCATGGGCAGCCAAGAAAACCAATGAAGAAGTCTTAAGAGAGGCTGGAGTTAAAAAGCAAATTATAGCAAAGATCAGAGGCAGACAAACGAGATTTATAGGACATTTTCTGAGAAGACGAAAATTGGAATACAATGTGGCAACTGGAAAAATTGAAGGAAGAAGAGACAGGGGGAGACAGAGAGAGAAGTTACTGGATGGGCTGTCAGTGTGGCTAGGAAGAAAGTCACCGGCGGATCAAGTCTAAAGACAGGGAATTGTGAAGAGAAATTATCGCCTACGTCACGCGGCATGGCACTTGAATTCATTTTTTATTCGCCAAATTAATTGAATTAAAACAAACGACAGTATCGCTAGAAATTTGTCAGTGTTTAACATCTCAGGTGAGATGTGTCAGTGTTTTGCATATTACATGAAATTTGTCAGTGTTTTGCATATCACATGAAATTTGTCAGTGTTTATCATCTCGGGTAAAATTTGTCAGTGTTTAGCATCTCGTATGAAATTTGTTAGTGTTTAACACCTCAAAAGAAATTTGTCAGTGTTTTGCATATCATATGAAATATGTCAGTGTTTAGCATCTCACATGAAATTTATCAATGTTTCGCATGGACATGAAATTTGTCAATGTTTAGCACGGAAATGAAATGTGTCAATGTTTGGCGTAGTTTTGAGTATCGGCAAAAGGCAAGGTAGTCAGGTCGAATGGGATAGCGGCGGGCGACCACACACTTACATCCTGTGTCGAGATTAGCTAACCATAGCTTACTGCTTGTGTCAAGATTACCCAACCATAGCTTACAGCTTATGTCAATATTAGCTAACCATAGCTTACTGTTTGTGTCAAGATTAACTAACCATAGTTTACTGCTTGTGTCAAGATTAACTAAGCATGGATTACTGCTGGTGTCAAGATTAACTAAGCATGGCTTACTGTTGGTGTCAAGATTAACTAACATGGCTTACTGCTGGTATCAAGATTAACTAAACATGGCTTACTGCTGGTGTCAAGATTAACTAACTATAGCTTACTGCTTGTGTCAAGATTAGCTAACCATAGCTTACTGCTTGTGTCTAGATTAGTTAACCATAGTTACAGCTTATGGCAATATTAGCTAACCATAGCTTACTGCTTGTGTCAAGATTAACTAACCATAGCTTACTGCTTGTGTCAAGATTAGCTAACCATAGCTTACAGCTTATGTCAATATTAGCTAACAATAGCTTACAGCTTATATCAATATTAGATAACCATAGCTTACTGCTTGTGTCAAGATTAGCAAAAATAGCTTAGTGCTTGTATCAAGGTTAGTGATCCCTAGCTTACTATTTGTGTCAAGGTTAGCGACCCCCAGCTTACTATTTTTGTCAAGGTTGGTTACCCCTAGCTTACTATTTGTGTCAAGGTTAACGACCCCTAGCTTATTATTTATGTGAAGGTTAGTTACCCCTAGCTTACTATTTGTTTTAGAGTTACCGACCCCTAGCTTACAACATGTATCAAGGTTAATGACCCTTAGCTTATTGCTTGTGTCAAACTTAGCGACCCCTAGTTTAAAGCATGTGTCAAGGTTAGCGAATCATACCTGATAAATCCCTATTTTGTATCTACAAAGTGCCACTCTGGTAACATACAACAGTCTGGTCGGAAGAATCTAAATCAGTGTTTCCCAGGCTTGTTTAGGCTACCGTCCCCATCCCTCCCACGCCATATTCTCAACGCCCCTCCCCCTCCCTGTGCTACGCATATAATGACCTATTAAACTAGGATATGCATTACACAACTAAAAACTTCAGCAAGCAAACCAGTTTATTTAACAATATGGAGTACATAACTCACCTACTGTTTTACTTTCTCAGCTTTTAATATGATGGATGAGTTTCATGTAGGGACAAAAAGTGCTAAAAAGGAAGGTATTACTACCCCTGTCTAAGAAGGAAGGTGTTACTGCCCCTGTCTAAGAAGGAAGGTATTACTACCCCTGTCTAAGAAGGAAGGTGTTACTGCCCCTGTCTAAGAAGGAAGGTGTTAATGCCCCTGTCTAAGAAGGAAGGTATTACTACCCCTGTCTAAGAAGGAAGGTATTACTACCCCTGTCTAAGAAGGAAGGTGTTACTGCCCCTGTCTAAGAAGGAAGGTATTACTGCCCCTGTCTAAGATGGAAGGTGTTACTACCCCCGTCTAAGAAGTAAGGTGTTACTGCCCCCGTCTAAGAAGGAAGGTGTTACTGCCCCTGTCTAAGATGGAAGGTGTTACTACCCGTCTAAGATGGAAGGTGTTACTACCCGTCTAAGATGGAAGGTGTTACTACCCGTCTAAGATGGAAGGTGTTACTACCCGTCTAAGATGGAAGGTGTTACTACCCGTCTAAGATGGAAGGTGTTACTAGCCGTCTAAGATGGAAGGTGTTACTGCCCCTGTCTAAGATGGAAGGTGTTACTACCCGTCTAAGATGGAAGGTGTTACTACCCGTCTAAGAAGGAAGGTGTTACTGCCCCTGTCTAAGATGGAAGGTGTTACTACCCGTCTAAGATGGAAGGTGTTACTACCCGTCTAAGATGGAAGGTGTTACTACCCCTGTCTAAAATTAAAGGTGTTACTACCCCTGTCTAAAATTAAAGGTGTTACTACCCCTGTCTAAGATGGGAGGTGTTACTACCACTGTCTAAGATGGAAGGTGTTACTGCCCCTGTCTAAGATGGAAGGTGTTACTACCCCTGTCTAAGATGGAAGGTGTTACTGCCCCTGTCTGTTGCTTAGCTTTCCATCAACGCGCCTCCCACTGCCCCTTTTTTTTCTTTCACCCCCCCCCCCCCCCAATACCCGGTCCTTTCTAACTCCCACAGGGGACGTTATCGGCCACTTTGAGAAACACTAACCTAAATTTATAGGCCAAACCCGACCCTAAAAGTACACCATACCAAAAACAGATGTGTCGGGCCGAAAGTAGCAGACTTTACAACTGTGACACAACGCATAGTAACCAATGCCATCTTGAAGGTCAGCCAAGAAGAAGAAGAACAACAACAACAAGTAGTAATAGCAGTTTTCTTGTCCAATGTACTTAGCCATGTAAATGACGTTTGTTTGAATCTTAACAGAACGGAATTTTTTTTTATTAGCTCCCCTGGCTTCATTACACTAACACAAGGGGCATAATCTGAGAAATTACAACACAGGTTTCACACGTTTTCTATTTGATAATGTTTACTTCAAAGTGGGGACATTTTTTTTTTACTTATTTGTGCAAGTAACTCTTTAAAAATTACACAGGGTAAGACAGAGATGGCCTGAAATTTTCAGTGGGTAACAGCACATGATACTTTCTGCTTCTAGTTACTTTGATGACTTGAAACTTATCAATTGTGAAAAATCAAAATGTAACGAAAACTTGAGGGAAAAAAAAAAAAAACTACTGAAGCTGGAAATCTAAAAACCCTCACCATATCACCGTGATACAATTATCTAGCAGCACCATGCGGTGACAGACAAAAGAAAAGACAAAAAAACTGAAGTTGGAATGGCTAAACATAACAGAGCACTTGTAACTTTGAGAACCTGACAACAAAAGAGGGCTGAGGCATGAGAATAAGGATACGACTGGGATAAGGATAAAGAAAATGTACCCCAGGGAACAAACCTAGCTCTTCTTTTCTCCATATATCCGGATCAAAGCAAGAACATGTTACGTGCCACACTGTGCAAAATCTGATCACCAAACAGCTAAACTCACAATGACAAGTTTTATCCAAGACAAACAGTCCATACACAGTTAAAGGTCACAATAAAATTGTTTTATCCAAAACAGTTATACCAGAAACAGATGAAAGTTTTGCTCACAGTAGATTTCTTAACCTGGATGAAACATGTCAAATTCCAGGGAACTGATAATATCAGTGCGGTGGGCTACTACTAGCCAGGACTATTGGGAAAACACAACTGGGCAGTGCTGTCTTTATCTTCAAGCGCGGCTCTGGTACACATTTTGTTGTGATATCACAGCCTAGGGAACTGGCTGTCAGTGTTTTTTTCACGTGGTGCTGGTGCTTGTTTATAAGAGTGTTTAGTTCATTCCAAAAAGTCACTGTGGCTCACCCTGTCCCCACTTTGAAGCCTGTGTCAAGACATCACCTCCCTGTCCCCACTGAGGCCTGTGTCAAGACATCACCTCCCTGTCCCCACTTTGAGGCCTGTGTCAAGACATCACCTCCCTGTCCCCACTTTGAGGCCTGTGTCAAGACATCACCTCCCTGTCCCCACTTTGAGGCCTGTGTCAAGACATCACCTCCCTGTCCCCACTTTGAGGCCTGTGTCAAGACATCACCTCCCTGTCCCCACTTTGAAGCCTGTGTCAAGACATCACCTCCTTGTCCCCACTTTGAAGCCTGTGTCAAGACATCACCTTCCTGTCCCCACTTTGAGGCCTGTGTCAAGACATCACCTCCCTGTCCCCACTTTGAGGCCTGTGTCAAGACATCACCTCCCTGTCCCCACTTTGAGGCCTGTGTCAAGACATCACCTCCCTGTCCCCACTTTGAGGCCTGTGTCAAGACATCACCTCCCTGTCCCCACTTTGAGGCCTGTGTCAAGACATCACCTCCCTGTCCCCACTTTGAGGCCTGTGTCAAGACATCACCTCCCTGTCCCCACTTTGAAGCCTGTGTCAAGACATCACCTCCCTGTCCCCACTTTGAGGCCTGTGTCAAGACATCACCTCCTTGTCCCCACTTTGAGGCCTGTGTCAAGACATCACCTCCCTGTCCCCACTTTGAGGCCTGTGTCAAGACATCACCTCCCTGTCCCCACTTTGAAGCCTGTGTCAAGACATCACCTCCCTGTCCCCACTTTGAAGCCCGTGTCAAGTGTCAAGACATCATCCCCCTCCCCCCCATTCACCTCCATGTCCCCACCAGCAGCCATAAGCTCCATGCTGCTTGTCAGACTGCAAAAACTTTCATTCTTCAAGTACACGCAAACAATGAACAATAAATCAATGTATGACATCTTTACTGGATAATCTTAAAGATAAATAAATGTTTCAAAAAACATGCACAATATATTACATCAAGCAGCACCATCAAACAAAACAGGCTCATCAAACAAAAAAGCTGCATTAGATGACTTCATCCGATTCTTATCACAAGAACAAAAAACTACACAAGAAACTATTATTACAACTGTCACAGGCGGATAAGTGCAGCTTTAAACAAGAACAAAACAGCACTTTAAAAAAAAATAAAATAAAACAAAACATAGCAATCTGGTTTCACAGCTGTTATTGTAAGAAAATAACATGGTTTTTAGAATGAAAAGAAAATTGCTACATTATAACAGCACACAAGAATAAATACAATTTTCTTTTCGTGATGAACAAGAAAATTTCTGTTTTATAAAGTGATAATGCCAGACTCTATGAGCAGCAGGTTCCACACCGGCAGGTACAGGTGAAAGTAGGTACAAGTAACCCTGGTCTACCACACCGGCAGGTACAGGTGAAAGTAGGTACAAGTAACCCTGGTCTACCACACAGGCAATCAGGATACATGGTGTCAGTGCCCATATCTTCCCTGACCTGTCAGCACACTAGAGGGTGATGTGGTCAGCATCATGTCTGTCCACCTTCCTTGACCTGTCAGCACACTAGAGGGTGATGTGGTCAGCATCATGTCTGTCCACCTTCCTTGACCTGTCAGCACACTAGAGGGTGATGTGGTCAGCATCATGTCTGTCCACCTTCCCTGACCTGTCAGCACACTAGAGGGTGATGTGGTCAGCATCATGTCTGTCCACCTTCCTTGACCTGTCAGCACACTAGAGGGTGATGTGGTCAGCATCATGTCTGTCCACCTTCCTTGATCTGTCAGCACACTAGAGGGTGATGTGGTCAGCATCATGTCTGTCCACCTTCCTTGATCTGTCAGCACACTAGAGGATGATGTGGTCAACATCATGCCTAGCCACCTTTCCTTCCCCAGCTCAAGAAATCAGGTACCCATTTCTACAGCTGGGGATGACTGTAGCTCTTCCAGTAGGACACAAATCACCAAACTTTGCCATGAAAGCCTAATGTACTAACCACTCTGCCACAAAGATTCCTGCTGGCAAGTACAGTTACCAACATTATTCTTTCATTCGGACCTCTGGCATCTCCATGGGTTTCTCTTATTTTGATTTGTCTGTCCTGTAGAATGTAAGAATTTCTACCCTTCACTATGTTTTTATAACTGCTCTACAATTTAACAAACAAAAAAGTAAATGCTAAACCCAGCAATGGATGTGTACCTCAGCAGTAATAAGGTTAGTGTACTTGTCTCCCCTTCTAGTGTCACTGGTTCAGTCTTTGCCAGAAATCTGCAGAGTACAACATACACTCCAAGAGATGAGTTGAAAGTAGAATATATACTCTAACAGGTTAGCAAAGAGTACAACAAATACTCTACAAGTGTTCACTATACACAGTCTTGTCCAGCTGGACTTGCCCATTGAGTCTGGGTTTCACACAGAAGCTACAGAGTTGCCAACACAGCAGGGGGAAAACTCTACACTTCATCTTAGCAACACAGTTCCAGATACAGCATTACCTAGCAACAGGGCTCTAGGTATAGCATTACCTAGCAACAGGGCTCTAGGTATAGCACTACACAGCACCTAGCAATAGGGTTCTATGTATACCATTACCTAGCACCTAGCAACAGGGCTCTAGGTATAGCATTACCTAGCACCTAGCAACAGGGCTCTAGGTATAGCATTACCTAAGTACCTAAGTTAAGTGCATCAGTGTAACAAGATTACATAGAAGCTTGCATGTGATGACCTTCATAACACAGGTTTGTTTCAGTCAGAATGTGTATGTCATAAAGTTATCACATCAGTAAACAATAAGATAATAGTAGATTTATTTCAATAACAATAAGATAATAGTACACTTATCTCAGTAACAACAGGATAATAGTAGATATAGTTCAGTAACATAAGATAATAGTAGACTTATTTCAGTGAACAATAGGATAATAGTAGACTTATTTCAGTAACAATAAGATGATAGTAGACTTATTTCAGTAACAATAGGATAATAGTAGACTTATTTCAGTATCAATAAGATGATAGCAGACTTATTTCAGTAATAATAGGATAATAGTAGACTTATTTCAGTAACAATAATAATAGATTTATTTCAGTAACAATAAGATGACAGTAGATGTATTTCAGTGAACAAAAGGTGATAGTAGACTTATTTCAGTGAACAAAAGGTGATAGGAGACGTATTTCAGTGAACAAAATGTGACAGTAGACTTATTTCAGTGAATAAAAGGTGATAGTAGACTTATTTCAGTGAATAAAAGGTGATAGTAGATTATTTCAGCAACAGTACTGTGAAAGTTATTTACTGACATATTGGTAAACCTACAACAGCAGGCTGTAGATTTAAAACCTAACTATCTGCCTTGTCAGGGCTCACTGTCGGTCAGGACAAACAGTAAACTATGACTACCACAGGCTGTAGATTAAGACTTAAGTATCTGCCCCAAGAGACCTGCTACGAGTCAGGGAGATGATATGCTATGCATACTAGAGGCTAGACATTCAGACTTGACTACCCACCTCATATGGTTCACTGTCAGTCCAGGTAGATAGTAAGCTATGATTATTGCAGGCTGTAGATTAAGAACTGACTACCTGCCTCATTAGGGATAAAGGGCAGAATGTCAGATGGGCCTGCGTGCCCAATTCTTAACCCTTTTGAAATAAAGATCAATCAATCAATCAATCGATCAATCAGTCAGTCCAGGCAGATAGTAAGCTATGATTATTACAGACTGTAAGACCTTACTGCCTACCTCACACAACCTGCTGTCAGTCATGGCAGACAGTAAGCTATAACTACTACAGGTTGTAAGACCTTACTGCCTACCTTGGACAACCTGCTTTCAGTCATGGCAGACAGTAAGCTATAACTACTAGAGGCTGTAAGACCTTACTGCCTACCTCACACAACCTGCTGTCAGTCATGGCAGACAGTAAGCTGTAACTACTACAGGTTGTAAGACCTTACTGCCTACCTCACACAACCTGCTGTCAGTCATGGCAGACAGTAAGCTATAACTACTACAGGTTGTAAGACCTTACTGCCTACCTCACACAACCTGCTGTCAGTCATGGCAGACAGTAAGCTATAACTACTACAGGCTGTATGGCCTTACTGCCTACCTCACACAACCTGCTGTCAGTCATGGCAGACAGTAAGCTATAACTACTACAGGCTGTAAGGCCTTACTGCCTATCTCACACAACCTGCTATCAGTCATGGCAGACAGTAAGCTACAGGCTGTGGATCAGGACCTAATTACCTGCCTCATCAGGTTCGCTGTCAGTTAGAGCATCAATGGTAGAAAAAGATATATTCAGAGAGCTAGCTAAGCCTGAAGTGTGCTCCTCTCCTGAACTGATGTCAACAAAGTACTCAGAATATATACTTGCTCCAGGGACTTGGCCCTGGTTCCTGGACTGTCCACCTGCTCCAGGGTAGCTCTGGTGCAGGGTGTGTGTGTACAGGGCAGTGTCCTGTTTGCTGGACATCACAGAATCTGAAGGGCTGGATGGGCTGCTAGAGGGGCTCAGAACCTTTTCAGATCTGCTGGAGATAAATCCAAATCCAGCGCTGTCATCCAGGCTGAATGACAAGTTGTCATTTTGCATATCTTCATCATACCAATGCTGAGGTTTAGTCTTTCTGTATATCCCAAATGGATGTAAGCCTAGAGAACTGCCAATACCATGTTCATTATCATCATCATCATTATCATCGTCATCATCTGCCCACACATTATGTTTTTTTGTATTGTGTTTTTTAGGGAAATTAGCAGGCCTGTCAAGATTAGAAATGCCAAACTCGTTCACACCTGCAAATAGTTCTTGTGCTAAGTCCTCATGCTGTCTCTTCTCTTTACTTTCATCATCCGCTCCGGCGACCAGAGACTGGTCATCCTCACCTTCTTCATCATCTCTCCATTTGTTTTTAACTTTTGTGAAAGATCTAGACATTTTAGACGAGCCAGAAGATGAAGTCTTGCTGTTTTCTAACAGTGACTGAGCCACACTGGGCTCTGCCTCTGCAGCATCACCTGAACCACCATCTGCTGCTGACACTATCTGTGAACGAGCTCTCTGATCTGACAGCCTGATGTACCCGGGCACATGAACCGCCCCCTGCTGGAGGAGATCTCGAACAACTAACTTGTCCAGGAAGGAAAGTGACAAGTCCAGATCTGATTCCTCTGGGTGGAACATGATCTGGGACCTCAGTGACAGATCCTCTGGATGCTGCAGCAGATCCTCTAGCTCATCCAGACAGAATCTGACACCTAAACGTAAGCCCATGCCCCTGAAATCATTCTTCTGGAGCCAGTTTTTCACAAGGTCCACCTCTAAACAACCACCTAGAACAAGTTTGGACACAGTCATCAAGCAGCAGCACTGAATGTTTGTCAAATCTTCAATCTGAAAGTCTTCAACCTCCTTGGAACGGCCCCCTGGAGGTTTAATTATGCCTGCCATTCTCTGACCAGAGTCAGGTGCCTTCACTGACAACAATTTTTCTGCCGACAAGAGAAATGTATCTGAGAGATGACCTTTAATTACCGGCACCAGAACTCCAATTAACTGTAATGAGAGCAAGATAAGGGCCTGCCCCGATTCGGATTTATTTAAAATATTAAGCAGAGAAGAGGTCAGTCTACTTAGAGACTCGCTGGATGCGTCTTCAGAATTTCTGGAAGTTTGCTCCATCTTTGAAAGAACCATGTCAATGAAGAGGTCCCTGGTTTGCAAATTGAGATCCATTTCTAGAAGATTTAAGTATGTGTCCAGGTACCAGTCTATGTCAACTGCTAACCTTTCGGTCAAATCACTGATCATCTGTACAGTGTCATTCACAAATAACTTGTCTGTGGTTTTACTAATTTGCTCAAAGAGCTTGGAGCACACGGCTTTCACATTTGCCGGGTTTGCCATGGCATGAAGAAGATGAGTTGTCCTCACTTGAATCGCTGGGTCTTCGTTCATTAGACACTCCACAACCACCATCTGGTGCTGAGCTGCATATGACGTCTTCACTCTGGATAACGAAATTAGGAGTCCCAGACCTTGGTATTTCATAGCATTGCTGGCATCTGTAGACAAAAGCTTCCCAATACAGCGAGAACACAGGAGCAGGAGTTCTTCATTTGCACGGATATGCGTGGCCGTCAAAACGCTCTCCACAAGGACGGCCAAGGATATCGGCTCTGTCACTTTCGTTCTTTCAATAAGAGTCTGAAGCAGTGGCACAATAGCCTGACTCAGCTGTGGGTCTACAGAACCTAAATGTCCCAGAATTTTCAGCAGAGAAACCTGCAGCCATGGTAAAGGAACCATGTGATAATAGTAATTAGTGCCAAAGCCTCTGTGGTTAATTTGGTCAAGAATATGTAAAAAGTTGCCTCCTAAACTAACATAGCGTGTAGGATTTTCACTGCACAGAATGAGGAACATATTTGTTACAGCGGTCAAAACACCCGGGTCTCTCGAAGCCAAGAGCGAGTTCAGCTGTGGGAGGAATGGTTGCAACAGAGCTGGAGAACGCTGGTAAAATCTTCGTAAACAGTGAACAGCCTTCTCTCGGACAAGCTCATGTGAATGTCTCAGTTTTTTAACTACCTCGGGTAAAATAATTGGTATACTTTCACCTCCAACCAGTTCTCCGGCAGCAATTAACGTGACACAGTTGTGACTCATATTGGAGCTCTTCAAATCCCTCATCAGGGTAGCCATCATCAGCACAACCATATCATGTTGTGGATGTAGGAGCAGACAACTCAAAAGGTAACCCAAACGTTTGTCATATCCTTGACCCTGCTGTGCCAAGTTAACAGCATAAATAGCAGCGAAAGACACATCGTACCCCAGTATGTGGCAGAATATGATCTTGGTAAAAGAATTTTTAACCAATCCTGAAGAAGAAATTAAATCTGACTGCTTCAGTTTCTGATGTATGCTTGACAGCTCGGCACGGACTATTGATGCTTCGTGTGACTTAGACCGCGCTCGGTGAACAAATTTCATAAAATGTTGAACCTCCTGACTGGGCAGTTGACCTCCAGCAGGTTTTCCTGTTTTTCCCCCAATGAAACTCTGAGTGAGAAGTTTTGGCAAAGAGGCCAGAGTTTTTTCCATGATTTGGCTCATGTTGATAAACTTCCGCAGATACAGCATCGGAGGCAGCATACATATTTCATATATGTGTCTTGTTACATATTTGCTTGCTAAATGATGGAAGTTGATTTAATAAATTATGTAATGAGCTTAAGTTGACGATCGGCAAAGTCCATGGAAAGATGTGATCTGAAAAAAAAAAAAAAAAATCAAAACAGAAAACCAAATGATTTAAAAGCAGAAGCTAATGAGAGGCTCAGTCATCAAGGAATGGACTGCACTGCACCATGCACATCTGACTTCTACAACATTTCTGAGGGGCTAACCTCCTTAACCTTTGGCTGCTCCTAGCTGACCTACAAGGCAGTAGGCTGAAGTCCCTCCTTAATCTGAACCCTTTCCCTTGACCTTTCTGGCTTGGGAGACCTTGCTAGTAGCTATGCTACCACTGACATAGTTCTTGGGATCACTGTGATAATCAAGTCCCCTTCACTCCTCCACCATAGCAAGGCAGGGATTCCACCCAGGGGGTTGGGGTGGGGGTGGCTCAGTGATTACAATGTTTTCTTTCTCACGACCAGGATCTGTGGTTCAAATCCTACTGAGCTGTTGAGATTATTTTCAAAGGATTAAGATTCCTTTAGCTCTCTGTAACACTCTCCTCTGGCTTTTGTTCACAAGCTGTCAGTATATTATGAGGAAATAGATACTCACATATAAGTCACAAATGGAAACAATGGCAAAACTTCTTGCTGTAAATATTAAAACAAAACACCATAGATACTTTGATATAGTTAAGATCATATCATCATTGCATCTCACTTGGCAAAGTTCGAAAACAATCACTGGATGTTAGCATTCAAACCAAGAGATAGTTATATATGGGTGATCCAAACGAAAACCTTCTAATCTGCAGTGAAGGTGTGAAACTTATCACAATTAATCACCAAATAAAGGTTCAATATGGTGATGCACAGTCTTGGAAGGGTACATTATGGGGGAAAAAGAAAGAGAGGAAGACCAAGACAAAGATGGCGACAAGACATCACTGATGATCTGCGAATGGAGGCATCAGCAGCAGGGCATCTTGCTTACAACTGAGAGGCCTTCAAGAAAGCTGTTAGGGAGGCAAAGTTCTGCAAGGGACATGCTAATGAATGAATGACTGGTGATGCATGTCTGTCATCAAAGCAAGATTATATTGTGGAGTAGTAAGCTCTGAAGTGGCCTGACTTCTATGCCTGAGCTTCCTAGTCCAGATCTGACAAACTGAGTAGTGAATGCAGGAACAACTGCTGAAGTTAAATGCTTTGTGATAGAAAAATGTGGATGGTGTGGTAAGATGTTCAGAACTGTGGCTGTTTCATTCACCATCACTCAAGGATTAAAAAAAAAAAAAGAATAGATGACATAATACTGTTCCACTTTTGAGCATGTCTCTAGTGAAGTAACTATCTTTACTGACTACTTGTTGGCTCCATACTGCCACCTGCATGACATTCCTCATGTCATTAGTAATGATGTCATCAACTCACATGACAATGGGGTGGTGCCTACAATATCTATCACAACTTTCAGGCTGTAATTTGGATTACCCTTGTACTTGCAGGTTGTGCACTGGCATGACACTTCCTCAGACAGGTTTGATATCAGCTTAGTGAGCAAGGAGTTTATCATGACTGATCTGACTGACAGAACTGTGATAACTGAAAATGAAATACATGACTGATTCTGACTGACAGAACTGTGAAGGCTGACACTGAATTATATGACTGATACTGAAATTCTGACTAACAGAACTGAGAAGGAAAGGCAACATGATGCTGACCACACTACTCTCTAGTATGCTAACAGATCAATGAAAATAACAGGCAGTGAAATAAACCATAACTTCTAGTTGCCTGTATGGCCTGATTCTCTTTGCTTTTATTTTTTACAATCAGGGCTTCAGAAAGCAGCTTTTTTTTAAAGCCCCTTTTAAAGCCCTCTCTAAAAGAAGCTCTTTGGGCCCCAAAGTGACGTACCAGCTCGACACCCCCTCCCCTCCCCAGCTGGACCAGTATACCATTTACATATCATACAATGTGTTATATTGAGGGGATTGAAATACTTAGTGATTTGTCTGAAATGCAACTCTGGTGATCCTAAACAACTAAAAGAAGCAATGGAACATCCTCTGACTGTGTGTTCTGTGATGTGATGGGACAATATCTCTACACGTTTATTTTTTGAAAAGCGCAGTTTCACTTTCTGGCTACATTCAGCTACTCTTTCTGAACATCACACTATCCAATGGCAGCCTCTGAAAGATGAAAAGAAGAATGTTATCACTGTATACTACAACAGCTACTTTTAACAGTTCCATACGTGCTCCTAGTTTTAATATGTCACAAACTAGCTCCATCTTTGCCCAGGCATCACAGAGCAAAACAGGGACTTCCAGCCTGTACCAAAATCACATCATTCTGGTATTGGGGCATTCAAGTGATTAGACTATTTACCTTATATCGTACTCCATAATGAATGAATCGGGTAAATCATGTTTGGTTGTGTCATAAATTAAGACAGATCTTATCTCGAGAGAGAGAGGATCGATTCTGCTACATCTCTTCATCCTCCATATTTGGAGATGTGCGAAGGAGTTACGTCCCTTATAAGACTGCCAACTCCGAGAGAAGTATTCATGCCAACTATTGCTTTTAGCAAACCAAATGTAGGTAATATGCGCCAGAATTTTTTGGGGAAAAAAGAATTCCTGAGATTAATTATATATATTTTGATCTATAAATGTCTTTGTATTAATCAGAAACTTCAAAATGTCAAGTGTTCAAACGTTTAAGTCATTCTGTTTGCTTGAATCTCTCAACTCGACTTTAGACAAGAATGTACACGAAATATCAAAGATACATTGGACTGTCATAATGCCGTCTCTAGGGGGCCTTAAAAATACTTCCCGGGCCTTTCGTAGCTTAAGCGACGGCTCCGGTTTCTCACATGGTGCCTTTAGTAGCTATAGTGACGTTTGGTTTATTTCATTGAAAACCCGGTTTAACGTTTAGATTGTAAACATTTAGTGCGCATGCCCCGTGACCTTTTTCAAAATGGTCGAAGAGTGCTTAGTTACGAGGGAGAAAATTGAAGTTTTCAGGGAGAAATTTCAATTTTTGTTGATGTAGAACGGGGGAGATATGGGTGTGGATATGCCCTGTGACCAGACCACTGTTATTGAATGCATCTCAAGTAGATCTAAACATATTAGACGACTGGAGAAGTAGTTAGAAGGTTATTTCAGACATTATTCTAGCGATAATGCAACAGGTAGATCTACGCATCTTACACGGTACGTATTGTACCTCTAGACCTATCCCATTTAAGCTGGACACAATCAATGTCTAAAAAACATACATCACTTCTTTTTTTCCTAAAAACACTCTGTATTTATGAAATCTTCATAAGTTTATTTATATTTTAAAACATAATAAGTACACGGAAGTACATGAAAATACTGTGTTTCTTTCAATGTTACAACTATACCCCCTATACATATCAAGACCCGCGCTTTTAATACGGCACCCAACTGAATGTCCGCGGCTCTTCCTAAGGCACGGGAAGAGATCAGATATACAGTGTGATATATTTAAAAGTTACCAACATCATCGACATCGTGATTCTTTGACACAGCACTGCCACACCAATCAATCAAATGTTAAACAAAAATTGTCTTCATTCGGATGAACACGTTCAATATTCTTGCATTTATAGTTCTTCTATTTTCTTTTCTTGAAAGTGGAACGAATTCAAGAACAACACAAAGATAAGGCAAATGACTGAACAACAACCAGTCTCATATATCGTTCACGTGATGAGAAGAAACAGTCAGAGAATCCCAAAACAAGATATCAAGTGGAACACAACAGGCCAAAGAAACGTGAAACTCTTAAGATGACATTTAAGAGAGGACAGTTTAGTAAACATAAAATCCCTTGATGAGGTTGGAAAGCTTGCGGAAAACAGGAAAACTTGGTGAACTACCTTGCGAGCCATATGTGACGTTTAACGGCACGGGAAGGAATATATTCCTTTTATATATTCTTTTCTAGTCGAATAAATCCAAATATGAATATGAGATGCAGCTACTGTTTAGAAGATTAACACCGGAGAGAAGGGTTCTGATTAATCGGACTGTATACCTAGCACGCTCTTATATGGATCTGTATTCAGACTATGCCTAGCACCCTCTTATATGGACCTGAAACATGGGCAAGATATACACGAGGAATAAGAAAACAACTTTCCATCTTGGCTGCCTTCACAGAATAATGAAGTTCAAGTTACAAGCCAACTCTGAAGTTCTGCAACGTGCCACGCGTCCCATCAGTGATCACTCAACTCAGCAACAGAAGACTGAGATGGTTGGGACATATTTCAAGAAAGGACGATAGCCGTATCCCCAAGCAAATTTTATGTGGCGAATTTATGTTCAGTCTGAGCAGAGGAGGATGCGTTTTTGATGCGTATTTTCGTTATTAAAAAAAAAAAAAAGGCTACTGTAGCAGGGGTCGGCAACCTACGGCCCGTAGGGAGCACCATCACTAATTATGATATCATTATTACCTAATATTACATTAGTGAAATAACTATTATTCATAGTTTAATACTATTATATTATTATTACGTTCATTTCTTTTAAGGTACAGACATAAATGTAGCCCGCCCGCCACTCACAAGGGCGGCACTCTGTAGAAAAATGTTGCCGGTCCGGGTCTCACTCGTGTCAAAAATGGTTATGTTCCTTTTGATAGGAAGGTTACCGATCCCTGGAAGAGCAATGTAACTGTGAAGCGATTGCTGGAGCTAGGACAAACTAAGGGTGAACTATGTGGCAGAAAACGCATCCTAAAGAACTAACACTTGATGAGAACTATTAGCAAACATACTCTTGAATGGATTCTGCGGCACGCGGCGGAGCATATATGGGGCTGTCCTGAATCCAATGACGTAGGAGTCTCCTGTTCTACATTCTTATATCTTCTTATATCCTTCCCGTGCCGTTAAACGTCACATAGGGCTCACAAGGTAGTTCGCCAATTTTTCCTGTTTTCGGCGAGCTTTTCAACCTTATCAAGTGATTTTATGTCTATTAATTTGGCCTCTCTTAACAATGTCCTCTTTAGAGTTTCCCGTGGTCGACCTTTTTCTTCGGCCTGTTGTCTTCCCCTTGATAGCTTGTTTTGGGATTCTCTGATCGTTTCTTCTCATCACATGACCAACACATGTCCTTTTCTTGATCACCCATGAGACTGCTTGTTGTTCGCTCATCTGTCTTATCTCTACATTAAAAAAAATTCTGTTTGTACCACAATCTTATTGCAGTTGGCCTTATGTATGTATATATGTATGCATGTATGTATATATGTATGTATGTATGATGTATGTATGTATGTATGTATGTATGCAGGCAGGCCCTATGCAGTGAGGGGGGTACCCGGTGTATTGCTCCGAGGGCCGGCTCAGGTTTAAGAATGGGCCAGGAGGTCTTCGGGGGCCCGTGGTGGATGAAAACAAAGAAGCAGGAAGAGGGATTTTTTTTCTGCACCGGCTGACGAAATTTCTCTCTGAGACCATGTATGTATGTACAACTATTTTATAAACAAAACTATTCGTTGCTCCACCGTAAAGACTCAACAAATAGTGTATACGTGTATATACGCCGAAACGTCACGACTTGTATTCGTTAAAAAATAAAGATGTTCCTACTTTCCCTCCCTAGTTTATACACCATAAAGACTGTACGGAGCCGCCTCGAATCGTCTGCTGGGTTACGTTCAAAACTAGTACCAGTTGCCGACCTGACACAGCGAAACGAAATTATTGATCGCGGTCGACCCAGGGCGGGTACAGACAGTGGGGGCGGCTTGTTAGGTTTTCGACATTTGAGCAGAGGAGCAAGACACAACACTTTTGACTTTTTTTTCGCTTCGAGGTGCTCCATTGTGCATGCACGGTTTGATATGGCGTGAGCTGCGATTATATTCGAGCTAAATGAAGAAGCTGAAGTGAGTAGTGGAGTCTATTCAAGAACGTTGTGTTCGGTATCGTCTGCTGCAGAAACCGCCATGCCAAGCTGGAGGCCCAACTGTTTGAGAGGATCTATTTACAACGGTAAGCCTTGACAGCCAACTTTATGATGAATTAGTAAGTTTTGTAGCTAATGCATTATCGCTTCTCACCTGTCCGGTGTTGTTATATACATTCATCTTCCAAAAATATTCAACTTTATTCCGCTGGGAAACTTTTACGACTATCGTTCGTTATGGACCATTATGGCGGTGTGTGCAGGACCAAACTTTTGTCGTTATTGAAATAAAAATATGTTGGATGTTAAGTTCTTTCATATTCATCCCATATTACAGTTGTAGTTATGCCTGTTCCTTGTATTTTTTAAACAAAGTGATATTTTGATTTTGCTCGTTTGTTGCTCTCATCATTTTTTTTTTGGCCCTTGCAAAAGTCACAGATGAAAGCCATTAGCAGTTCACGTAATATTTTGGTACTGTTTTGTTGTGATGTGAACAGTTTCGAGACACTGATGTGCTGAAGTTTACTGGTATATGTACTTTATTGGTTGTTTGTTACGAAGAACATTCTAAAGTATAAATAACCTAATCTGTGATTGGTAGCTAGGGTGCGGTATATCCATACTGATAGTCAAAATATGATACCATCTATGAAAAATATAAGAAATCTGTTCCCCGTAGCATGTGCGTCAAAATATGATACCATCTATAAAAATTATAAGAAATCTGTTCCGCGTGCATGTCATGGGGGTGTGCAGTTTTAGTACCTTCACATTTCCAGGCCACAACAGCATTTGAGGTAGGGATGCCTGCACCTGTCCTTGCTGCCTTTGTTTTTCTTGGGAAGCCCCGGGTACCCTTTTTTTTTTTAAAGCTGGGTTTTCCCCGGTGCTTGTCAGTCAAAAAAAATTACACCGAGCTGTGAAATCAAACCAAGGACATTCTGATAAACAGGCAAGAGCACTAATTACTACACCACCATGGCACCCACAGTTGAGTTTAATTTTATGACACATCACCTACATTAAAATACAAATTATATGTTTACTTTTCTCATTTGTTTTTCTCCCTCCATCACCTGCAGTAGACTCAGACAAAGTCCATGATTCTGTTTTCCCTTCATTCACTGACAGTTGTGTGTACCATGGAGTCCAGTGATCCCTGGCCTACAAGCATATATTCTCTCTACATGTGACTGTTGTCTTGGTTCCTGAGATAAACTAGTTCTAGCATTCGAAATGTTTTAGCTTTCTGAGACAAGTGACTCAGTTTGAAAAAAAAAAATTACATGCAAGAAATATCTTACATTGTACATCTTTCCCATGCTGTTAAATATCACGTTGGACTCACATGGTAGTTGTTTTTGGTGAGTTTTTCAACCTCCATCAAGGGATTTTATACCACGTATGCATGAAATATCTTACATCCTTCCCGTGCCATTAAACATGACGTAGGGCTCGTATAGTTGTTTGCTAAGTTTTCCTGTTCTCAGCGAGTCTCTCAACTTCATCAAGGGATGTTATGTCCACTAGACTGGCTTCACTTAACAATGTCCTCTTTAGAGTTTCATGTGGTCGACCTTTTTTTCTTCAGCCTTTTGTGCTCCACTTGATAGCTTGTTTTAGTATTCTCTGATTGTTTCTTCTCATCACATGGCCTACATATGTCCATCTTCTTTTTCTGATCACCCATGAGACAGACTGTTGTTTGCTCATCTATCTTATCTCTGCGTTGTTCTTGAATACATTCCAGTTAATACCAGGTATTTTCCTTAGGCCTTTGTTTTCACAAGAGTCTAATTTCTTGTCTATTTCTTTAGTTGTTTCCAGCTTTTTTGCATGTATAAATGAGGGTGGATATCACATTTGGATTGAATAATCTTAACTTGGTTTTTGTGCTTATAACTTTTGAATTGTGCTTATAACTTTTGAATTCCATATGTTCTCAAGATTTTTGAAGGGCAATGCTGCTTTTGCAGTTCTAATTCTAACTTCTTTCCTGTTGTCACCATCTTGATCTATATAGCTGCCAAGGTATGCAAATTGGTTTACTTCATCAACAACTGTTCCTTCTGTGTATATTTTTCCTTATGAAATGCATGAAACAATCAGGAAAAAAAAACTGGTGGCAGAATAAATCATAAAAGGAATATAAAGCTGCAAATAAATTGAATTGCATTTCATAGTTTTCACTTTTTAAAGATTTATAGGAAGATGTTGCCAGAAGAGGGTCTATCAAGAGAAGGATGTGTGTCAAGTCACTGCTTATAATACTGACCACATCACACTTTCATGGCCGAAGGTCATAGAAAATACGGGCCTAACACCGTATTCCCCAATATACCTTAATGGCATGAAAACGGGAATTAAGAAGATAAGATACTAATATAGTCATGCAGCAACTTATGCCGACATAGTTATGACCATTTGTACTTATGGATTGAGGCCTCTTTATTCTGTTTAATGTGTTGTTAAATTACAATCAGTTTATAAACATTTGCTTAAATACACTATAACTTCACCATAATGTAAGAGAATTCACCATAAGATAAGAGTAGAAGATGAACAAGCATTCTACTTTATCATTTGATGGATCTGTATGTGTGAATCTGTGCGCCAATGAAAAGTTATTACAGAATGATGCTTTATTTAGTATGTCATGATTCATGTTTTATGATTAATTTCCACTCATTTGCTGTACTAATTTGCATTCTGTTATTGTTTTAAAGTAATGGTAAACTTAAGTTCGTCTTAAAACATGTTATGGTAGTGAATCTAACTCTTTTAACAGATGACATACAGCCAAGTCAATTTACGTCAATATCCTCTGGTCCCAAATGTGGCCATAAATCGGCACATGACTGTATGTGGGATTTAAGGCCAATATATGTATGTAGAGATTCCCTTTATGTGCATTCAGCAGATAGAAAACTAACAAGTGTATTGCTGAAAATATTGCTCAAAGATGTGCACACTTAAGATATAAAAGTGTTACATATTGACAAGCCCAGCATCCAGGGAAGACAGTAGGACATTGACAGTTTCCTACATCTTGGGAAAAATAACATTCGGACATTGACACACCCTACATCTTGGGAAGAAGACAGTTAGATATTAACAGGCCCTACATCCTGGAATGAAGACAGTGGGACATTAACAGGCCCTACATCCTGGAATGAAGACAGTGGGACATTAACAGGCCCTACATCCTGGAATGAAGACAGTGGGACATTAACAGGCCCAACATCCTGGAAAGAAGACAGTGGGACATTAACAGGGCCTACATCCTGGAAAGAATACGGTGGGACATTAACAGACCCTATATCATATGAAGACAATGCGAAATTAATGGCCCCTACATCCTGAGAAGAAGAAAGTGGGACTTTAACAGGCCATACATTCTGGGAAGAAGACAGTGGGACACTAACAGGGTCTACATTTTGGGAAGAAGACACTGGGAAATTAACGGGTCCTGCATCCTGGAAAGAAGACACTGGGAAATTAACGGGTCCTGCATCCTGGGAAGAAGACACTGGGAAATTAACGGTTCCTTCATCCTGGAGCTTTTGATTAGTCATTCCTGTTTTGCCGTACCAAGTTTCACGTCACCTTCAGCTCTTTCATTCTTGACAGTGACACAGTTGGCAGTGAAGTGTTTTGTCTGACCAGCAGACTATATGACAGTGACAGAGCCCGCCTCCCGAGAAGCGTATACTACCAACTATCTCAGGTGGAAGTAATACACTATGAGTCATCAGTTCAAGAAGGGTAAATAGAAACGTTGACAAAGGAAACAACAGAAGAAAGACCTGGGGGGGGGGGGGGAGCTGGCGGTTATTGTTCAGTGTCCTTATGTTACCGTGTGCTGTAGTAGAATATGAGACATAAAAGAAATGACAGTTGCGGTAAAACTGGTTCTAGTAATGAAACTAGACGAGTGTACGCTTCAGTTTTACATAAAGTGAGGAAAGTGGGCAGAAACAAGCAAAACGAGTTACACATAAATGAGGGGCATACAACTGCAATATTTCGGCAAAAGTCTTTTTCAAGGGTCACATATAAAAACAACACAAAAGATAAAAACACTAAAAATGAATGAAAAAATATACAGACTTAGCCTGTAGGCCACCTCCTACTGGTAAGAAAGTCCAGCATCAAGTAGCTACTGTAGTAGGACGTTAGACAATATGATAGCGCTACATGGCTTTGTTTTCGTGATTTCTTTGGACGTGGATTTTTTTTCCTGTCATTTTTAAAAATATATTTTTACGTGGGTTCAGAATTGTGCAAAAAAAAAAAAAAATAGCAGAACGTTAGAGAGTATATTTGTAACCTGCATGTCGTGAAGTTTTTGTTTGTTTGTTTGTTTCTGTGAGACCAGCAGCTTTTGTAAACTTTCTTTCTTTGTGGATATTTCTCTCTTTCTCTCTCTCTCTCTCTCTCTCGCTTTGCTCTCTCCAAAAGCGAGCAGTAAAGCTTATTAGTGACAAAGATCAAGCACAAACAACTAATCATCACAAACGTATCAAAATACTACCTCTTAAGAACAGGTTCCTCTTCAACAAAGCCAAGTTAGTACATCAAATTCTTTCACGGCATGCCCCGCCTTATCTATGGAACCTGTTTAAATTTAGCCCAAATTGCAGCCAACGCTTGAACAACATATGTCTTCCAAAACCTAGACTTGATCTTTACAAGAAAAGCTTTAGTTTTTCTGCTGCTCATCTTTGGAATACCCTCCCATCCTATATAAAAAATATAAATTATACTCCTTCCTACAACTACAAGCTTTCCCAATATCTGTTTGATGTCGACTACATGCCTCCATGAATTATAAAACTTAAAAGTTATCTTAAGCTGCTCTTACAGACACCGAATACAATTAATTGTTTTCTGAATAGTCCCGAAAATTTTGTTTAGTAGATAGTCATTTATAATGTATGTAGTTACTTCTATACTGAGTGAATGTTTAAGAGCGAAACGTAAATGTTATATTTTATGTCTCTCAGCTTCAATGTTAGTTATGTTTGTTATATGAACAGCATATTTGTAGAATGTCTGGAATAGAGTGAAAGATGTATGATAAAGGGCAGAATGTCAGACGTGCCCAATTCTTAACCCTTTTGAAATAAAGATCAATCAGTCAAGGATAGTGTCTTCACCATTTACCTTAGTCATGGGCCATGATAACTCTCATACTTGTCTTCACCATTTACTGGTCATTGGCCCTGATAACTCTCATACTTGTCTTCACCATTTACCTCAGTCATGGGTCATGATAACTTTCATACTTGTCTTCACCATTTACCTCAGTCATGGGTCATGATAACTTTCATACTTGTCTTTACCATTTACTGGTCATTGGCCCTGATAACTCTCATACTTGTCTTTACCATTTACTGGTCATTGGCCCTGATAACTTTCATACTTGTCTTTATCATTTACTGGTCATTGGCCCTGATAACTCTCATACATGTCTTTACCATTTACTGGTCATTGGCCCTGATAACTTTCATACTTGTCTTTCCCATTTACCTCAGTCATGGGCCATGATAACTTTCATACTTGTCTTTATCATTTACTGGTCATTGGCCCTGATAACTCTCATACTTGTCTTTACCATTTACTGGTCATTGGCCCTGATAACTTTCATACTTGTCTTTACCATTTACTGGTCATGGGCCATGATAACTTTCATACTTGTCTTTACCATTTATTGGTCATGTGCCCTGATAACTTTCATACTTGTCTTTACCATTTACTGGTCATGGGCTCTTATAACTCTCATACTTGTCTTCACCATTTACCTCAGTCATGGGCCCTGATAACTCTCATACTTGTCTTTACCATTTACTGGTCATGGGCTCTTATAACTCTCATACTTGTCTTCACCATTTACCTCAGTCATGGGCCCTGATAACTCTCATACTTGTCTTTACCATTTACTGGTCATTGGCCCTGATAACTCTCATGCATGTCTTCACCATTTACCTCAGTCATGGGCCATGATAGCTCTCATACTTTTCATCATTTACTTCAGTCATGGGCCATAATAACTCTGATACTTGTCTTCACCATTTACACATCATGGGCCTTGATAACTCTCATACTTGTCTTCACCATTTACCCATAATGAGCCATGAAAACTCTCATACTTGTCTTCACCATTTCCTGGTTGTGGACAATGATAACTCTCATACAGCCGTATTTTCTCCTTCAGGAGTCAAGCATACCTAAGCAGAAAATGTGGAGAGTTTTAGATGATGCTCTTTGTTGTTAAGAATTTCAAAACAAGGAAAGTATTGCTCCCCCCCCCCCCCCCTCTTCCCTTATTCGTCTTCATTTTATGTTCAACGGATGATAGTCTCGGCGGAAATAAATTAAAAGCCACGCCCATCACTTTTACTTGGAGATTTTGATTTGAACCTTTAGCATAAACTGTCACATATCACTGCAGAATAAAGCTGTCCAGTTTAGCCGGCATATGAGAAACAACTGGGCATGATTGTACTATATAGAGAAAAAGAGAGAGAGAGAGAGAAAAACAAGAGGAGGGGTGGGGAAATTTCGTTCGTTAACTAATGAATAATGTGGTCGAGCGAATAGATGGATGGGAGAATAATTACAGGAACTAGAGAAGTGATGGAGTGTTGAAGTCGGGGATTGACAGAAGAAAACGGATATGTAAGAAGATAAATGAGCGGACGGCAGGTGAAGCTGGGCAGTGTGGAGCTGGAGGCAAATGCATGGGTGAAGTGAGCAGGCCTCATTGAGCTTGAAGAGGTTGTAGAAGTTGTGATGGGGAGTCAGGGCTGGGGTAATGTGTTTAATATCAAGTTTGTAGCCCCTCTACCCGCCGGTCGCGGTTATGTAGCGTCTTTTTTGTTGGACAGTGTGCGGCTGTCAGCCAGAAGCAGAGAATATTCACTTGTGTTCGTCAACAAGAGCAGGAATTGAGAGGCAAGAGAGCTAGCAAGAGAAGGTCCTGCTAGTTTATACCCGAGCGGAGATGGGTATAACGCTTACCAGAGTGTAAACTTTACTGTACAGCTGAGAGATAAGATCAGGTAAATAAGCCATCCATGGGCGGTGGTTACTTTGTAGAGGAGGGGGGGGGGGGGGGAGGAACTCCTGCAGACAGGGGAAGTAACCTTTCCTGTGAGAGGGATTTCTTTGCTTTGTTGGGCGAGGGGTAATGGAGTACTCACAACAAATTTGGTTTGTTCCGTTTTCCTTCACCGCGTGTCTGTGCATATGCTTCTGTATGTGTATGTTTGTAGTGGTATCGCTGCATGCTGGTCTAACCAAAAATCTCGTGATAACATGAAACGTTCCGCCGGTCGCTTTGTACGGACAGAATTTGGAGTGAGAAAAATATCTACTTCTACTTTCTTCTTGCTTCTGTCACGGCTGTAAGTGTGTGTGTGTGTGCGCGCGCGCGCGCGTACTTGGTTTATACAGCTGCTTTGCTGTGTGGTGTCTCTTGTAATGTTTCGTAGAGTTTTGTGGTTAAGCATGTCTTGACTTATCATGTAGAACATGGCTATTTCTATCCTGACAGTAATGAGGGTTTACGTTCTCCGAATTTCCTCTGTGTGTGTGTGTGCTCATTAAGTCTTTTTCTTTCTTTTAGTTATCTGACGTTATGTCTAGTTCCCTGCACAGTCTCATCTGTCTCGTTCCCCCACACAGTCTCATCTGTCACATTTGACACCACGTTCTTAAGCGTGTAACATCCTTCACATTAATTGGCTTTATAAGCATTACATTAACTAGTTTACAAGTGTATATCATTTTAACTGGCCCACCAGTATATGTCATATTAGTTAACCTACGAGTATGTTACATTAACTGTCTATAGCTTGCGAGTATATGTCACAGTAACTAGCCTGCGAGTATATGTCACATTTACTAGCTTGCGAGCACCTGTCATATTAAGTAGCGCACGAATGTGCTACCTGAACAAGCCAACGACTGTCACATTAATTAGCTTACAAGTATATGTTACAGTAAATAGTAATCAGATATTTGTTATATTGACTGGCCTATATGTTTTATTGGCTTCACTTCTACCCTGATCGGGAGGCTATACAGGTACTCCCCCTTGCCCACGGGTGATGCGAAGCCATGGGAACAGGTGGTGGATAGAATGGGAGAGCAGCAGACAGATAATGTTAGTTATGGTCACCATTCTATGATGGTAGGCAGATGATCTCAATGTAGGGACAATGGCTACGATCAATGACTAGTACAGTCACTGTCCGGAAGGAAAGCAATGGTAAACTAGCTTCTGGAATTATAAACCCAAGCAGCAACATGGAAGGTCAGATAGAAAAAAGATCTGGTGGTGAGTCCCCCAGGCCAGATAGATCTAATTTTAACACTGGGGAAGAGTGTGAGACAGAGGTCAGTACTAGTAATTGTGATGACGGACAAAATCCTGACGGTGTTACTAAGGAAAACCCTTGCATCAAACCAAAAAGAAAAATAAGAGTAGGAACATGGAATGTAAGAAGTATGTATGAGGGAAAATATCAAGTAATAAGTGACGAGATGAAAAGAACGGGGATACACATTTTGGGAATCTGCGAACATCGATGGAAAGGATCAGGACACTTCAAGAACGAGAATGATGGCATCTTTATATACTTTGGTGGAGAAGTAGGAAGAAAGAATGGAGTAGCTTTTTACTTGGACAAATCAACATCAAAAGCATTACTAGGTTACAATCCTGTAAGTGGTAGAATCCTCAGACTTAAGGGCACTCCTATAAATGTAACAGTCATCCAGATATATCACCTACATCAGCAGCAGAAGAAAAAGAAGTAGAAGACTTTTATAACACACTGCAAAAGACGATAGACCGGGTACGGAAAAATGATATTGTATTAACAATGGGGGATTTTAATGCAAAGATTGGTACAGAAAGAGCAGAAGACGAAGGATACGTTGTGGGGAAATTTAGCATAGGACATAGAAATGAGGCAAGTGACAATCTAATGGTGTTTTGCATGGAAAATGAGCTAATGATCGCTATCATACTTTTTAAACAACATTCAAGAAGACTTTACACCTGGATATCACTTGATGGGAAAACCAAGAATCATATATATTACATTTTAGTGCAGAGAAGGTGGAGATCAAGTTTAACATCAGCAAAAACTTTACCAGATGCTGATTGTGACACGGACCATAGCAGACATGAAGATAAAGATAAAAGAGATAGTTACAGGATCAAGACCCCTCCGCTTTGATCTTACAAAAATACCAGAACAATACGGTATAGAAATGAAGAGCCGTTTCGAAACCCTGATGGCTGTACAGGATGAGATGACTCCAGATGAATTGGCTACGCAGGCCAGAGATATCTTAATAGCAACAGCTAAAGACATGGTTCCAGTAAAGAAAACACAAAAGAATGGATGGATTACACCAGGCACACTAGAACTGATACAACAACGTAGAGAAATGAAGACGCATTGGAAAGTGACAAACAACAACAAGGAGGAATATAAATCTTTAACAAAATAAGTACGAAGAAACATAAGAAAAGACCAAAAAATAAAAACAATACATACAAAATTGTTGTGAAAGAATAGAAGGACATCGGAAGTGGGGAAGAGATAGTGAAATGTTCAAAGAAATGAAGACATTGACAAGAAATGTCACACCTAAGCTAAATGTAATTTGTGACAAGATGGGAAATACCTTGACAGAGACAGAGGAAATTCTAGAAAGATTGAAGGAATATTGCAGAGGAATGTATGAAAGAACCGACCGTGAAAGCAGAAATCAACAGTGTGAATTATTATTGGAGGAGAAAAAACCCGAACCGACAATAGAAGAAGTTTTATGGGCAATAAAGAATCTGAAAAATGGTAAATCACCAGGATGTGATGAGATAACAGCTGAACTTATTAAAGCAGGAGGAAAGGAATGTGCAACAATTTATCCTGCACCATGTACAAAGATATTCGGGTATTTGGCCAAAAGAATGGAAAAGAACTGTATTCATACCACTGTCAAAAAAGGTAACCTGAAATTATGCACAAACTACAGAACTGTTGCCCTGATTAGTCATGCCAGTAAAATTCTGTTAAAAATCATAATGGGTAGACTTCGTAAGAAAATAGAAGAAGTCAGTATGGTCCAAGCTGGTTTCAAACAAGGAAGAGGATCAAGAGATCATATATTCAATATAAGATTAATAATAGAGAAATGCAGAGAGTTTAATGTGAATCTGTATTTATCTTTTATAGACTACTCAAAGGCATTTCATTGTGTACAACAGAAGCTTTGGAAAATAATGGAAAAAATGGGATTTCCAACATATTTGATACAATTAACATCACTGCTGTATCTAGATCAACAGGCAGCAGTAAGAATAAATGGTGAAACAACAACTTGGTGTGACACAAAACAAGGCGTCCGTCAGGGGTGCATATTGTCGCCTTACTTATTTAACTTGTATACTGAAAATATAATGAGGAATGTTAGACAAGATGTAGACAAAGAATATTATGATGCCATAACAATTGGAGGTTATGAAATACCCAGAGATTAGATATGCTGATGACATAGTGTTACTGTCCACAACACAAAAAGGAATGGAAAAACTAATTATGTCAGTCCGCAAGAACAGCGAAGAGCAAAACCTCTATCTTAATGCGAAGAAAACTAAATTGATGACAACTGACAAAACAAACAAATCAGCTGAAATATGTATCAGTGAGGAAAAACTGGAAGAACTGGAGAGTTTTGAATATCTTGGATCACTACTAACTAATAATGGAGATACAATGAGGGAAATTAAAAGGAGGACATTTATCTCTCTTCAGAAAGTAAAACAACTAAAGAATATGTGGAGAGGAGCAGACAGAACTACAAAAATAAGATTTTTAAGGGCATGCATCTTTCCCATCACAACATATGCCTGTGAGACGTGGACACTTAACAAAAACAGCTGAGAAACACATAAATGCCTTTGAATGTAAATGTTACAGAAGAGTTCTCCAAATATCATGGACACAAAAAAGTACAAATATATCCATACTACAAGAACTTAATATTGAAGAAGGCTGGCTAGTAAAGAGGATTAAAGAGAGAAAACTTTAAAATTTTGGACACATTAAACGTCGTGATAATCTAGAGAAGACCGTCTTGGAAGGGTACATAATGGGAAAAAGAAAGAGAGGAAGACCAAGGCGAAGATGGCTGAAAGACATCGTTGATGATTGGTAAATGGATACATCAGCATCAGGGCATCTTGTTTACAACCGAGAGGCCTACAGGAGTGCTGTTAGGGAAGCAAAGTTCCGCAAGGGACATGCACATGAATGAATGAAGAGCCGTTTCGAAACCCTGATGGCTGTACAGGAGGAGATGACACCAGATGAATTGGCTACGCAGGCCAGAGATATCTTAATAGCAACAGCTAAAGACATGGTTCCAGTAAAGAAAACACAAAAGAATGGATGGATTACACCAGGCACACTAGAACTGATACAACAACGTAGAGAAATGAAGACGCATTGGAAAGTGATAAACAACAACAAGGAGGAATATAAATCTTTAACAAAATAAGTACGAAGAAACATAAGAAAAGACCAAAAAATAAAAACAGTACATACAAAATTGTTGTGAAAGAATAGAAGGACATCGGAAGTGGGGAAGAGATAGTGAAATGTTCAAAAAAATTTGTCATATTAAGCAGCCTGTGAATGTCTGTGACTTTAAAAATGCTTCAAGTATCAGTAACATTAATTATTACTGCGAGTATGTACAATATGAACTAACCCGCGAGTATTCGTCACATTAATTATCCTGCTAGTATTCGTTCTGTGATCTATGGAGAACATACCTCCAGCAGCTTTAGGGTACAAACAGGAGTGAAGCAGGGATGTGTACTATCACCAACATTATTTATCTTGGCAGTCCAGCAGCTTTAGGCTACAAACAGGAGTGAAACAGTGATGTGTACTATCACCAACATTATTTATCTTGGCAGTAAACTGGTTAATGAAGGAGGCAACATCAGACAAACGCAGAGGATTACAATGGACCCTTGACACAGTGCTGGAGGACCTTGACTTTGCGGACGACATTTGTCTATTATCAAGCAGTCACAAAGATATGCAAGATAAAATAAACAAGCTAACTCAGAATGCAAACAACATAGGACTAAAGATCAATGTAGGAAGGACAAAGTTAATGAAGCAAAATGTGAACAACAGAAATGTACTCAGAGTAGATAGCAAGTTAGTGGAGGAGGTCAACGAATTTGTATATCTTGGCAGTAGAGTAGTAGAAAATGGAGATAGCACAGAGGACATCAACAGCAGACTTACTAGAGCAAACCAGGCTTTTGCAGTGCTGCATACTATATGGAAATCTAAAAAACTAAGCATAAATATGAAAATCAGGATATTTAAGAGTAATGTTCTAAGTGTACTACTCTATGGAAGTGAATGCTGGAAAATCACCAAAACCATAGAAAACAAGTTGAATTCTTTCCAGACTAAATGTTTCCGAAGAATTAGAAAAATATTCTGGCCAAACACCATAAGAAATAACATATTATTGGCAGAAATGCAGATGAAGCCACTGACAGCAATTATTGAGGAAAGACTCAGGCGATGGTTGGGACATGTGCTCCGAATGACTGACAACTCACTACCAAAAATAGCACTAAGATGGACACCACAGGGGAACAGAAGTAAGGGTAGACCAAAAGAGACATGGAGAAGAACAACAGAAAGGATGTTGAGCAATAGAGGGCTCACCTGGGCAAGAGCAGAAAAAAAGGCGAAGGACAGGCATTTGTGGAAAACTCTTGCGGAAGCCCCATGTGCCCTGGGCACTTAAGGTTCAGAGAGAGTGAGAGAGAGAGAGAGAGAGAGAGTATTCGTTCTAGCAATTGATTGTATCATGAAAACTACCACACAAAGAAAACGAAATGGTATACAGTGAACATTGTGGAACCAATTGAAAGATCTTGACTTTGCAGACGATGTGGCACTTCTGGTACACAGCCACATACAAATGCAAGAGAAACTTCAGATCTTAAGCAAGAATTCAGCCAAACTGGGACTATATATTAACAGACAAAAAAAAAAAAACAAACAAACATAATGAAAATTAATAGTGCAAGCAATAGCTTCATGGTAATCGAGGGAGTTCCAATTGAGGAAGTAGAGTATTTCACATATTTAGGCAGCATAGTGGATACATACGGGGGAACGGAAAAGGATGTTAAAGCTAGAATAACCAAGGCCAGGACAGCATTTATTCAACTTAACAAAATATGGTCATCTAAGAACATCAAAACAAGAACCAAACTTAGGCTTTTCAGTACAAACGTAAAGACTGTCCTACTGTATGGTTCAGAGACATGGGTTATGACCAAGACAATACAACAGAGGATACAAACATTCATGAACTACTGCTTGAGGAGGATTTTAAACATTAAATGGCAGGACAAGATCAGGAACAAGGAGGTCTGGGAAAGGGCAGGACAAGAACCTAGGAACCTACAAATCATTTCTAGAAAGTGGAGGTGGATTGGCCACACTCTGAGGAAACCCGACACCAACATAGCAAGACAGGCACTGACATGGAGTCCTCAAGGAAATAGAAAACGAGGAAGACCTAGACCTAATTGGAGAAGAGAAATGATGACAGTGCTCAGAGACAAGGGAAACACATGGAAGGAAGCAGAGAATAATTCCAAGAACAGGGATGACTGGAAAACCTTTATCCGTGGCCTATGCTCTCAAGGGAGTGAAAGGCGATGATGATGATTCGTCACATTAATTATCCTACTAGTATTCGTCACATTAATCGTCGCACGAGAATCTTTCACTATCCTGAGAGTATGTTACAATAGCGATCCTGTAAGAATGTTTCACATTAACTATCATATGATTGTCTGTCAACTATCCTACGAGTATCTGTCATATTAATTATCCTACGAGTATCTGTCATACTAAAGATCCTATGAGTATCTGTCATATTAACTGTCCTACGAGTATCTGTCATATTAACTATCCTACGAGTATCTGTCATACTAAAGATCCTATGAGTATCTGTCATACTAAAGATCCTATGAGTATCTGTCATATTAACTATCCTACGAGTATCTGTCATACTAAAGATCCTATGAGTATCTGTCATACTAAAGATCCTATGAGTATCTGTCATATTAACTATCCTACGAGTATCTGTCATACTAAAGATCCTATGAGTATCTGTCATACTAAAGATCCTATGAGTATCTGTCATACTAAAGATCCTATGAGTATCTGTCATATTAACTGTCCTACGAGTATCTGTCATATTAACTATCCTACGAGTATCTGTCATACTAAAGATCCTATGAGTATCTGTCATACTAAAGATCCTATGAGTATCTGTCATACTAAAGATCCTATGAGTATCTGTCATATTAACTATCCTACGAGTATCTGTCATACTAAAGATCCTACGAGTATCTCCTACGAGTATCTGTCATACTAAAGATCCTACGAGTATCTGTCATATTAACTATCCCCTACGAGTATCTGTCATAGTAAAGATCCTATGAGTATCTGTCATATTAACTATCCTACGAGTATCTGTCATATTAAAGATCCTATGAGTATCTGTCATATTAACTATCCTACGAGCATCTGTCATATTAACTATCCTACTAGTATCTGTCATACTAACTATCCTACGAGTATCTGTCATATTAACTGTCCTACGAGTATCTGTCATATTAACTATCCTACGAGTATCTGTCATACTAAAGATCCTATGAGTATCTGTCATACTAAAGATCCTATGAGTATCTGTCATACTAAAGATCCTATGAGTATCTGTCATATTAACTATCCTACGAGTATCTGTCATACTAAAGATCCTACGAGTATCTCCTACGAGTATCTGTCATACTAAAGATCCTACGAGTATCTGTCATATTAACTATCCCCTACGAGTATCTGTCATAGTAAAGATCCTATGAGTATCTGTCATATTAACTATCCTACGAGTATCTGTCATATTAAAGATCCTATGAGTATCTGTCATATTAACTATCCTACGAGCATCTGTCATATTAACTATCCTACTAGTATCTGTCATACTAACTATCCTACGAGTATCTGTCATATTAACTATCCTACGAGTATCTGTCATTTTAACTATCCTACGAATATCTGTCATTTTAACTATCCTACGAGTATCTGTCATTTTAACTATCCTACGAGTATCTGTCATTTTAACTATCCTACGAATATCTGTCATTTTAACTATCCTACGAATATCTGTCATTTTAACTATCCTACGAATATCTGTCATTTTAACTATCCTACGAATATCTGTCATTTTAACTATCCTACGAATATCTGTCATTTTAACTATCCTACGAATATCTGTCATTTTAACTATCCTACGAGTATCTGTCATTTTAACTATCCTACGAATATCTGTCATTTTAACTATCCTACGAGTATCTCCTACGAGTATCTATCATTTTAACTATCCTACGAGTATCTATCATTTTAACTATCCTGCGAGTATCTGTCATTTTAACTATCCTACGAATATCTGTCATTTTAACTATCCTACGAGTATCTGTCATTTTAACTATCCTACGAGTAAATATCATTTTAACTATCCTGCGAGTATCTGTCATTTTAACTATCCTACGAGTATCTGTCATTTTAACTATCCTACGAGTATCTATCATTTTAACTATCCTACGAGTATCTATCATTTTAACTATCCTGCGAGTATCTGTCATTTTAACTATCCTACGAGTATCTGTCATTTTAACTATCCTACGAGTATCTGTCATTTTAACTATCCTACGAGTATCTGTCATATTAACTGTCCTACGAGTATCTGTCATATTAACTATCCTACGAGTATCTGTCATACTAAAGATCCTATGAGTATCTGTCATACTAAAGATCCTATGAGTATCTGTCATACTAAAGATCCTATGAGTATCTGTCATATTAACTATCCTACGAGTATCTGTCATACTAAAGATCCTACGAGTATCTCCTACGAGTATCTGTCATACTAAAGATCCTACGAGTATCTGTCATATTAACTATCCCCTACGAGTATCTGTCATAGTAAAGATCCTATGAGTATCTGTCATATTAACTATCCTACGAGTATCTGTCATATTAAAGATCCTATGAGTATCTGTCATATTAACTATCCTACGAGCATCTGTCATATTAACTATCCTACTAGTATCTGTCATACTAACTATCCTACGAGTATCTGTCATATTAACTATCCTACGAGTATCTGTCATTTTAACTATCCTACGAATATCTGTCATTTTAACTATCCTACGAGTATCTGTCATTTTAACTATCCTACGAGTATCTGTCATTTTAACTATCCTACGAATATCTGTCATTTTAACTATCCTACGAATATCTGTCATTTTAACTATCCTACGAATATCTGTCATTTTAACTATCCTACGAATATCTGTCATTTTAACTATCCTACGAATATCTGTCATTTTAACTATCCTACGAATATCTGTCATTTTAACTATCCTACGAGTATCTGTCATTTTAACTATCCTACGAATATCTGTCATTTTAACTATCCTACGAGTATCTATCATTTTAACTATCCTACGAGTATCTATCATTTTAACTATCCTGCGAGTATCTGTCATTTTAACTATCCTACGAATATCTGTCATTTTAACTATCCTACGAGTATCTGTCATTTTAACTATCCTACGAGTAAATATCATTTTAACTATCCTGCGAGTATCTGTCATTTTAACTATCCTACGAGTATCTGTCATTTTAACTATCCTACGAGTATCTATCATTTTAACTATCCTACGAGTATCTATCATTTTAACTATCCTGCGAGTATCTGTCATTTTAACTATCCTACGAGTATCTGTCATTTTAACTATCCTACGAGTATCTGTCATTTTAACTATCCTACGAGTATACTTTAGAGTAACAGTGCTACGAGAATTTCTCACATTAAGCAGCCAGCGAGTATCCGTCAGAAGCATGAAATGTTCAGCACATAAACCAAGAAAATGTTCGGCGATCTCTATCCTGCTGTCATAGCTGTCATTAAAATACATTTTTTAAGTTCGTATTCACAAGAAATCTTTTTTTCGTCTTTTTAATGCAGTTACCCCGCCCAAGTTCTGTGCATTAGTTTTTCGCTGCCGCGTAAACAAATGCTATGAAAATTAGAGTAGTCTCCCCTCCCCGCCTTTCCCCCAGCCATGTATATGATCCCACGTATCTCACGTTTCGCTTTTGTCATGTTATAGAAACCACAATTGATGTCCCTGAGGTTCATGGTGTATTTTGTTTTAAGCAGTTTCCTTTGTACAGATGAGATGATTGTAACCAAGACATGCAGGGCCTTACATGCCACGTGCACAGAGATAGTGGAAATATTGGACGGCGGAGACTTCTCATTGTTACTGACATTATACGCCGTGCCGGACAACATCGACGATCATGCTTCTCGATTTTGTGCGGTCAGTTCTGATGCTTCCCCCACCCTGCCACTTGGTCAGTTCTGATGCTTCCCCCCACCAAACCCTGCCACTTGGTCAGTTCGGATGCTTCCCCCCACCCCACCCTGCTACTTGGTCAGTTCGGATGCTTCCCCCCACCCCACCCTGCTACTTGGTCAGTTCGGATGCTTCCCCCCACCCCACCCTGCCACTTGGTCAGTTCTGATGCTTCCCCCCCACCCCACCCTGCCACTTGGTCAGTTCTGATGCTTCCCCCCCCCCCACCCCATCCTGCCACTTGGTCAGTTCGGATGCTTCCCCCCACCCCACCCTGCCACTTGGTCAGTTCGGATGCTTCCCCCACCCCACCCTGCCACTTGGTCAGTTCTGATGCTTCCCCCCACCAAACCCTGCCACTTGGTCAGTTTGGATGCTTCCCCCCCACCCCACACTGCCACTTGGTCAGTTCTGATGCTTCCCCCACCCTGCCACTTGGTCAGTTCTGATGCTTCCCCCACCCTGCCACTTGGTCAGTTCTGATGCTTCCTCCCCCCCCCCACCTGCCACTTGGTCAGTTCTGATGCTTCCTCCCCCCACCCCACCCTGTCACTTAGTCAGTTCTGATGCTTCCCCCACCCTGCCACTTGGTCAGTTCTGATGCTTCCTCCCCCCACCCCACCTGCCACTTGGTCAGTTCTGATGCTTCCTCCCCCCACCCCACCTGCCACTTGGTCAGTTCTGATGCTTCCCCCACCCTGCCACTTGGTCAGTTCTGATGCTTCCCCCACCCTGCCACTTGGTCAGTTCTGATGCTTCCTCCCCCCCCCCCTTGCTACTTGGTCAGTTCTGATGCTTCCTCCCCCCACCCCACCTGCCACTTGGTCAGTTCTGATGCTTCCTCCCCCCCCCCACCCTGCCACTTGGTCAGTTCTGATGCTTCCCCCACCCTGCCACTTGGTCAGTTCGGATGCTTCCCCCCCCCCACCCTGCTACTTGGTCAGTTCTGATGCTTTCTCCCCCCCCCCACCCTGCTACTTGGTCAGTTCTGATGCTTCCCCCACCCTGCCACTTGGTCAGTTCGGATGCTTCCCCCCCCCCCCCACCCTGCCACTTGATCAGTTCTGATGCTTCCCCCCCCACCCTGCTACTTGGTCAGTTCTGATGCTTCCCCACCTTGCTACTTGGTCAGTTTGGAGTCTTCCCCGATCCCGCGACTTGGTCAGTTTGGATGCTTCCCCCATCCCGCTACTTGGTCAGTTTGGATGCTCCCTCCCCCCTTCTTGCTACTTGGTCAGTTCGGATGCTTCCCCCCTCTTGCTACTTGGTCAGTTTGGATGCTTCTCCCCCCCCCCCCTCTCGCTACTTGGTCAGTTTGGATGCTTCTCCCCCCCCCTCTCGCTACGTGGTCAGTTTGGATGCTTCTCCCCCCCCCTCGCTACTTGGTCAGTTCGGATGCTTCCCCCCCTCTTGCTACTTGGTCAGTTCGGATGCTTCCTCCCCCCCCCCCCTTGCTACTTGGTCAGTTCTGATGCTTCCCCCACCCTGCCACTTGGTCAGTTCGCCGTGATATTTTTCTCATGGATGAGAACTGGCGGACGGTAAAAGTCCTCCAGATATGGAGGATCCCTGTGAGTAAGGATTTACCCAAATGAGCAGGCTTGGACCAACTGGCGGTAGTCTCAGAGAGCGAGGTGGGCTGGTAGGTGGCTCTACTACTCCTATAAAGTGCCTCAGGTGCTAAGTGAAGGGAGTACCAGGCGGGTCAGAGGCGCCTTAAAACCTCTCACTCCCGCTGCCTTGCGGGTAGGACAGGGAGTCCAAAGGCTAGCGGAGAGTCCGTACACAAACCGACAGAAGGCAACGGGAAACCACTGTTGTAGCTCACAAGAATAGTTATGCTTGTACAGAGAAATAGGTTCATCATGGACGACGTTAATGGATGTTCCTCTGGAACAACCTCGTCCGGTAGGGCAGCTCACGAGCCACAGGTGAGGCCAGATCGTCACCAAGCTACTGGTGGCAAAACTAATAAGTTCAAAATAGGAACATGGAGTGTTAGAAATCTTTTCCATGCTGGAAAATTAGAAAATGTAAAAAAGGGAGATGGAAAGGATGAAGATCAACATACTAGGAATGAGTGAAGTTAGATGGACAGATGCAGGGAAGATAAATTCTAATAAATATACAATAATATATTCAGGAGGTGAGAAACATGAACGAGGAGTAGGAATTATATTTGACGAACAAACAGCAAGGACAGTTGTTGGATATTTGAACATCTCAGACTGAGCTCTGCTAGTCCAACTGAAAGGACGACCAGTAAACATAAATATTATACAAGTGTACACTCCAACATCTGAAAGTTCCGAAGAAGATGTACAGCTATTTTATAATGACATAGAGACAGCCCTGAAACACACAAAGTCACATGAATTTACTGTAGTGATAGGAGATTTTAATGCCAAAGGTGGTAGAGGAAGAAATTCAGACATTGTTGGTGATTACAGACTGAGGGAGAGGAATGATAGAGGTAGTAAATTAATTGAATGGGCAAAAATACATAACATGGATGTAGAAAACACCTGGTTTAAACAACATCCTCGAAGACTGGCAACGTGGTGTAACCCAGACAAAAAGACATTTAACCAGATAGACTACGTATTAATCAACAGATGATTCCAGAATGCATTACTGACAACAAAAACCATGCCAGGAGCCGACTGCAGTAGTGACCACGACCCACTCTGTGGAAAAAAACAAAACAGAATAAAGCTAAAGAAAAGTGAGAAACATCAAACTGAATATAGAACTCCTTAAAAATGGGCAATAACTCCGAGATACAAAGTTATAACAAATAGATATAATGCAATACCAAAGATAAATAGTATAGATGAACAATGGGCACTGTGATGAACAATGGGCAATGTTAAGAGATTCCACCCACCAGACTGTTAAGGAGATAATACCACTGAAAAAAGAAGCCCCTAAATTAAATGGATGACATATGACATCTTGGGACTGATGGACAAGAGAAGGAGGAGTAAAAATAACCAAGAAAAATATAGCAGGATAAATAAAGAAAGACGCAAATGCAGAGAAGCAAAGGAAGTGTGGTTAGATGTACAGTGCAGACAGATAGAGGACTCTCATAATAAAGACAGCAAAAACATGCACAAACGAATTAGTGAACTCACAGGCAGGAAAACAAAATATACCACAGGATGCCTGAAATCAAAAGAAGGTAAAATGTTAATGAGAAAAGAAGACATGGTGGACAGAGTATATCAGTGAGCTATATGGAGGAGAAAGACCAGAATTAACACCAGATACTGACAACTGACAACTGTGATGGACCACCAATACCTGAAGATGAAATCATAGATGCCTCCAAACACATGAAGAAAGGAAAAGCGACTGGGCCTGATAATATAACAACAGAAGAAATAGAGGCGCTAGATGAGACAGGAATACAAATAATAACCAAATTACTGAATGACATGTACAACAGTGGTTTTATGCCCAGTGACCTGCGTGAATCCACTTTTATAGCACTACCAAAGAAACCAGGTGCAAAGGAATGTGACGACCACCGGACTATCAGCCTATCTTGTCACATAACAAAGCTACTTCTGAGAATTATTACGAGAATAACAAAGAAAAAGATAAAAATGGAAACAGCAGATGAACAGTTTGGATTTGTTGAAGGAAGGGAACGCACAATGCCATTTATGCTTTACGAACACTAACAGAAAGAGCTTTAGAAGTACAGAAAGATCTCTACTTATGCTTCATTGATTACACCAAGGCATTCGACAAGGTGGAAGATGATGAAATTATTAAAATGCTTGAAACGTAAACATAGATGGCAAAGACCTGAGGATTGCAAAACATCTATACTGACAGCAAGAAGCAGCGATTCGAGTTGAAAATAGAACTGGAAAATATCAACCAATAAAACAGGGAGTGCGACAAGGATGTGTACTATCTCCAGACCTTTTTTCTCTGTATAGCGAGAATATTCTAAGAACGATCATTACAGAACCAGGTATAAAAGTAGGAGGATACAATATTAACAACCTTCGGTATGCTGACGACACAGTACTGATAGCTGAGAACCAACAAGACCTGCAAAATCTCTTGGATAAAGTGGCCAAAGAAAGTGAACAGAAAGGCCTTACTTTGAACATAAAAAAGACAGAGACTATGGTTATATCTAAGAAACAGAATTCACCAAAATGCAGTATAAAATTAAATGGAACTATTCTAAAACAGGTGCAGAAATTCAAATACCTTGGAGCAGTAATAACTTCAGATGGGAAATGCAGAACAGAAATTAGGAACAGAATAGGCCAAGCAAAGACTGCATTTCAGAGAATGAGAAACATATTATCCAACACATCCTTATCAATGAATGTTAGAAAACGAGTACTAAAATGCTATATTGAACCTATCTTGTTATATGGAAATGTATCATGGACAACAGGCAGGTCTGCACAAAAATCACTGGAAGCAGCAGAAATGTGGTTTATTAGAAGAATATTGCGAATTCCCTGGACAGCAAAAAATAACTAATGAAGAATGTATGAGAAGAGCTGGAGAGACAAAAAATCTTGTCCAAAAAAAAATAATAAGAGAGAGACTATGTACTTTCATAGGACATGCAATGAGAAGAGGGGACATTGCAAATATAACAACAGGAAAAATAGAGGGAAGAAGAGCCAGGGGAAGACCAAGAGAAATGATACTGGACAGTCTGACGAGATGGTGTAAGAGGAGATCACCAACTGAGCTGATGGCCTGCATGAAAGATCGTGTACTCTGGAGAAGCAAAATAGCCAACGCTAGTTGGCACGGCACTTGATGATGATGATAATCATGATTTTTCTCATGGCTTCCAATTTCCCTTTTATCCCTCGAATTTTCTAATTTTCAAGTTCCTACGCCTTCTCTTGATATGTCCAAGAAATTCTGAGTCTTCTTTTCTTGTAATTGTAACTAGTTCTTGTTGTTTTGAAACTTAAGTAACTCTTCGTTCGTTCTTCAGTGTGTCCATGGTATTGTCTGTGCCATCAGTCTGTATAAGAAATGTCACAATGAAATAAAAAGCAGACGTACTTAGGCCAAGTCAGCATTCCAGACAATGAAACACATCTTGTGCACAGATCCATATCAATGGAAACAAGATTCCGAGTTCTTAAATGTTTCATCGACACAATTCTTTTTTTTTTTTGGGGGGGGGGGGTGTAAAGCGTGGTCTGTGAACAAAAGAGTACAGCGAGAAATATAGGTCATGGAAATGCGGTTAATAAGAAGGATGTTGAAGGTACCAATGACAGATAAGAAAACCAATGAAGAAGTCTTAAGAGAGGCTGGAGTTAAAGGGCAGATTATAGCAAAGATCAGAGGCAAACAAGCGAGATTTGTAGGACATTTTCTGAGAAGAGGAAAATTGTAACACACTGTGACAACTGGAAAAATTGAGGGAATAAGAGATAGAGGAGGACAAAGGGAGAAGTTACTGGATGGGCTGTTAGTATGGCTAGGAAGAAAGCCACTGGGGGAGCTTTTATAATCAACTCAAAAGACAGGTAATTGTGGAGAGAAATGATCGCCTACGCAACGCGGCATGGCACTTGATTGATTGACAGGGTATTTTTTGCATCAGTCTTCAAAACCACATCCGTGTTGCGTGCAATTTCATTATAATCTGTTTGGTGATTCTCTGCTGCCTCCAATTTCGGGATCATCTGTGATTCTCTTCTGCCTCCAATTTCGGGATCATCTGTGATTCTCTGCTGCCTCCAATTTCGGGATCATCTGTTTGTTCATTCCCTGTTGCTAAAGCAGTTTTCGGGGTGACTCCATCTTCTCCTGCTATTCTGTGTGTAGAATGTAAACTGTAGATGTATTGCTATTCATTTCTGTGTATATTTCCACTACTGTCCACTGGAATAATGTTCTTTCTTACATTACTATTCTACGTTGTTTTGCGTCTGTTTTGTTACTCACTTCACAGACTTACTTGCTCCCAGGTTCATTCTCTCTCAATGGAAGTAGTAATATAGAAGCAGCAACTTTACAGTTGAAATGACTTTAATAATGCATGGGGTGACGATGAGTCGATGAGCGATATGACGAGAACGACAAAGGCATCAACAAAATCCATGGACACAAGACTGGACATCTCCACGATATATGTTCCGGCAGACTGCTGTCGCCATCTGAACATCCTAACACACTCTATTCTACATCTATTTCTTAAAAACATTTCTAAAAGCCTAATCTACGTCTAACTCAGATGATACACAAAACACAACTGTCGCTCAGTCATATGATTTCTCTCTCACCTGACCTTTTTCCTGTCATTCCCCATCCGTGACCCTCGTGCAACCCGAGACAAAGGAGATGGACTCTACTCACAAACAGCTGATTACTTTAGAAGAAGACTTTTTTTATACAAATATTCCAGTTCTCAGATGAGTTATCTATCTTACATCCAAACATTCAATATACTGCTATATTGCAATCATTTTCGCTATTATATGTTTGTTAATTGACGAAGTTTCACTCTCAGCCGTGCAGCAGTGCTAGCTGTGTGCAAGTCGACACTTTGTTATGTTTCTTATATCTTATATCCTTCCCGTGCCGTTAAACGTCACATAGGCCTCGCAAAGTAGTTCACCAATTTTTCCTGTCTTCGGCGTGACGTGCAAGATGGGGAACGTTTTTTTAACGCTCTCGCCGGCATGCAGAAATCGGCGGAATTCCGCTTGATCTGTCACACATCATGTACCGGGAGTTGGGCATAAGGCTAACAACCTTATCCTGGGACCTATCTAGAGGCGACTCCAGATGAGAAAAAAATATATCGTTATTGAAACTCGCGCAGAAACCTTGTTATTTTTAACAAATAATTAATAACTGGAGACAATAAATCATGTTAATATTCCAGATATTGATGAGCTGCCGTCACGGATGGCGAACCATGACAAAGAAAGGGGTTAAAAGTTTGTGGCCTAACAGCCAGGTGAACGAGGTGGGGATTTATGAGGTCAGTCGTGGTGGCGTATTGTGAGAACATGTTCCATCATTTAGCTCCTGCCACATGAATAAAACCGTGGTAATCATCTGACAGGGACCAAGAGCGGCCTAATCGATGTCGAGGCGGTTTCTCTTGTAAACGTCATGGATCATGTCCCTTGCATTAGTCAGAGGTCAGACGTGCACCGTGTCGATATTCTCTTTCATAGAATGAGGTCAGAGCAATCACAGACCTACGTGAAATCGTCGTCGTCGTCGTCATTATCAGAATCAGTCATCATCCTGCAGCTGTGCCTTCTCTACCATGAAACCTAGACCTAGTTCTGACTACAGGGACCAACACCAGGTGAGAAAACTTTGGGGCGCAAAGTATGGCCAGAACATACAAGTATAGCTTGCTTTCCCTAACGGTAAGCTCTAAACAAGTGCACAGTTTATCCGGACAGTAAATATTGATGTCTGAGGCTAGAGCCGTGGGACAGAGAAGAAGAATAAGAAGAAGAAGAAGAGCAACGTATGTCAGTAATGGTTCACTCGTTCATGGAGTACATGATGCAGACCTTCTTTTTATGTCTGTGTAACGTTTTATCAGAGTTGCTTCCCATGGAATAAGACAGTTCTGTAAAAGCGTAGCGTCCACACACGTCACATCCAGCAGAGCTCGCCGATAAGTAATACTACACGCCTCCCCTAATTGCTTCTTGTGGCACACATGCGAAGTAGACGATGGCACAGTTTTTTTTTTCTTTTCTTTTCTGAAAGAAAATATCTGAGTGCTAGCTAGCATCAGGTCAGGTCTGGGAGGAGAAGGCGGCGGGGATGTAGTACTGTAAAGTTTGTGTAGCATATCGTTGGCCCTACATATAGATGAACACTTCCCCTCTTTGGACATACTTTGTTGCGCTCTTAAACCGCTCATTCAGAGACATCAGTGGTGAGTGATGTGTTCATTCGCATGCAGTTAGATGGCTCCTTGTTTGGCTGAGCATGTCTTAGAGCCACCACAGAAACAGCCAGAGTGCTAATCAAGGAGCTGCTGTTTGCTGGCGATGTGGCTTACAGCGGCGCCACTCTGCGGGCTTTCATTAATAGCATGACCAGAGCATGTAATTAAAAGGAGAACATCTATCGCTCTTCAAAAAGTAAAACAACCAAAGAAGCTGTGGAGATGAACAGACAGAACTACAAAAATTAGATTTTTAAGGGCATGCATCTTTCCCATCGCAACATATGCATGTGAGACCTGGACACTTAACAAAACAGCTCAGAAACACATAAATGCCTTCGAATGTTTATGTCTGGGACCACAGATAAAAAGACACATACGTTTTATCTGGGACCACTGATAAAGAGACCTATAAGTTTATGTCTGGGACCACAGATAAAGAGACTTTAAGCTTATGTCTAGAACCACAGATAAAGTTACATATAAGTTTATGTCTGGGACCACATAAACCAGACATAAACTTGTGGGGGTCTCTTTATATTTGATCCCAGACCAAAGTCTTACCGGTCTTTTTATCACTGGTCCCAGATATAAATGTATGGGTTTATGTCTGTGGTCCCAGATATAAATTTATGAATCTCTTTATCTGTGGTCCCATACATAAATTTATGGGTCTCTGTCTGTGGTCTCAAACATAAACTTATGGGTCTCTTTATCTGTGGTACAGACATAAACTTATGGGTCTCTTTATCTGTGGTTTAGACATAAACTTATGGGTTTCTTTATCTGTGATACAGACATAAACTTTGGGTCTCTTTATCTGTTGTCTCATACACATTATCAGGTGGTCCACGGCTGCTTTATTAGCGCGGTTTAAGTGCTACATACTGTATAAGAACGATTAAGCGATCGTGGCAGTACGATATTACATCAAAACTGGCGGTTTTCCACTTGTATGTTTTAATGGAAAGCTAGTCCGTGGATGTACAGAAGTTAGCAACCGGTGCTGTTCCTGTAGGACATGTATGCATGAACATGTGATCGAAGTCATAAACACAAGACCTGAGCTGGTGGGTGTGACACATGCGAGATAACAGCTCGTATGTAAGGCTTACCGTGCTCAGAGTTAGGGCCCAGGATGTGCCATGTGAATTACTCGGGATAAGCCAGGCGGATGAGATGAGATGAAGAGTTGTGGCATGGGAGTTACCTGCTCTTAGGTAGACGGACGAAGTGTCAAAGAAGGAACTGATGTTGCTGTGGTCGTAGCAGGTTGTCTCCGTAAATTCTTCACATCTTCAAACACGCGTACCGAATCGGATGGGAAGTAGGTTTAGGCCTGGTTTTTTTTGGTTTTTGCTTTAATTCCAGCGGTGCGCCAAAAGAAATAGATCTTGGAGCTACGCATCGTTTCATAACCATTTATCTTAAGACGAAGAAGCCCATGTGAAAACGTGGGTCTGATCTTAACCAGGTGTGGTGCAATGCCCATCTTAACTCTAGCATTGAAGTCCTGAAGGGAGATTGTAGATGTGAGATGTTCGTCGTTTCAGGCTAATCCATGATAGTGAACTATACTGTTTTAAAAAAGAAACTCAACAAATACGATGCTGCAATTTAAACTGAAGTTTGCTGATCAGGCAAGGGCAGATTGCCTGAAACGTTCACTTGGGCATCAACTTCACGTGCTGACCTGAACTGTACTCAGCAGATGATTCATGAGCACAGGAAAAGCGACGCTAGTCAAAACAGCGTTTTTGACAACTCTGACAGGTTTGCGAGAATCCCGTGAAACTTACTGAATACAGAACTCACTGGCCGTGTTATTGAATGTATATAAAAGATTGACGTTCATCGAAACAATTTATTTGAAAATTCAATGCGCAAGTATGGCTCATCTCACTACAGAACAACGACTCATCATCATTGATCGTTTACAGATTTGACAGTCACAAAGTGTAGTGGCCAGACAATTTAATGTGGTTAGAAGCACCATTAGTCGCCTTTGGACACGATTTCAAGAAACTGGCTCAGTTGCAGACCGGCCGCGCAATGGAAAAGCCATAGTCACAATTTCTGCCGAAGACCGGTTCATATGGCTGCGTCACCTCAGGAATCGATTTGTATCTGCGTCCTCAGCAGTCCAGTCAACGACAGCAGTTCGTCGAATTTCAGATCAAACGGTCAGGAACCGGCTGCATGATGCTAGTCTTTGGGCTAGAAGACCCTACAGCGGTCTTGTTTTTACGGACCGGCATCGCCAGAACCGACTGCAGTGGGGGAATCAGCATCGTCAGTGGACCGTTGCGAATGATTGGAGAAGGGCTTGGTTTAGTGATGAATCATTCTTTCTGCTCCAGCGACACGATAGACGGAGAAGAGTTTACCACAGAGTCCATAAGCGCTACGCCCAGAACTGTGTGGATGGGGCTCCTCCACATGGTGGTGGAGGTGTACTGGTGTGGGGGCCGATGAACTTAATAGGAAGAAGTGACCTGGTGCAAATTGAAGGACGCCTGAATGCCCAAACGATACGTCGCTGAAATTCTTCGTCCTCACGTCCTTCCACTTCTGACTGCACCAGGGTCGATTTTTCAGCAGGATAAAGCTCGACCTCATGTGGCACAACTCACCACCCAGTTTCTCGCTGACAACAAAGTCCAGACCATTCTGTGACCATCCATGTCATCAGACATGAACCCAATAGAACACTTATGGGGTGAACTCAACAGACATGGCGCCAACCAGTCTCCGACAGCTGTCTCTTGCAGTGCTGGAAGAGTGGGCAGCCATCCCACAACAAGAGATCCAACGGCTAATCGGATCCATGTAAAGTAGATGTCGTTCTCTGATACAGGACAGAGGAGGCCATACACCTTACTGAAACGGAGGCCTCAGTCGCAAAGAATAAAAGTCCAAACCGAATTTAATGAACGTCATTTCATTGTTAAAGTCTTAAAGTTTCTTTATGCCAAGATTGAAATATTAATTCCGTAAAATAACATTTTGATACAAGTTTGAAAATTGGTGTCCATTACGACTACAGTAGTGTTGCGTTTCGTTTTTTTGAACAATATAGATCGCTCAAATTATGTTAATGTTTCATCCCAGCCACTGACAACAATATTTGGTTTGTCAGACTGAGTAATTGTGGCAGGTTGTGTCTAAACAGCACGGACCGGGGATCTTTCTGTAACAGGGAGCTCAGAAGAAGAAGAACAACAACAACAGCTTCAGTTTTTTAACATTGTGGCATTCTAGAGGGAGCGGGTTGCCTGGATGATGACTCGCTGAGATCTGTAATAAAACTCCAGGCATTTATAACAGCTACAGCCTGTCCAAACTACTGTAGTTTTTATTGCATGAAATGCTTGTAATGAGAACTGCTTTCAGATCCCTGCAGTGGTTACGAAGTCTACCTGTGATGAAAACCTGCTCGTTAGAGGTAACTGTTCGGTAACCGCTGATACAATGGCTTTATGTCTAAGGCTGGGCCTGCAAGCAGCTCATGTGTCCGCGCTTGTTGCTGGGTTAGTGGCTAAGACTTGTTCCCTGCTTGTAGCGTGTCTGAGCTGAGAGCACAAGACCAGTCCAGGAATTCCCGGCCCAGCCAGTTAAATGTCGGTATATATCGACTCATTTATCGGCTAGTGATGAAAATTGGCTTGACCTTGGTGGAGGCTTGGCGGGTGAGGCTGGGACTTGTCGGGTCAGCTGTTGCGAGGTGAGAGTATGGGATTGCCGGGAAACATAAGCAGTAAATAACATGGGGAAGTCCGGACGGACTCTCATACACGTTCATGTACACGATCAAGTTAAAGCGTATGGCTGTATGTAAATATACAGATTTTTCATATCTGTATGTTCGAGAGCATTCTGTAATCTAAAGTGAAGTTTGTACATCTGATCACAGATATGTAGATATTTTGAAAGGTAGATTATTATATATCTACAGCTAAAATGTACATGTATTTACATATATACAAATGCAGGTAACAGATTTCAAAATGTGAAGTGTTACATTTTGTTAGTGGCAGCAGTTTAAAAACTTCTAAAGTGTAATCCTGTTAAACTGGGCGTAATCATCAGTCTCGTAGTATCTGCCTGGTCAACAGTGTGTATGACCATCTACAAGTGAGAAGTTTCATCCCTCTCACTCTGTCTGTCTGTCTCTCGCTCTGTCAGGTTTTTTTATGGTTAGTTCATGCGTGTACTGTGCTGCATGCACATTGACCTTTCTTCTGAGCATTCATAGAATTTTGTTAGAAAGAGGTCAGAATGTTCTGTGTATGTGTGTTTTGTCCATGTGTTTTTGTGTGTTTTTTAAGGCTTATCGTGCTTCAAGTCTCAAGTGCTTGCAAGCAACTTCAAGTCGTATCTCAGGTCAAGTCTCAAGTGCTTGCAAGCAACTTCAAGTATTGTATCAAGTCAAATCAGGTGCTTGCAAACAACTTCAAGTCGTATCTCAGGTCAAGTCTCAAGTGCTTGCAAGCAACTTCAGGTATTGTATCAAGTCAAGTCTCAAGTGCTTGCAAGCAACTTCAAGTCGTTTCTCAGGTCGTCTCAAGTTCTTGCAAGCAACTTCAAGTCGTGTATCAAGTCTCAAGTGCTTGCAAGCAACTTCAAGTCATGTCTCAGGTCAAGTCTCAAGTGCTTGCAAGCAACTTCAAGTCGTGTATCAAGTCAGGTCTCAAGTTCTTGCTCAAGTCGTGTCTCAAGTCTTCTTCTTCGTTCACTTCTACCACCAAAAACCGCACTGTGAACCTACTGAATTCACGCCTGTGGTCCTCGTTAGGTCCTGTGGTCCCCTGTGTGGTCCAAAATAGACCACACGAGATCCACGAGAGGACCACAAGGGGTGTGTCTCAAGTCAAATCTCAAGTTCTTGCAAGTAATTTCGTGCCTCAAGTAAAGTCTCAAGTGCTTGCTAGCAACTTCATGTCTCAAGTTAAGTTTCAAGTGCTTGCATGCAACTTCATGTCTCAAGTCAAGTCTCAAGTGCTTGCATGCAACTTCATGTCTCAAGTGCTTGCTAGCAACTTCATGTCTCAAGTCAAGTTTCAAGTGCTTGCTAGCAACTTCATGTCTCAAGTGCTTGCATGCAACTTCATGTCTCAAGTCAAGTCTCAAGTGCTTGCATGCAACTTCGTGTCTCAAGTCAGGTTTCAAGTGCTTGCTAGCAACTTCATGTCTCAAGTCAAGTTTCAAGTGCTTGCATGCAACTTCGTGTCTCAAGTCAAGTTTCAGGTGCTTGCTAGCAACTTCATGTCTCAAGTAAAGTTTCAAGTGCTTGCATGCAACTTGTCTCAAGTCAAGTTTCAAGTGCTTGCTAGCAACTTCATGTCTCAAGTTAAGTTTCAAGTGCTTGCTAGCAACTTCATGTCTCAAGTCAAGTCTCAAGTGCTTGCATGCAACTTCATGTCTCAAGTGCTTGCTAGCAACTTCATGTCTCAAGTCAAGTTTCAAGTGCTTGCATGCAACTTCGTGTCTCAAGTCAAGTCTCAAGTGCTTGCATGCAATTTCGTGTCTCAAGTCAAGTTTCAAGTGCTTGCATGCAACTTCGTGTCTCAAGTCAAGTTTCAAGTGCTTGCAGGCAGCTTCAAATCGAATCTGGGGTTTGTGATTCAAAACGCAGTGACTATTGGTCCGTTTGTTATATCAGTAGTTTACTGTAGCATATACATAGTGCTGTAAGTTGTGAAGTCACAGTAAAGTAATCAAGCAGTTATCTCAACAGTAAATTGTTCATTTTTTGTTGTTTTTGTCAAACCGCAATGAAAATCTTCTAGGAATACAGCACTAATCTTCAGTCGTCTTGATCAGCGCCCTTAAGACTCGTTTTTAGTTTCTGACTTTCTTTGTTGTCAGTTCCTTCTGCTTTAAGGACAGAAAAGCAACTGGGCACCACTCCTGGCATTGAAGTGGCGTGCCGGTGGCTAGCCGAGTTTTGTACGCCTTCAGTTTATTGGCGCCTTTGCCCAGCGTTACATGATCTGCGATCTTCTCCTGCCCTCAAGTAAACAGATTTATGGCGTAATGACTAGACATGCGGGAAGCGAAACTCAACAGACAGTATACCAGACAAATGCCCAAGTTTTAGAACAGCTCCAAGTGCAATGTTTCTCAAAGAAATAAAGAGGAAGAAAACAAAATTCATTGCCCATATCAGAAGACATAACAATATACTGTAGACCATACTAGAAGGAAAGTTGGAAGGAAAAAAGAGCAAGAGGAAGACAGAGATGTAGGTGGGATGATAACATACGAGAATGGACAGGACACAGCCTGGGTGAGTGCACCATCAAGGCGAGGGAGCGAAAGAACTGGAGATTCATTACTGCCAGCAAGTAAAGTTGTTTGTTCATTCCTTCGTAGGTTCAAATTAGATAGGCATACGTCGGACATCCCTCAAGACAGTGGTGTGTTTCTGAAGCAAGTCTTACTTGTACCTCGCTGTTGACAGTATACGTAGCTGTCGAGTCGATTGACCAAAAAAAAAAAAAAATGTTAGGTCGCAAGTCAAATAGCAGTTCTGCATCTTCAAATCAGATCCTTAAAATGACCCTAGTCAGAGTTGATTGACTGGAGTCTGCATCTCTGAAACAAACTATAGATATCTGACCTACCCAGGACTTTCGCCGGTGCGTTGTAAAAGTTACAGACTTTTTGAAGGAGAAACAATGAAGCTTTCACACAGGAAAGAGATTTAGCACAGTGTTGTATGTTTAGCTTTTGAAGAATAGCAGACAAAGAACACTTTAGATGTGAGAGAAAGAAAAATGACAAGAGAATTACCAAGATGGTCGAGTGGATAGTGCACTGTTTCTCTTGTGTAGACGGCTGCCGGAGTCCTTGGTTCGAGTCGAAGGTAATTCTGTTGTCATTGTTCTATCTCTCGCATCTAAAACGCGTTGTCAAAGTTACAAGTGGATACCTATGTGTAATGAATAACCATGAAAGACAGAGTACACTTTGCACTTTGCATCAAGATAAAAGGAACTTATATGAAGCGTACTACTACTATATGGAAACGAGTCATGGTCACTAACAAAGACAACAACAGCAGCAACAATAAAACAACAACAAGAGCATTAAAGGCACCTGAAATGTGGTCCCTACGAAGAATGTTAAGAATACCAAGGACAGCCAAAGTAAAAAAGAAGAATGCATAATGAAACCCAGTTAAAAACAAACATTAATAAACACACTACGGGGGAGATAGTCAAGGTTTATTGGCCATATAATGAGAAGAGGAGGGATAGAAAATATCGTAACAACAGGAAACGTTTAAGCAAATAATGGAGAGTAGACCAAGAGAGAAAAATCTTAGATGACTTGATAGAATGATATAGCAGATATGCAGCAACAGAGCGATGGATAACATGAAATATAAAAAACTGTGGAGCGATATGGTCGCCAATGCTTCCAGGCGTGATGATGATGATGATGATATGAAGCCTGTCAGATGAAGAAAAGAAAACTCATTGGTCATATCACATGGTCGGTCCTTATAGTTTATTTGAGCACGCACTTAGCTGTAACAAAAAATAAATAAATGCAGTCATATACATTACTTTAAAACGTTTAGAAATTGCATGAATGAAAGCGAAATGCACACATAGCTGGCAGTACGGAGCTCTATCCGACTTTCTTCTTCTGTCACCCTGCAACTGGGAGCTGATGTTCTTTGAAGCCGATGCTGTGAAGATGGTATGGCACGGTATTGTATCGACTTGCGAGCGGGTTATGGTGGCTTCATTGCCTGAGCGCAACTAAAAAAAGAGGGGATGTGCGGTCTTTCTTCAGCAGAATCCATGGACATGGGGGCTATGGCGATCCCTGCCCCGTTAGCCCGGCCAGGCCTGCTACTGGGAGTACCAACAGACAGGTGGTACAGGGTCTTAGTCAGTGTTCCTTATAAGTTTTTGCAGTTCATCTTATATCCTTCCCGTGTCGTTAAACGTCACATAGGGCTAGCAAGACAGTTCGACAATTTTTCCTGTTTTCAGCGAGCTTTTCACCCCATCGAGGGATTTTATGCCTATTAATTTGGCCTCTCTTAACAGTGTCCTCTTTAGAGTTTCACGTGGTCTGCCACTTTTTCTTCGGCCTGTTGTGTTTCACTTGATAGATTGTTTTGAGATTCTCTGATCGTTTCTTCTCATCACATGACCAACTTATGTCCATCTCCTTTTCCTGATCACCCATGAGACTGGTTGTTGTTCAGTCATCTGTCTTATCTCTGCTTAATTCTTGAATTCGTTCCACTTGATGCCGAGTATTTTCCTTAGGCATTTGTTTTCAGAAGAGTCTAATTTCTTGTCTATTTCTTTAGTTGTTTTCCAGCTTTCGCATGCATAAATGAAGGCGGATATTACATTTGAATTGAATAGTCTTAACTTGGTTTTTGTGCTTATAATTTTTGACTGCCATATGTTCTCAAGATTCTTGAAGATTAATGCTGCTTTTGCAATTCTGATCCTAACTTCCTTTCTAGTGTCACCATCCTGGTCTATGTAGCTGCCAAGGTATGCAGATTGATTGACTTCTTCGACATCTGTCCCTTCTGTGTGTATTTTTCCATTTTGATTAATGGGAAGTTTCATTATTTTTTGTCCTTGTTAATTTCAAGTCCTGTTTTGCTAGCCAGTGAAGACAGGGTATCTGCTTTTTCTTGCATGGAATTCACATTGTTACTGAAAATAAATATGTCATCAGCAAAATCAAGATCTTCTAGTTGGGTCCCATGTAACCTGTGTTACCTGTGCATCATTTTTTTTCATTATGAAGTCTGTTGCAGTTCCAAAAAGCAAAGGAAACAGCATACATCCTTGTTTCACGCCTGTTTCAATCTGGAACCATTCGCTCATCCCTTCTTCTGTTTTGACTGCACAAACATATCCATTGTAGAGGTCCTTAATGATGTTGACAGTTTTAGATGGTATTCCATATAGACTTAAAATTCTCCACAATGAATCTCTGTATATGCTATCAAATGCCTTTTTAAAGTCTATGAACTTCAGTATTAATGGTTTCTGCTTTTCAGTATGTTCTTCAAGTATTATTCTGAGAGTAAAGATCTGGTCGAGACAGCTTCTCCCTTTTCGAAATCCTGCTTGTTCTTCTCTCATTGTGGTATCCACTGTATCTTTAAGTCTATTTAAAATGACCTTGCAAAATACTTTTAACACAACTGATACGAAGGTTACTCCTCTCCAATTGTTACAGTCACTAATGGTGCCATTTTTTGGTATTTTAACAATGATTCCTTTTTTTTTTCGTTTAGAAGGGACCTTTTCTTCTTCCTAAATCTTATTAAACATTCTCTGTAGTTGTCTTATGTCGTCACTGTTGATAGCTTTTAACATTTCGGGTGTTATTTCATCTTCACTTGCAGCTTTGTTGTTAGCCATTAAATTCACTGCTGTTTCAATTTCATGCAATGTAATTTCATCTAGGTTGACATTTAGTTGTGGGGTTGGTAAGTCGGTTTCAAGGTTTATCAATTCTTGTGGTGTGGTCGATTAAGTATTTCTTGGAAGTGTTCAGCCCATCTTTGCTTTTGGTCTTTACTTGATGTTAACAGGGTTCCAGTTTTGCTAAGGATTGGTCTTTCTTTAGATGTAATAGTACATGTTAGCCTCTTTTGTATGTTATTTAAAGTTTTGCTGTCTCCTGTTTTTGCTGCTTTCTCTGCCTCTTTCACCATATTGTCTATGTATTCTCTTTTATCCCTTCTAGCTGAATTTTTTTACTTTCTTGTCTATTTCATTGTATATTGCTTTCTCCAGATCTTTTCTTTTCCAAGATCTGTCTTTACATTCAACATGTTTAATTTAGCTGCTCGTCTTTCATATATATACTTCCATGTGTTTTCTGATATCCATGCTTTTCTATTTGTTTTTTTCAGTCCAGCGCTTGCATTTGCGGCGGTGATTATGGCTGTGCTGTAAGAATTCCATAATTCATCTATACCTATCTCTTCTACCTCACTGAGTGTTGTAGAATGATTGACAAGTTCCTAATTGAAAGTACTGTTAGTATTCTCTTCTTGTAGGCTGTGGGTGTTTATCTTTTATTGATTTCTTGTGTTGGCTTTTCAGTTTTATTTATTTTTATTTTCTCAATACACAGATTGTGATCACTGTTGACATCTGCACCCCTGTATGCTTTTACATCCATCAGAGATGCTTTCTAATACAAAAATGATCAATCTGATTTTGTAGTTCTATCATCTGGAGATATCCACTTTGTTTTATGTATCTCTTTGTGTGGAAATAGTGTGCCTCCAATGACCATGCCCTCTGTAAGACATATTTCAATTAATCTTTCTCCGTTCTGAGTTACCTTGTCAGTTCCTTCTTTCCCCATTACTTTTTTTACCTCGGTGTTATCTTTCCCCACCTTATCGTTAAGTCCCCATTAGCAGTTAGGATGTCGTGTTTGGGACTTTATTAATGATTTGTTGTAACCGGTGATAGTTCTAGCGCAGAATTATTCTCAGAAATATTTTATATGCAGATGTGCGTCATTACGTTAAATTACAGAGTATAGTTTAACGTTCTCATTGAAAAAAATACTAAAATTCAAAGAAATCATTAAAACAAACTCATGTAGTGCTATCATATTTTCTTCAGTTACGCCATGTTATTATTATTATTTTTGCAAAGCATATAAAATTTCGTGGACGGCATCTTTTCGTATGCGCTACCACTCTACGCACGCGCAGCTTAGAGGGAACACTGCTTTTGGTCAAGTATATTTCGCCAAACATGACTCCAGCATGTTAGCTATGGGGACATTGATTGCCAGATCGGACAGCGTATTCGCCCCCAGCTGTCTAGGTCTACTCGCCCTAAGGCCAGTCTTGCAAACGTTGGTGTGTAGGAGGAAATATATGATATAGACAAATAGTAAGCACAATTGTCTTGAGTCTCAGCGGAAGCCCATGATTGTATGTGAGTCATATACGTGTGTGCTACAGTGGGAGGAAATTGTTGTTAGCTTTGTCACTGTCAGGTCAGTGCGGTTGGCGTTTTGTCTTCTTGCAGTCGATGCATTTCCCGAGAAGGGTTTATCAGAATTCATACATTCACTGACTCACCTGCATGGGCAGGTTGACACTGCAAGTGCCAGTGCATGTTAAACGTTTGATAATTAGGAGCTTTCTCTGATAACTGTTACATGTGTTAGTCTCGAACATGGCCGTTCCCGCTGGTAGTATGTGGCACTGTCATTACGTGGAGGTAACATTAGTACTTCTCCAGCGTGGCTGGTTCTTGATTCGTCTTAACTCGCGATATGTGTACGTTATGTGTGCCAGGTTATTTGATGATAATCGGTGTATGTTATGTCACACTGTAACTCGTTAACATGTGCTTTACATTCGTAGTAATTACAGGTTACACAGTGTGGATATTAAAACGTTACATTTGTAGTAGTGTTTACTTACAAACGTTAAAGTTTATAATTAAAAACAGTGGAGCTCAGGATGATTTTTGTTTCCACATCGTCTCTCTCTCTCTCTCTCTCTCTCTCTCTCTCTCTCTTCTTCTTCTTCTTCTTCATGTATTCTACTTCTTACGAGGGTGAGTAAAAAAGTACACAGTAATTTTGCAGTTAGTCAGTCAGTCAGTCATTTGCATGTCCTCTGCGGAACTGTGCCCCCCTAACAGCTCTCGGTTGTAAACAAGATGCTCTGCATCATTCGCAGATTAATTTTACACTAAAAATTCTAATGCTTAGTTTAAAAAAAAAAAAACTAAGCATAAATATGAAAATCAGGATATTTAAGAGTAATGTTCTAAGTGTACTACTCTATGGAAGAGAATGCTGGAAAATCACCAAAACAATAGAAAACAAGTTGAATTCTTTCCAGACTAAATGTTTACGAAGAATTAAAAAAATATTTTGGCCAAACACCATAAGAAATAACATCTTATTAGCAGAAATGCAGATGAAACCACTGACAACAATTATTGAGGAAAGACGCTGGCGATGGTTGGGACATGTGCTCCGAATGACTGACAACTCACTACCAAAAATAGCACTAAGATGGACATCACAGGGGAGCAGAAGTAAGGGTAGACCAAAAGAGACATGGAGAAGAACAACAGAAAGGATGTTGAGCAATAGAGGGCTCACCTGGGCAAGAGCAGAAAAAAAGGCGAAGGACAGGCATTTGTGGAAAACCCTTGCGGAAGCCCCATATGTCCTGGGCACTTAAGGTTCAGAGAGAGAGAGAGAGAGAGAAATTCTAAATCGTGTAGTGGACCGTTGTAGTATATATATATATACCTGCCCCAGTACGCGGAGGCAAATCAGCCATTTTGGAAATACGATTAGAAAGTGAAAACCTTCTCGTTCCACAACAAGCAGGATTTAGGCAGTACTACAGTACGGAAGATCAAGTGACCTATCTCTCTCAAGAGATTGAGGATGCATTCCAAGAGAAAAACCTTGTACTAGCAGCGTGGATAGACCTGAAGAAAGCCTTTGATAAAGTATGGAAAAAAGGTCTGTTGTGGAAATTAAGAAACTGCAATGTGAATGGAAGACTGTACAACTGGATAAAGTCCTATTTACACAATAGAAGAGCTAGAGTAGTAATGGATGGACACAAAAGCCAGAAAGTACTTCTGCGACACGGTGTACCACAAGGAGGAGTCCTTTCGCCTACACTATTCCTTGTATTCATTAATGACCTGGTCAAGGAACTTCCCTATGGAATCAAAGCAGCACTGTATGCAGATGATCTGGTCATGTGGTGTACAGATGAATATGCGACAGTTGCTACACAGAGACTTCAAAGAGCAGCAGACATCTTGACATCATGGACAAACAAATGGTGTGTAAGTATCAACACAGAGAAATCAAGTACCACTCTGTTCACCCTCTCATCTAAACAGAAAGCAGGTAAGATCTTTGTAAATGAAATACCCTTAAGGATGGACAACCAACCCACTTACTTAGGAGTGACTCTTGACTCAAAACTGACTTGGAAGCAACACATCAACAGTGCAGAAGCAAAAGCCAGAAGAAAACTAGCCATATTAAGAAAATTAAGTGGGACTACATGGGGAGCTAGTGAAAGAATCCTCAAGAACGTATATCAGCAAAGTATTCTACCACATTTAGAATATGGCTCAACATCTTGGTGCACAGCATCAAACACTACGCTGCATAATCTAGACAAGGTTCAAAATCAGTCACTACGGATTATCACAGGTGCCATGAGGTCCACACCAATAGTAGAAATGCAGAAAATAGTTGGTGTTCAACCGCTAAAGGAACGTAGAGACACAAAGGTCATGACCATGGGAGAAAAATTCCTTAGCTCTGTAAGCCATCCCCTGAAGGAGAGATTCAATAACTTGGCATTAGGACGGCTTAAAAGAAGCAGCTTCATTCATCAGGCCAAGCGTATGCGTAAGCTGATACCTGACCTTCCAACTGTAGTCACTCCATTATCATCTGTACCAGAGCATACACCATGGAAAGAAGCAGATTATACACAAATAACTATTCAGACTGAAGTGAAAGGTGTGCAGAATGGTGAGATGCAGAGCAGTCTTGTAAGATCAGTAGCCACACTTAGTGTTCTAGATGACAAATATCCATGTGACACCTGGATACGTGTGTATACAGATGGATCTGCACATAATGCCATAAAAAATGGTGGGGCAGGAGCATATATTGAATATCCAAACAACACCATTGACAAGATTTCCATACCCACTGGTAAATACTGCAACAACTTTGATGCAGAAGTTAGGGCAATTATTGCTGCAGTTGAAAAACTATCAGACTCCAGAATTGATACATGTCCTGTAGTAATTCTCACGGATGCAAGATCAGTACTGGAGGCTCTTCAGTGCAACAAACTACCAGACCTTAAGGATGCCTTGTCAAAAATTGGCTTACAACATGGAGTCACTTTGCAGTGGATTCCCTCCCACTGTGGGATACCAGGCAATGAGAAAGCTGACCATCTGGCCAAAGAGGGCACTGAAATGGAGCAACCAGACATACCAGTCACCTATAATCAGAAGAAAAGCATGATAAAAACCTACAGGAAGCCACAAACACCACCACATGATGACTATCACATGCTAAACAGAAAGGAACAAGTCACCATCTTCCGTCTCCGAACAGGACACAGCCGACTCCGAAGTCATATGTATACAAAGTTTAAGGTTGGTACTACTAATCTATGTACATGTGCCCAGGTGCCCCAAACCGTGGAACATATCCTCCAGAACTGCATCAACTACGAGACACTGAGAAATAATTACTGGCCCAGTGAAACCACTAAAGAAGATAAGCTCTACGGTTCCATACATGAGTTACAAAAAACAGTGAAATTTATCCAAGAGACAGGACTGCAGATATAGACAGACAGTGCGAACGAAGAAGAAGAAGAAGAAGAAGAAGAAATACGATGTCAGCAAACCAGATCAAAGGTGACAGTCGCCTTGGAAGCATGGACGAGAGAGGAACAGCGCGCAAAGCAGTTATTCGTTTCTTGGTTAGTTAGTGTGAGAAAGCTGCATATATTTTTCACAGAATAAAGAGGCCGTATTGAAACGCGATCGCTTCCGCGAATGTATGGGTACCACAGGAAGTTTAAAAGTGTGGTGTCAAAAATTTGCCCGATTAAGCTCTCTTCGGCCGGCCTTACGTTAACACTGAAGTGGAATGAGTGATACGAGAAAACTGGCAAATACTAGTCGATAAGATGGCTGGAGAATTGAAGATTAGTCATGGCCGGACACACCACATCATTCACAGAGTGCTACAGTACCACCAAGTGGGTATCACAACATTTCACCCCCAGGCTTAAAGAGCGTGGTGAGGATGTTTGTGAAGCTCTTTTATGACATTATGAAGCTAAATGAAATGGCTATCTATTGATTGGAGATGAATGACTGGTGCATTCCTTCCAGGCAGAGACAAACCGAGGCAGCAAGGAGTGGCGACACTCTGCCTCACCGACATCAAAGTAGCTCCGCACAATTCCATCACTTGGAAAATTGATGCTCACGCTCTTCTGGAAGGAACCACTGTCAACAGCAAAGCATACTATGATCTGCTGGTGGACTGTTTGAAAACTGCAGTCACGCCAGAACGTCAGGGCTTGCACATGTCCGGTGTTTTCTTACACGATAACGCGCGGCCTCTTACAGTATATGCAACAGCTCAGCAAATAACAAATTTGTATTTGAGTATCTTCCACATCCTACATATTCGCTTGACCTCGTACCGTGTAATTATTATGTGCTTGGACCCTTCAGAGAAGTCCTGTGTGAGAAGAGGTTCAGTACGGCTGATGAGATAAAAGAAAGAAAGCATAGGTGGCTACGGAGTATATCAGATTTTAAAAAAAATTATTATTCTTGAGGAATCCAGGCATTAAAGAAGCGGTGGCAGACCTGCGTTGAGTGTGGTGGGGGAACTGTAGTGAAAAGTGATGATGCGTTTACAATCGTATTTGTATATTTTATGTTAATTTTTTAAAAAATATTGCCGTTACTTTCTTACTTAGTCTCACATAATACATTGTACTTTTAAAACAAAACACTTCGATTTCACTTCATTTGTTTCACATTATCGAAATAGTTTTAGATTACAGTTCCAAAGTTTTACAAGAAAAGCCGTCACCAAGAGAGCAAACGCATTTGAATATGTATGTATGTATGTATGTATGTGTGTGGGTGGGGGGGGGGGGGGGATTTAACATAAATGCAGTTGAATAAATAGGACAGTGACTTGAGGGGTGTTAGTTTTTGAAACATTGCAAACAAAAAAAGCAAACAAACAGAAGAAACATTTCTCTCCAAAATGAAGTGACAGATATAAAAATATTGGGGTAAGAACTGACAGTCTCAGTCTAGGAGACTGTTTATCGTTGTCTCATATTCTACATGTCGGACATAGAAGCGAGCATTTACCTACATGTTCCACGTTACAATTGGAGGACCTATCGTTACCTCATATACCTGGTTATTGCACATGATAAATGGGTACATATTGTGGGTAAAGTCCGTTTTTTTTTTGTGCAGGAGAAAAAAAACCTGGCCCGACAGAAGCAGGTGCAAGCCAGGACTTGAACGCTGACATGACATACCGAGGTCTTCCCCCTTCACAGTGCTCTTTGTTCTCACAGAGCGAATATTTCATGCATAGTCGACTCTAAAACTGCTCTCTCTCTCTCTCTTTTTTTTTTTTGTTTGATTCTTTTATTTGATACTCGTACCATCCTTCATTGTTTAACTCTTTGTGCGTGGAGTATTGATACATTGGCTTAGTACCAGTTGTGTTGTGGACGAGACAGCGTGAAGGCTAGCCTCGGGCTTGCGGTGAAATGATTGTAAAGAGACCACGAAAGAGTAGCGAGGCCCTTGTGTGCTCTCAACTCTAGTGTACATGATTGGTTCTGCCATTAACGAGGATAATTTTCAAGACCGGGAAGTATCAGGGATATTCCGGTGGCGTGAACATGTGTACACGTCAGCGACTGTATCAGGAATGTTTTCGGTCTGTGAGGGTTAACGTGAATGAATAGCTCGCCCTTTACACGTGCTGGCACGCGTGTGTGTGTACGCGCGAACACGCCAGTTCCGACACATGTACAGATATATTCTACAAAAGTAGTTCATGTTTTATCAGTTCTGTGTGTTATAATATGGATTATCGTTTGTTGAATTTGTGGGAAAATAGTGCTGGTTAGTTAGATTGTCCGATGTTTGTATGAGTTTAGACGTGCAGATAGATATCTGTGGACCTGCTAACATGTTTAGCTTTATCTAACACTAGCCTGTGTTGGGCATTCATCTTGTAGAAATATATGAGTTTCCATTCGTATGCTGTGTTATAATGTTATCTGAGCAAGATTTGGAGCAGCCATCGCCCAGCGTCCAGCAGGCTGTTCTTGGAACAGATTATACAAACGCCTAAAATAAGCTGACAGCGGAGATGAAGCTGTGTAGCTGTTTGCGACCTGGTTCAGGTGAGAAAAGTTTCTCATTTCATACACGGTGTATCGCTTGAAATATCTCTTCCGTTAATAACAAGGTGTATGTGCTGTGCTGTTGTTATGTCTTGTACATGTGCTGCTTGTCTACATATCAACCGGCATGTCGTGTCGGTTGCCTGGTTAATTAATGTTTCTTTGTACACGGTTAACTGTATCTGTGTCACACAGATGTAAACATTCACTATCTGCAGACTCAGATCTGTTGGCCAAGTCGCGCTTTGATTACCCGTATCATGTGTTGTCAGCATGTGAAGATGGCAGATGTTTCACGCACATGTCCGTGTACAGAGTCTCTTAGTACGTACGTCGCTACATCTTGTTTACACGTTGCCAGGCTCCTGTTTGATGGCAAGAGAGCCAGCTGTAACTAGCACAGAGTATTCTCTCTCTGGGGTTTTCCATTGTTTTCTCCAAACCGTACAAGGGTCAAACGAATTAGCTGGGCTATGGTACGTTTGTCTTGTTCATTCAAGGACCACACCAGTTATCACGTTTAGACGTATACTTGTATTTATTAAAAAAATACAGGACGATGAAATAGGACAAGAGTAGGAAGTATAAATGTTTGGTATTGTCTGCGAGCTGTAATTTTTGGCAGCCGATGCTGTGAAGATGTCGAAGCACAACACCATGTTGGATTGAGAGCAGGTTATGGCGGCTGTTTTTTTCAGTCTCTGAGTGCAGATTAAAAAAAAGAACAGGGGGTGTGCAATACTTCTTTAGCAGACTCCACCACCACGGGGACTATGTCGATTCCTGCCCCCGTTAGCCAGGCTAGGCCTATTACTGGATGTACAAACGGAGAGGTGGTACAGGGTCTTGGCCAGCCATGGCTCGCTAATTTGCCAAAAGAACATCTCTTTATCAGCGCATGTGTAAGGGGGTTACTTATCTGGTGACCTGTATGGCTGTGAATAAGTCGACGTAAGCTGAAATGTTACAGCTAAGTTAATTTATTGTAAAGCCTAACTATTTGTTAGCAGACAGAACCACACAAATAAGATTTTTAAGGGTATGTATCTTTCCCATCGCAACATATGCCCGTGAGACCTGGACACTTAACAAAACAGCTGAGAAACACATAAATGCCTGTGAATGTAAATGCTACAGAAGAGTTCTCCAAATATCGTGGACACAAAAAAGAACAAATATATCTATACTACAAGAACTTAATATTGAAGAAGGCTGGCTAGTAAAGAGGATTAAAGAGAGAAAACTTAAATATTTTGGACACATTAAACGTCATGATAATCTAGGGAAGTCCGTATTGGAAGGATACATAATGGGAAAAAGAAAAAGAGGAAGACCGAAACGAAGATGGCTGCAAGACATCGTTGATGATCTGGAAATGGATGCAGCAGCAGCAGGCCATCTTGCTCACAACCGAGAGGCCTACAGGAGTGCTGTTTGGGAGGCAAAGTTCCGCAAGGGACATGCAAAGGAATGAATGAATGAACTATTTGTTATCACAGCTTTACTGCACTTAACTTTGCGTCTGTGTATATATTTATTTATACTTGTACGAGAAAACCGTTCTCAGCCAGCGCAGTAACCCAGGGAATGTTCTCTAGTCCGGTTGAGTTGTTGAGTTTCTCTTTTGCAGCAGGCATGACTTCAGTTAACAATGATTCTGATTGGCTGATTATGTGCCGTGCCAGTGTTCGTTAGCGATTATTCTTCATTCATTCTCCCAGCTTCCGGATGTTTCTGATCAATTGAATTGCCGTTCTTTTTTTCTGTGCATTTGACCTCATTTCCGTCTCCCATTCCCCCTCTCTCTACCCTTCAGTTTTCCAGTAACTGCCAGGATATAACCAAGGAGCCGAACAGAAATTGATTGTTGAATTATATTCCTGATGGAACTCGCCGCTGGAAGAATTCATTAATAAAATAACATATCTAGTCACGCCATCATGCTTTCTTCTTCTTCTTCTTCTTCTTCTTCTCCTCGTTAGGAAAGCTGACGTGATCTTGGCTGGAAGATAATCTATGTTTTAAGAAACGTTTGTTGAAGGCTGTCCAGCTTGTTGTAGATGAGTGCCAGACATCTTCCTCGGCTTCTGCAGTTGTTGTGTTTGTTAAGAGTTGTTTCCTTTCTCCTGCATTCCAGTTGTTTTTTTTAAAATTTCATATGTTTGTCTGGGGTGTGTCAGTTCGTGTTTTTACATTCCATAAATACCTGGGGTATGTGTGTTTCTGCCTGTGTTTGTAGGTGGGGAGAATGGATTTTCTGGCATATTTGTAGCAGGTGCTTTGTGTAGCGTTTATCGCCGTCTTGAAAGATGGGATGGACGGACGGACGTACTGTATGTATGTATGTTTCATTTTAAAAAACAGGCAGAAGATGGATGGATGGACTGTATGTATGTATGCATATTTCATTAAAAGACAGACAGTGGATGGATGAACTGACGGACGGACGAATGGATGGATGGATCATTAAAAGACGAACAGACAGAAAATGAACGGATGGATGGACCAGGTCGTATTTATTAAGTCCAGGTAGTTGTATGTTATAAAAGATTGCAGATAGTGGACTGTTGGTGTAGAAATATAAGTGTGTGTGTATATATATATATGGCCCAGTTTACCTGCAGTCTCCCCTGTGAGGCAAAATGCTATCATATAGCTCCTGTATGCGATGTTGCTTCTTCTCGAAAGTTCACAGGTCGCCAGCTTGACATAGATCTACTGCCCAGGTCATGCGGGAGTCAAGGGCAAGAAAGTCACAGACATGCTGGCAGGAAATGTAGCCATCCCAGGTTAATTTGTGAATTGATAAGGATATTGCGAGGGCTGTTTTTGGACACTTTACGCCTGTAGCAGGAGACTGCTTGCATTAAGCGAGGAGGCAAGGACACTGTCCGATGTTGCAGTCTACAAATCATAGCTGACACACTAGCGTCCAGTAACAGGCCAGGCTTGGCTGACGGAGCAGGGATCAGCTTGTTGTTATTGTTCCTTCCTTCTCCTCGCTGCCTTCATGTGCTTTAAGCTAAGATGTGGAACTGATACTGACATGGACATCAGAGATATTCATACGGTCGTGTTTGTATTGTTAATGCACTGACAAAGTTGTACTGTGCATTCTGGTTCGCCTTTCCATGCAGGGGGAGGTTTTATGTGTCTGATGCGGTTTTCCAGAACATAGTGTGCTAGTTCTTCATCCTTTGCACTTTAATGGTCCGAAACAGAACGGCAGCAGTTTTCTCTTTCGCGCTTTAGCACTATCGATTCGACTACACCCGCGCTCGTTCTTTGATTTGCAAAGATGAAAACTAATAGTCCCCAGTTTTCACTTGGTTTATCTCGTTTCAGGCCCGTACAAGAGAACACATGTCTGGTAGAATAAGAACCAGTGGTGTCTTGCAAGAGAACACATGTCTGGTAGAATAAGAACCAGTAGTGTCTTGAGAACACATGTCTGGTAGAATAAGAACCAGTGGTGTCTTACAAGAGAACACATGTCTGGTAGAATAAGAACCAGTAGTGTCTTACAAGAGAACACATGTCTGGTAGAATAAGAACCAGTAGTGCCTTACAAGAGAACACATGTCTGGTAGAATAAGAACCAGTAGTGTCTTGAGAACACATGTCTGGTAGAATAAGAACCAGTGGTGTCTTACAAGAGAACACATGTCTGGTAGAATAAGAACCAGTAGTGCCTTACAAGAGAACACATGTCTGGTAGACTAAGAACCAGTAGTGTCTTACAAGAGAACACATGTCTGGTAGAATAAGAACCAGTAGTGCCTTACAAGAGAACACATGTCTGGTAGACTAAGAACCAGTGGTGTCTTACAAGAGAACACATGTCTGGTAGAATAAGAACCAGTAGTGTCTTACAAGAGAACACATGTCTGGTAGACTAAGAACCAGTAGTGTCTTACAAGAGAACACATGTCTGGTAGAATAAGAACCAGTAGTGCCTTACAAAAGAACACATGTCTGGTAGAATAAGAACCAGTGGTGTCTTACAAGAGAACACATGTCTGGTAGAATAAGAACCAGTGGTGTCTTACAAGAGAACGCATGTCTGGTAGAATAAGAACCAGTGGTGTCTTACAAGAGAACACATGTCTGGTAGAATAAGAACCAGTGGTGTCTTACAAGAGAACACATGTCTGGTAGAATAAGAACCAGTGGTGTCTTACAAGAGAACACATGTCTGGTAGAATAAGAACCAGTGGTGTCTTACAAGAGAACACATGTCTGGTAGAATAAGAACCAGTGGTGTCTTGAGAACACATGTCTGGTAGAATAAGAACCAGTGGTGTCTTACAAGAGAACACATGTCTGGTAGAATAAGAACCAGTGGTGTCTTACAAGAGAACACATGTCTGGTAGAATAAGAACCAGTGGTGTCTTACAAGAGAACACATGTCTGTTAGAATAAGAACCAGTGGTGTCTTTTCTGGCCTGTCCTTGCGTGGAATTTTGTCTGATGTTGTGCCAGGTGCGGAAGCGTCATTTCCAGTTTGTATAAGCACTTCAGTTCCTAGACATGAACCTTTTAGCAGAGTCGAGTGAATTTACCGGGTGTAGTTGGTTGAAAGTGCGGTCGCCCAGTGCTTAAAATCTGTAGACATCTTAACACGGGCCTTAGTGTCTTTCTCCGTGTCCCATTGTTGTTGTGTTGGTCAGCAGCAGTAAGCAGGGACCAGCTCACAGTTTCATGTGCTATTCTTAAATGTGTTTTTGTAAGATATGGTATTTTGGACATGGTGTTCTTAGACATGGTGTTCTTAGACCTGGTAGTTTAAAATATGGTATTCTAAGGCATGGTGTTCTTAGGCCTGGTATACTTGGATATGATATTCTTAAACATGGTATTGTTGGACGTAGTTTTCATAGACGTGGTATTGTAAGATACGGTATTCTAAGACAGTTTTCTCAGAACTGACCTGCTTAGATATGATATTCTAAGAGCTTGGATGTGATGGTCTTAAATCTGGTAATCTCAGATATGACATTCGTAGACATGATATTCTGAGGCCTTGCATTCGAAGACACGGTGTTCTAAGACATGACTGTTGTTTTCATTCTAACTTTGTACAATTCAGTATTCGTCCAAAGCCCACGCCACAAAGGGCAGTTACTCCCGAAGACATCGTATCAGCGGTGTGAGACAGCGTTCACGGCTCCTGCCGCTAGCTGACTACCGCTAGACACACCAGATGCCAGCTCTTTCCAGGGCTTGGGTTCCGAAAGTAGATGGTTCAGATGATAGATGTGAGTCATTCTTTGTGTAGCCGACTCACTAAGGATATCTGAGAGCGCGGGGGCAGGCACGATATTATCAATAATCCTAGCAGTCATCATGTTGACACAAGAACGATAGTAGTAGTAGTAGTAGTAGTAGTAGTAATAGTAGTAGCACAGCAGCAATAGTAATAATAAAAGTAACTGTAATGCACAATTTTGTAAGTTTTTTTTCCTGATTGTATCCACCAGTTCTTTACAGAATGAGAGTAAGGAGAGAAAAGGAAGGGGGAAAAGAAAGCTCTGTGTGTGTGTGTGTGAGAGAGAGAGAGAGAGAGGGAGGGAGAGGGGGGCAGAGATCAGAAGCGTGTCACGAGAGTGACCAAAACGGTAAACACCAATGCTCATTCCTTTTACCGTCATTTTCATGGAGGTTATATCGGTTTTGTAGCGGTTTCGTTGCTAGTCTCGTCCTAATGTCCCCAAGATTAGAAGGATTCTAATCGCAGGATTATCAGTATGTTACCAAGAGCTGTTTTCCGCGTGATCATTAGAGTGTTATCAGCAAAACAGAACAGCTAACAGATATGTTAGAGCTTACCCAGCGTCAACACTGGGCGCCACATCATTTAGAGTTTATAACTTGCTTTTAGAGGTTAGCACATTCCAACATCATTTAGAGTTTATAACTTGCTTTTAGAGGTTAGCACATTCCAACATCATTTAGAATGTATAACTTTCTAATACAGATTAACACATTCCAACATCATTTAGAGTTTATAACTTGCTTATAGAGATTAGGACATTCCAACATCATTTGGAGTTTATAACTTGCTTATAGAGGTTAGGATATTCCAACTTAATTTAGAGTTTATAACTTGCTTTTAGAGGTTAGCATATTCCAACATCATTTAGGGTTTATAACTTGCTTTTAGAGGTTAGCACATTCCAACTTAATTTAGAGTTTACAACTTGCTTATAGAGGTTAGGACATTCCAACATCATTTAGAGTTTATAACTTGCTTTTAGAGGTTAGCACATTCCAGCATCATTTAGAGTTTATAACTTGCTTATAGAGGTTAGCAGATTCCAACATCATTGAGGGTTTATAACTTTCTTATAGAGGTTAGCACATTCCAGCAACATCATGTATGGTTTTATAACTTACATGTGCAGACTAGCACATCCCAACAGCAACAACAACAACAACAACAACAGCAGCAATATTTAAGGCTGTCAATTTGCACGTGAGGCTAGCACATTTTTGTACTGCTCGTCTTCCCACATGCAGGGCGGGTCGCTCTCATTTCATCTTATTGATATTGATAGACCGGCTGACCTACATTCTCAACTCGGGCCTGGAGAATCAATTTTCTGGCGTGCTCTGTTTTTGGTGCACATGTCTTTCCTTGCACTTTCTCATCTCCCTCTTTCTCTCCCCCCCCCCCCCCCCCCACACACACATTCTCTTTCTCTCCTCTCTTTCACCTTATACCTTTGTGGTGTGATGGCAGTTTCTTTATCCAACAAACCATATTCTGTTATATTCACGGTCTATGTAGAGTCTTGCTCCCGACTGTCTCATATTTATTGTGTTACTCTCTATGCGTCATATATGTGTTCAGTAACAAAAAATAATACCTGCAACTCTTATACTCTTATTCTAGTAACAACACACTAATATTTCAGCCCATGTAAGCCTTTGTCAGATACAACAAAAGATACAGACCAGCAACTAGCATCCTTTAGCAAATTAAAGCACACACTAAAAATTAACGTGACACACCTTCAGTTTTTTGTTTTAAATGGGCAGTTATCATCATTTAAAACCAAGCAATATATAGATATATATCCCTTCCTCAAACTTACATGGCACACCTGCGGACCCGTATAGTCACGCCAGTGTGCCACGGCACAGCGGGAGGCAATCACTTATCTGGAGAAATGGTTGGGAAATAAATACTTTAGATTAGAGAGAGAGAGAGAGAAGAGAGAGAGAGAGAGAGAAGAATGAATGAATGAATAATCTTTATTTTTCAAGGGTAAAGAATTGGGCACGCAGGCCCGTCTTACATTCTGCCCTTCATCACTCCATCTTTCATTCTTCCCACACACTTGATTTAGTACAAAAATACAAATTAAATTAGGAAAAACATATCAAAAGAGTGTAAGATTTAGCTACTACATTCAAGGTAAAAGAGAAGAAGTCATTAACCTAATAAAATAGCACTCACGCAGACATATACATAAATAAAAATACATTGTAAATACAGATCTTCTAACATATGTTTTTTTTAACAAACATTGAAATAATTTCTAACAATATCTAACAAGTTGCTTTTCTAACTATGTCATTGAAGTACTTGATGGTTTACGAGCCATGGGTTGAGAGAGTGCTGGCTATTTTATGGAGGCATATAATTACAAGCAAGTAAATAATGAAACAGGTTTGAGTTAAAGGATGAAATATTACCAATGGATTTTAAATTGTAGGGGAGGGTGTTCCAGAGCTGTACTGCAGAGTATGCAAGGCTTTTCTTGTACAGATCAATCCTGGGTTTAGGAAGAAGACAGTTTTTTAAACGCTGGCTATGTTTAGTGTTATACGTAAACAGTGACCACAAGTAAGGCGGAGCATTGTGCGACAGAATTCTGTGAACAAACTTAACTTTGTTAAAAATGATTCTATTTTTGAGGGGTAGAATTTTGAGTTGTTTGTGTTGATCTACAATCTGTACTGGGTGTTTGTCACAAATATGATTTAATGCTCACTTGTGAAGTGAGTGGAGCCTTTTTGTGTTTGAGACTGAGCATTCATCCCAGATTGTGGAACAGTAATCTAAGTGTGTTTGTATGTGTGCTATGTAGTATATTTTTCTTGTGTCTTTGTCGATAAAGTGTTTAATTTTGGCTAATTGGTAAACTTTCTGTGCAATCGAATTTGTTAGGTTACGTACGTGAGAATTCCAAGTTTGTTAAATGCTGATCAGTGATGAGTCCTAGGGTTTTATGTTCATGAACATTTTCTATTGCCTTAGTCCCAGCACAAAGCTGTAGTGAAGTTTTAGTTGCATTTTGCAGTTTCTGTCTTGTAGTGATGAGCATGGATTTTGTTTTGTTGGTGTTTATCAACATACCATTTTTATTACTCCATTTAATCAAAATCTTTTATATCATTTTGGAGCGTTGTCTGTAGTTTATTGATGTCATATTCACTATTGTAAACAGTACAGTCGTCAGCGAAAAGATCACACGAAGAGTGCTTTAAATGTAGTGGTAGGTCGTTAATATAGATAGCAAAGAGAAGAGGACCAAGAATAGAGCCTTGAGGAATACCGGTATCAACTACAGACGAGCCAGATATTTTGTTTCTAAAGCAAACTACTTGTTTTCTACCTGAGAGAAAAGATGTAATACATTTTGTTAGGTCAGGATGTAGTCTATAGCCTTCCAGCTTTTTTGCAAGAATGTCATGATCAATCATATCGAAGGCTTTCTTAAAATCAACAAAGACAGCACCACACAATTTGTCATCATTTATATTTGACAGCCAGCTTTCTGTCATTTTAGTTAATGCTGTGTGGCAGGAGTAATTTGGTCTAAAATCTGACTGACTGTCTATTAGTAGACTGTTTTCTTGCATGTGGAGCAGAGTTAACTTTTGTATATGTTTTTCAAGAGGTTTTGATAGTGATGACAGAATGGATATGGGTCTGTAGTTTGAGAGGTCACTAGTCTGTCCAGATTTAAACAGAGGAAAAACTTTGTCGAGTTTAAAAGCGTCAGGGAAATATTGTTTGTCAATGCACAAGTTGTATAAGTATGTTAGTGTGTCTGTGATAACTGGTGCAGCGTAGCGTAGTATCTTGTTACTAATGTCATCACATCCTGCTGAGTTAGTGTTCTTTAAGGACCGGATGTAGTTATAAACCTCACCGACTGTGAGGAAAGGAATATTAATTTGTTTTAGCTTTACACATTTACTGTCGCTGAAAGTTTTCAACACGCTCAGGTCGCAATTAGGGGTCGGTAATGAAGATTTTAGAATACTAATTTCTTCCCTAAAATGTTCACTGAAGTTAGTGCAAGTATGTTCACCATTAAGTGTTTGTGGGTCAGTTTGCTTCCTTTTATTTACAAGAGTATTAATCGCTTTCCAGATTGATTTACTATCAGTTTTGTCTTTCACTAAATTTCTGAAGTAATTTTCCTTTTCCTGCCTAATTAAGAGAGAGAGAGAGAGAGAGAGAGAGAGAGAGAGAGAGAGAGAGAAGAAAAACGTGTTCTGCTGAAGTGTGTGAAACTTTTAGTGTTACAGTTGACTGCACAGAGTACGCTCAGTGTGAACTGGAACGTTACAAATTCGTGTTTGTTAATTAATAAAGCTGTTCCTACTTTTGTTTTAAATGGTCGTAATATTCTTTGCTGTCACAGCTTTTTACTACCCTGGCTCTGTGTATACATTATGTATACGTCTACCCAAAAGAATACTCCAGCGTTGCTAGAATATGTTCTGCATTCTTTTGTCTTTCATCTTCTGTTCTTGTTTGAGGAAGGCAAGAGCCACAGTATGACGTTATTGTCATGTTGCCCTCTAGAACTTGCGCCTGTAACATTCTTATTGTTGGTATTTTTCCGGAATTCCACAGAGCGATTTTGTGTATGTGCAACATTTAGATTGCTCAACAAAACACTAGTTGTTTGCTCCCACAAACTGCTGATGTTTTACCTGAATCAGAACCATTTTTTAGGTCAGTGGTTCTCAGACTTTTCGTCCCCCGTGCACCCTTTCCATCATATGTCATAATGTCTTCTTCTTCTCTTCCTTTCCCCTCAGAATTGTACCATTCAAAAGGTGCATTCCAAATAGTATTCTGTTTCAACAGTCTGAGGCCCTTCCCCATCCTATCCTAAAAATTTCAAGGGGAGAGGGTAGGGGAAGACATTTTTCACTGTTTGAGAATCTCTGTTCTATAAAATAGGACAAAATATAAATGTGGTTTGCAGTATTTCACTCTGATATTTGCCATATCTCACTGACACTTTGTATATTGTTGTCTTTGTTTCTGTTTATCCCTGACACACTTGCTGCAAATTTTAAAACACTCTTTACTCAGAAATTGATTGTGGTCTGTCGGACATTCCTTGCTGTTATAGTGGAACTGTGTATCTTGATGGAGTTAAGTGGAACTGTATATCTTGGTGGAGTTAAGTGGAACTGTGTATTTTGGTGGAGTTAAGTGGAACTGTGTATCTTGATGGAGTTAAGTGGAACTGTGTATCTTGATGGAGTTAAGTGGAACTGTGTATCTTGGTGGAGTTATAGTGGAACTGTGTATCTTGGTGGAGTTATAGTGGAACTGTGTATTTTGGTGGAGTTATAGTGGAACTGTGTATCTTGGTGGAGTTATAGTGGAACTGCTTATCTTGGTGGAGTTATAGTGGAACTGTGTATCTTAGTGGATACCATCCTTCTCATTATAATTTCACAAATCATTCTTTATGTTGAGAATTCAGATTGGCAGAGGAAAGCACTTCAGGCTAAGATAGGCAGCATGAACAAGCAGGAGCATCATGCAGAAGCTGGCTACAGATCATGAGAAATGGCTATAATTTACTCCTGCTTTGTAGAACTCCACTGGCTGTATTGGTCAGCTGCTTTGTAGAACTCCACTGGCTGTATTGGTCAGCTGCTTTGTAGAACTCCACTGGCTGCATTGGTCAGCTGCTTTGTAGAACTCCTCTGGCTGTATTGGACAGCTGCATTGTAAAACTCCACAAAGTATGTTAGACATATCTGCTTTGTAAAACTCCACAGAGTGTACTGGGCACCAAAACTAACTTGCTGACACATGGATCAACAGAATTGTCTCATCTGTTATTTTCCTGTTCTGTTTGGTGTGTAAATCTCCCACTTGATATACATTTAACCTGTAAGTCTCTCAGGTGATATGCATTTGAGCAGTACATCTTCCACCTGAAGTAACTTTGAAGTCTCCCAGTTGATGTAACTTTAAAATGTTAAGTCTCCCAGCTGATGTAACTTTAAAATGTTAAGTCTCCCAGTTGATGTAACTTTAAAATGTTAAGTCTCCCAGCTGATGTAACTTTGAAGTATGAGTCCCTCAGCTAAGGTACATTTCTCTTCTTCACAGATGCTCCCCAACATTACAGTATCACACCCCAGGCAACCCATCCATGGCAGCCTGGACAGGAGATTAGTGGTGAGTATAGAAGAAACAAAACATAAAGAGTTGTTGAGCAGAATAATACACTAAGTTTTGATTTACTGATGTTTGTGTCTTGCTAGTAAATGAACAATGACAATCAGTAAAGATCTGTCTGTGAACATTATTCCAGTTACTATTCTCTCCTAAGATATCAGTTTTTGCAGTTGTATTTTTACACTTAACAAAACAGCTGAGAAACACAAATGCTTTTGAATGTAAATGCTACAGAAGAGTTCTCCAAATATCGTGGACACAAAAAAGAACAAATATATCTATACTACAAGAGCTTAATATTGAAGAAGGTTGGCTAGTAAAGAGGATTAAAGAGAGAAAATTTAAATATTTTGGACACATTAAACGTCATGATAATTTAGAGAAGACCGTATTGGAAGGATACATAATGGGAAAAAGAAAAAGAGGAAGACCAAAATGAAGATGGCTGCAAGACATCGTTGACGATCTGGAAATGGATGCAGTAGCAGCAGGCCATCTTGCTCACAACCGAGAGGCCTACATGAGTGCTGTTTGGGAGGCAAAGTTCCGCAAGGGACATGCAAATGAATGAATGAATGAATTTTTACAGAGACATTTTTGTTTTAAGATTTTAACGGTCCAGAGTTTTTATTGTTTTAGAACAGTGGTTCCCAAACTTTTTCAGGCTGCTGCCTCATTGTCTCCCAGACCACATCCATAGTATACCTTTTTTTCCACTGACTTGGTTCTGGGAATACCAGTGGAGAGCTGAGAAAGAGTCAGCTGTGATTGATTAACCCTGATACAAACATGTTAGTTATTGGGTAACTTACCACCAAATCAGACGGCATCTTCACCTCCATGTATTTATGTCAAAACTGAGCTTATCTTCATGCCATTTTTTTTTCTTCTATGGGTTCTTATTAGTGGTTAGTCATCTGAGACCATCATGGTTACAGCATGTTGGGTCATGTTAATCATATTTCTGGTCATGAGCTCTCTTAGTGCAGTCAGTATAAAACATGTGAAAACTCTTATGTTCCTGTGATTTGGGGTGCAGAATGGATTTTTCATGTTTTGAAATTGTAATTTTTCTTTGTTTTACTTTTTCAGTCAGTCTTTTGTTCAGTATTAGGTTAGGCTATCATCATCATCATCATTGTACTCTGCATAAGTCAGTATGATGGTTGTCTCCTCCTGGATGTATCCCAGTAATATAACAACAGATGATACCAATTTGTATGTTGATTCACAGTTCATCTTATCATCTTTACACAACATTTGTATGTTGATTCACAGTTCATCTTATCATCTTTACACAACATTTGTATGTTGATTCACAGTTCATCTTATCATCTTTACACAACATTTGTATGTTGATTCACAGTTCATCTTATCATCTTTACACAACATTTGTATGTTGATTCACAGTTCATCTTATCATCTTTACACAACATTTATATGTTGATTCACAGTTCATCTTATCATCTTTACACAACATTTGTATGTTGATTCACAGTTCATCTTATCATCTTTACACAACATTTGTATGTTGATTCACAGTTCATCTTATCATCTTTACACAACATTTGTATGTTGATTCACAGTTCATCTTATCATCTTTACACAACATTTGTATGTTGATTCACAGTTCATCTTATCATCTTTACACAACATTTGTATGTTGATTCACAGTTCATCTTATCATCTTTACACAACATTTGTATGTTGATTCACAGTTCATCTTATCATCTTTACACAACATTTGTATGTTGATTCACAGTTCATCTTATCATCTTTACACAACATTTGTATGTTGATTCACCGTTCATCTTATCATCTTTACACAACATTTGTATGTTGATTCACAGTTCATCTTATCATCTTTACACAACATTTGTATGTTGATTCACAGTTCATCTTATCATCTTTACACAACATTTGTATGTTGATTCACAGTTCATCTTATCATCTTTACACAACATTTGTATGTTGATTCACAGTTCATCTTATCATCTTTACACAACATTTGTATGTTGATTCACAGTTCATCTTATCATCTTTACACAACATTTGTATGTTGATTCACAGTTCATCTTATCATCTTTACACAACATTTGTATGTTGATTCACCGTTCATCTTATCATCTTTACACAACATTTGTATGTTGATTCACAGTTCATCTTGTCATCTTTACACAACATTTGTATGTTGATTCACAGTTCATCTTATCATCTTTACACAACATTTACGCCTGTCATCCTCATGTTTCACCCTGGCGGCCCCCCCCCCCCGTGCCTTCCTTCTAATTAAAAATGCCATGTCATACATAGGGTGTGTGTATGGAAGTCTTCAGGCCCACTTGAAGCTGGTAATGATGCCTTGCCCAATCCATCATCTGTCCACCTGCTTGCTGGCCCAGTCAGCCAGCCAGAAACAGTTGTTTTGTTTTAAGCCATTTCCTCTTTATTGAGACTGGCTGAAGATGTCTCACTAATTTCTCTGTTAATTGTAACAGTATGCTGAGGGATTGTTACAATTCCAGGAATTGTTATATGAAAGTACATGTTAATTTTAAACTACATTCAGCATGGAGGGAACATGAAAAAAATGTAGCAATACTAAAATAAGTAGATTATAAGAATACATCTAGACAGAAGTGCATCCTGACAGTCTCAGGATTGAAGTAATCTTGAGCTTCAGAGGAAGAAAATCTCTATTTAAAGATATCTTTCAAGAAAAAATAGGCTAATTGTATTCTTTAAAAAAAAAAAATTAACCTTTTCAAGACCAAGAAGTTAATTGTATTCTATGAAAGATTTAACTCTTTCAAGACTAAGAAGCTAATTGTATTCTAATAAGATTTAACCCTTTCAAGACTAAGCTGCAAATAGTATTCTAAAAAAAAAAAAAGATTGAATTCTTTCCAAGGAAAGCAAAAGTAAAGTTAGCTCATTTATACCATGGTGTTAGTGTATTTTCCTTGACGGCCATGTGGTCAGCATCATTCCTGGTCGCCTTTCCATCCCCAGCTCCAGAAGAAGCTGGATATCTATTTCTACAGCCTGGGTGACTCGGATACATCCATCTGGATTCAAACCATTGGCCTTCACCATGAGAGACTTGTGCAGACCGTTTTAAGATTAGACTTTTGATTAAAAAAAATAGTTCATATCATGGGCAAAATATTTGACAACCAATATTTGCTGCACTTTCATTGGTCAGCTTTAAATACTGTAACTGAAATCTGGATTAGAAGAGCACCTAAAACCAATGTGGAGTTTTACAGATGCTTTTTGAATGGCTGTGAGAGTAGTTTGAAAGGTTAATATGTTACATTTGAAACTTGGAGAATTTATTTCAGTGAGGACAGATCTTTTCTTATATAACCATTTATCTCACAGAGGATAGGAAAGGCACACTGGTGGTGGAGTTGCAGAAGAAGGAAGGCTGTGGTCTGGGTTTAACAGTTTCAGGTAAGATTTCATTACATAGTGACTAGAGCTGTGTAATCCTCAAGTCTGATTGAGTCTGTTTTTTTGTTTTTTTTGTGTTCAGTTTTATACGCTGAACTATCTAGACAAGGAGAGAGGCTGCCTCCATGAATCCAACTATCAGTAGTTCTTCATGTGTGTCTCACAGTTTTCCATCCATGATCTTTTCCTGGGGGGCATGTTTGGGGTCATTAAGTCCCCGTAGAGACAGAGCAGAGGCAGACAGAGAGAAAAGATGTTTGATGGTTTGGCATACTGGCACAGGAAATGCTCAGTGACAAGCCTGTTGAGATGCACAAGGAGTCAAGGATTATGGAAGGACATGATATCCTACGTCTGTTGGCGGGGACCTTGTGTGAGAGAGAGAGAGAGAGAGAGTGAGTGAGTGAGAGAGAGAGAGTGAGAGAGAGAGAGAGAGAATGCAGATATTTTGACTAATTAGTGTGATTAAATTTAGTCAGGAAAGATTCTCATAGTTACAATGAACCTCAAGAAAGGAGTACATCTGTCACAATAAGACTACAGGACCAGTTATGTAAGAGAAGGAGCAGAAACCATATTTATAAGTGAAAATATGAACATATTCAGGCTCTCAGCAACACACTTAAGAAACTAATCCTTAATGGAGTAAAACACAGAAGAGAATCCATATTTCATTAATTGAAGTGTGGTCAGCAAGACTCCCTGTTTGAACCTGGTTTAGCCAGTTCTATGTTTGTAATTTCTTTGGTATGTGAATGTGTGAGGTGTAAATTTATTTGCTTATTTCTCATGTGCTTCTCTTTCACTGATTATTGTAGGAGGTATAGATAAAGGTCAGAGGCCACATGTGTCCAATCTTCGTCCAGGGAGCATAGCACACAGGTTAGTTGTTTTTGTTTTCTGTTGTTCATTGACTTGCACTTACAGGTAAATACACCTGGGTAGTGTAGATGAGATCAAATCTTCATCAGTAATCACACATAGTTTAAGATTATGTGAAATTCATCTTTATTCTTGTGTAGGTAGTAACCCAGTGGTCCTTAAACTTTATCTGGCCATGGACTCGTTTTCTAGCCTGAGGACAGCTACAGAGCCCTTATTAAATGTAAAACGATGTAAATAGGACTAAGATAATGCTAAGATTTCCTTAATCAAGCCAATCCATTTCATAGTCCATGGACCCCCCAAAAATCCTTCTGTGGACCCCCTGAGGGTACATAGACACAAGATTTAGAACCACAGCTGTAACCTGTAAAAAAATGATGAGAGGAGAGATGAAAATGTGAATTTCACTTGAAATAGTTTCTGTTATCTCCCCCCCCCCCCCCCAAAGTTAAATTTTGCTATCCTTGAAGAAGAAAATCAACATTAACATTCTTGGAATCTTCTGCTTGACTGAAAAAAAAAAAAACACACCCAAAAACCAGAATATGCTGTCTGATTGATTATTACTACCAATAATATCTCTGACATGTTCCTTGCCTGTGCTCACAGCCAACAACTGTCTGTAAATGTAAACCCAGGGAGTGAACTGAAGCAGTCTATGCACACTCATTCACCTTTTTTTTTTCCTAGTATCTCACTGTAACATAGTGTGTTGTATGTGGATCAGTATTGTTATTTTCATTTGTTATCAGAACTCTTCTGTTACTGTCCAGTGTTATATGTGGAGCTATTGAAATACCCACTGTAGTTGTTAATGTAGAGCTGTTGTGTTGGCATCTGTTGTTGTGTGTTACCACCTGGCCCTGTGGGAAGAAACTTTGGTTATTGAAGTAAAACTTGCCTTCTTGAACTTGTTGCTGCACATGTGTCATGAGCATCTACTGCAGCTGTGAATGCTGATGACAGGTTGTGTACCTCATTCATACTTTACATGACAGCTATCTTCTGTACTACAGCGCTCATCTAATAACTGATCCTACACGTTACTGGTTGTTCACATTAATGATCCGTCACATAACTGGCTGTCCACATAACTGATCCTCCACATAACTGGTTGTCCACATAACTGGTTGTTCACATAACTAATCCTCCACATAACTGGTTGTCCACATAACTGATCCTCCACATAACTGGTTGTCCACCTAACTGATCCTCCAAATAACTGATCATCCACATAACTAGTTGTCCACATAACTGATCCTCCACATAACTGGTTGTCTGCATAACTGATCCTCCACATAACCTATCCTCTACATAACTATCTTCCACATAACCGATCCTCTACATAACTGATCATCCACATAACTGATCCTCCACATAACTGATGTTCTACATAACTGATCTTCCACATAATTGGTATTGTATGTAACTGATCCTTCACATAACTGATGCTCTGTATAACAGTGATCTTCTACACATCTTATTCTCTGTGTAGCAGTGATATGTTGCATAACAATACATACAGTATTACTGAAGATTACCATCTTTGTGCATCTCTCCTGCTGTTATATATACATACCACCAGTCCCCTGCTGATGCTGCATTGTGTATAAAAGAAGACAGAAGTACATGGTTCAGTTTTGCAGATAGAAAGGGTGAGAAAAGTGGGCAGAAATGAGAGTGGCAGAAAGTAAGGTGACCACATGTAAAAGGATTGTTGTGTGTTCTTCATTTATATGAAAATATAACACTTGTCTGAGGGGAGGTACTTTCTCTGATGATCTGAAGGAGTTGTGTTGTTGTTCTGCTCTCTACGGTAGAGAGTTTCTTGCATATGGTCATCATCATCTAGCCAAGGATAATACAGACATCAACACCATATTCCATAGGTCCCAAATGGCATAATAGAGGTATCTTTATCTGACAGTGATATTTGCAAGTCATTCATGAGAGTTTTCCACTAGCCATAAGAGCATGAAGGAACTTTTGTCCTTTACTGTGCCTTACAGAGATCACCATCATCATCATCATCATCATCATCAGGAGCTGCTAGTTTGATGTTGGAAAAGGAAGGCCGCTTGAATACAGAAAGCACACATGTACAGAGAGATGGGTCCTTTGCAGCACAAACATAGTTTTTTCTTTCTGTGGTCCATCATGGCAGTCAGAAACAGGTGGATTAGAGGACATGCTGAATAAAATGTTTGGTGGGTTCCACAAACAGCTGACATTAACCACTTTCAAAACCATCATGTTATAGATGTCAACGACCTTTACTAATAGGCATTTTTACAAAACTTACAAATGGTTAAGTTATAAAATTCTATCATTTTATACTGTACTTCATTTAAGAGAAGTTACCTTGTAATGTTCCTTACGTCTTACATCCTTTCTGTGCCGCTAAATGTCACATAGGGCCCTCATGTAGTTCGCCAAGATTTCTTGTCTTCAGTGAGTTTTTCAATCTCATCAGTGGATGTTATGCCCGTTGAACTGGTGTCTTTTAACAGTGTCCTCTTCAGAGTTTCACGTGGTTGACCTCTTTTTCTTCAGACTGCTGTGTTCCACTTGATAACTTGTTTGGGGATGCTCTGATTATTTCTTCTCATCACGTGGCCGACATATGTCCTTCTTTTTCTGAGCACATATTGGTAACTGTCATCATTTCTTACTGTGTGAGACCCACTTTTGTCACAGCATGAATGTAATGTGAGGAAATTGTGAGAAGTAAATGTTCTTCTGTCTGCAAGATGTGATGCCCTACTTGTGGGAGATTACATTGTGTCAGTCAATGGGATCCGAACCACAAACTTTCGTCATGAAGAGATCATCAACCTGCTCAAAAATGCTGGCATCAATGTCACACTGGAAATTGAATATGAAATTCCAGAGTCAGGTATGTGTGTTCTTTCATCATCATCATCATCATTGTCATCGTCATCATCATCATCATCATCATCATCATTCCTTACAGAAAGAACACTTTAGGCACTGACCGGGAGTTTTCACCCTGTCTATCTGCAGTCTTGTCTCTCTTGCACTTTGAAGTTTTGCCTGGGTTTTGAAGACACTGTCCGATCAGGCAGTCTGCAACCCACAGCTGATAGGCTAGCCTCAGGGCTAGTGAACCAAAGCTGACCAAGACCCTGTCCTACCTCTCTGTTGGTAACCATAGTAACAGGCCTAGCCTGGCTAATGGGGCAGGGATTGCCATAGTCTCCATGGTGGTGGGGTCTGCTAAAGAAACCCCCTTGCCTTTTAGCTGTACTCTGGGACTGAAAAAAATAGTTGCCATAACCCACTTCCAAGCTGAAACAATGCTGTGTCTCAACACCTTCACAGCATTGGCTGCAATGAGCACCAGCTCACAGTTGCAAGGAGATCAGAGAGAGAAGGGAAGAAAGAAAGAAAGAAAAGAAAGAAAGAAAAGAAAGAAAGAAAGAAAGACCTGAACACAGGCCATGTAGAACATACAATTCTTGGCTTCTGATCCTCATTGTGATTGCCATCAAAAGTTTAGAGAAGGAATTCTTAAAGTAAGAAAACTGCTCAAGAAAATATATTGGACAGCAGCAGCAGAAAGGCATCTGTGACAAACCCTACAGGATTCCATCTCATTTAGTTTGAAACTCTAAAGCTGATGATGATTTTGGTGTTTTATTTGATGCATAATTTTCGTATTCTGATTTTTTTGTTAAATGCTTGAGAGGGTTTTTGCAAACAAATATAACTGTGGAAGTTTAAAATAATACACAGTACCAAATTTACATATGTTAAATGATGCAAAGTATGAGTTGGACATTTGCTTTCTCCCCCTCCCCTTCTCTCTCTCTCTCTCTCTCTCTCTCTCTGTTTTGGCATTCAGCAATCCATAGCTGACATGTTAGCATCAGGGTTGGCAAACCATACCTGACAAAGACCATGTCCCATCTCTCCTTTGGTGCCTCCAGTAACAGGCCCAGCCTGGCTAGCAGGGCAGGGATCACTATAGACCCCCATGGTGGTGGAGCCTACTAAAGAAGTACTGCACGCCCCCAGATTTTCAGCTCCATGCAGGGACTGAAAAGATAAAAGCCGTAACCTGCTCCCAAGCCAACTTGATGCTGTGCCTCAATATCCTCTCTTCATCTGCTGCAAAGAACACCAGCTCACAGCTCCAGGGAGATTGAAGAAGAAGATCATATACATGTCACTTTTTCACCTGGCATTAATCTGTATTGCTTCTTTCCATCAGGTTCCAGTGGAGGAAATGTACTCAGCCATGTCCATGAAGTGACACTTGACAAGGAAGTGTCAGGGTTTGGTTTGACACTAAGAGGTGGCATGGTGGTGGACAAAATGAGAGCCCACCCTCTTGTAGTGGTAGCAGTCAGACATGGAGGGCCAGCAGACAGGTATATGCACTGTGTTACTGTTTCTGCTTCTCACTGTCATGTGTCTGCCATTCATCAAGCTTTATACTTGCTCCAGGTTTTAACAGTAAACAAGAGAAGAAAAAAATAGAAAAAAAAAGAGGGCAGGCACATACAAGTAGCTGTGCCTTGCAAGAAGCTGTATTCAAGAGCATGTGTGGTGAGGGAAAAGAGAGAGAGAGGGATGTAATTAAGTTGAGGAAAGGGTGTGTGGAGTAGATGAAAGTGGTTGGGGTAGAGTTTGTAGTTTAGTACAGTGAGGGGGTTCTGGAATATAAGTTACAGGTGAGGAAGGAGTATAATTTTGCAGAGAGGGAATATGATTGTGGAGAAAGGGAATCTTCAGATCTTTATTTAAACATTGACAGTTTGATCTCATTACAGCCAAACATCTAGAGAACCACAATAACAGGCACATTTCTTTCTTCTCTTAGTGTTAACATGTTTTTTTTGGCATCACTCATAAATATTTTTTGGCCACCCAGTAAATACCAGCTTTATAATTAATTCATATTCAGACTGAAACTTGTAACTTATAAATTTTTGGAGTACGTAAAGCATTGCTTGTGCAGAAATATTTTTACACATGCCAAATCGTTCCTTCACTCTACAACTTCTGTTTACTCTTTGACATCATCTTCATCAGAGAGGGCAGCATTAGAGTAGGAGACAGAGTGATCGCCATCAATGGATACAAAGTCACTCACCTGACTTTGACGGAAACTCTCTCACTGTTCACGCAGTGTGATATGTCTGCAGTGTTCACCATCGTCTATGACGTTACTGTTGTGGGTAAGTCATTTTTGTTCCAGCTCCTTCTTTTTTTCTTGATATGTTTATAATTATTCAGTGATTATTATAATAATTCACACCCATGAAATTATTTGTGATAAGTTAATGACTCATCAGTTTGGTCTGTGTTGGACAGATGGCAGCTGAGCATCTGTTGCAAGGTTGCCATGCATTTGAAGAGCTGTCGACATTAGCAATCCAGAGCAAGCTGTATGGCAGTATTAGAAACCTGAGGTAGACTGCTGCAGTCCTCGAAGATATCTTGATATTAGATCAGAAGAAGAAGAAGAAGAAGAGGCTCCCCTTGGAAGGTAGAAGTGCAAACTAAAACTTAAACTCTTTTTTCCGTGTATCACAAGTCCTTCCTTCACACAGCATATAGTAGAAAAATTAAAAGTAAAGTTCTTATCCTGTACACAACTTCATGTGTATATATTTATAAATATTTGATCCCAGTATATAAGCTGAGGTGTGTATTTGTCTTCACTTGCCAGTTGTTGAATGTTTCAGTTTATACTTAACCATGTACTGATGTTCTCTCCAGCACTTGCTGCATCCTTCTCCTCTCATACACTGCCGGTACTGTCAGTGTCCACCTACTCCAACCTGCCCCTCCACCACAATAACAAGAACGTTGGATACAGCAACAGCAGCAGTGACCGTGGTAATGCTCGCCTGCACAGCTTCTCTGACAACTCTTCTGTGTCTGTGGGAGCCACTCAGTTTGGCACACTGAACATGAGAAAGCGTAATATGTGGACAAGTGGGCCTGAGCGAAGAGCAACTTCTTGTAGTAAGTATGACAGTTTCTAGGCTTTTTCATGTGCTAGCTGTGGAAATGTTTCTACGGTATTTCATGTGGTAGCTATAGAAGTTTTCATAGAGTATTTCATATGTTAACTGTAGAAATGTTTGTAGAATATTTCATCATACCCATATACATGCTTTTGTTTTCCAGATTTCTTTGGATTTTAGTTGTTTTTTTTTTCAATGAGAGTTTTCAGATATATTCTTTAATTTGACTTTATGATGCACATTTATACACAAAAGCTTTTTTTGAGAATATATGTGCACATGGGCTGGAAATTTTGCACATGAACTGCAAACTCTTGGAGGGCACAGTGCCTGTAACTGAGTTCTAGAACTTTCATTACACTTAAAAATCCTGTTCTCCAACCCATTCTTCCCACTTTCTTTGTCTAGACTTAACAGGCATTGTATCTGTCTCTCCCTCTTTCACCTCCTTTCTCCAGTCACTCTTTACCACCAACCAATTAGATTGTTATTACACCTGGCAAGTCTTCATTTAAATACTTACCAAGCATTACATCACACACTCTCAGACACAGTTTCTCACATAAAAAGGTAATCCTGTTATGCCTAAGAGGTACACAGGGATATGGTGTTAGTGCCCGTATTTTCCTTGACCTGTCAGCACACTAGAGGGTGATATGGTCAGTATCATGCCTAACCGCCTTTCCATCCCCAACTCCAGAAGAAGTTGGGTAAGTCATACCTAAATGCTCTTTTTTTTTTTTTTTCAATTCTTATTTGTTAACATATCATACATGTAAATTTAGCTTTTCTTTTCTGTTCTGTTTCTTGATTCAGTATGTTTTTGTATGATTAAGGTGTAAGCCAAATTGTTATAGTTGTGCACTCATTAGTGATTAGAGCTGTTCCTACTTTTTTAAAATAGTCTAATATTTTGTTATGACAGCTTTACTGCAGTGACTTTGTGTGTATTTATACATTTACTTTTATATACTTGTACCCAAAAACTCAATGTCTGAATAGAGGAACAATAAAGTTAAACTTACCATTTGACTTCAAGATCAAAGACTGTAATTGGACATAGCCATCAAGAAAGCTAAACTTATCATTATGATGCAAAGACAAAAAAACCATAACTAACAATAGTCAAGAAGAAAGTTATATCTACCATCTCCATGATGAAAGACCATAGTTGAGTCTAATCAACAGGAAAGTCTAACTGTCAAACGAAGTTGTGAAAAACCTTTAAATGTGAACAGTGTCACATTCTTTGTTTCTCCAGTGTCCATTGCCTCATCCAGTGCATCAGTGTTGAGCTCAAACAACCAGGTTTGTCATACTGAGACAGTTGAAGTCATTCTCTTTGCTGACCACAAGGGGCTGGGGATCACGCTCAAGGGAGGTGTTTTCTCCACAACCCCACTCCTGTTCCCACCAACAATCGCATCCGTAGAACCCCGTAGTGCAGCAGACAAGTGAGTCACTTACCAGTCACCTTTGTGATTTTTGTCTAGGTGGTGTTTACATAATGTGGTCTGGCCATATCTTTCTTTAATCTTTTATTGTCTAAGACAGTGTTGCTGTTTCAGATTTGCATGAGCAATACTTAGTGACTGTTTTTTTCTTCAGAGAACTGTATCTAAATAGGGGAAAGCTGTGTCTGTGAGTAGGTTGATCATAGACTGTCACCGCAGGAAAGCTGTGTCTGTGAGTAGGTTGATCATAGACTATCACCGCAGGAAAGCTGTGTCTGTGAGTAGGTTGATCATAGACTATCACCGCAGGAAAGCTGTGTCTGTGAGTAGGTTGATCATAGACTATCACCGCTGAGCCAGTAAATATGTTAGTCATAGACTGTATCACCACTGAGCCAGTAAATATGTTAGTCATAGACTGTATCACCACTGAGCCAGTAAATATGTTAGTCATAGACTATCACCACTGAGCCAGTAAATATGTTAGTCATAGACTGTATCACCGCTGAGCCAGTAAATATGTTAGTCATAGACTATCACCACTGAGCCAGTAAATATGTTAGTCATAGACTGTATCACCGCTGAGCCAGTAAATATGTTAGTCATAGACTGTATCACCACTGAGCCAGTAAATATGTTAGTCATAGACTGTATCACCACTGAGCCAGTAAATATGTTAGTCATAGACTATCACCGCAGGAAAGCTGTGTCTGTGAGTAGGTTGATCATAGACTATCACCACTGAGCCAGTAAATATGTTAGTCATAGACTGTATCACCACTGAGCCAGTAAATATGTTAGTCATAGACTATCACCACTGAGCCAGTAAATATGTTAGTCATAGACTATCACCCCAGAGCCAGTAAATATGTTAGTCATAGACTGTATCACCGCTGAGCCAGTAAATATGTTAGTCATAGACTGTATCACCACTGAGCCAGTAAATATGTTAGTCATAGACTATCACCACTGAGCCAGTAAATATGTTAGTCATAGACTATCACCACTGAGCCAGTAAATATGTTAGTCATAGACTATCACCACTGAGCCAGTAAATATGTTAGTCATAGACTATCACCACTGAGCCAGTAAATATATTAGTCATAGACTATCACCACTGAGCCAGTAAATATGTTAGTCATAGACTATCACCGCTGAGCCAGTAAATATGTTAGTCATAGACTATCACCACTGAGCCAGTAAATATGTTAGTCATAGACTATCACCACTGAGCCAGTAAATATGTTAGTCATAGACTATTACTGACTGTAATTTCTTGAGATTCAGTGACTTATTGTGTCACCACTGAGCCAGGTATCAAAGAATATATCATTTATTTAAATAATAGGAAGATTGCATTGTTAGTCTGACAGAGGCTTTTATTATTTCTTATACTTATTGTAAGCTGTCCCAACTGTTCCATGTGTGATAGGTGCTTTTTATTGTTTATTATCCTTATTGAAAACTTCCAGCTGTCCCAGTTGTGACAGATGCTATTTATTATGTATTACCCATATTGTAAGCATGGTACCTTGCATTAACACAATGGATTAGTCTCTTGTTTGCTGACCAGGCGAGCCTCGGTTTTGATTTCCAGCCGTGCCTTGCGGACATTCCCAGGGTTCAGCCAGCCTCAAGGAAAAATGGGTACCAGGGAAGAAAGAGGAATCGCTGACTGTGGAGTTTGTGCTGACGGCGACACAATGCGACAGTTTCCAGTCAGATGTTGGCAGCAGAGAACCTGGAGTTTGACTGCGTGCAGTGACACAGGTTCACAGCTCATATCTTTACCTTATTATAAGCTGCCCCAGCTGTTCCAGTTGGGATACATCCTAAATCATCCATTCAGAGAAGGTGAAGAAAAGCTCCTTCATCATGAGCTTTGCTTACTCTCTCTCTCTCTCTCTCTCTGAACCTTAAGTGCCCAAGGCACATGGGACTTTTGCAAGGATTTTCCACAAACACCTGTCCTTTGCCTTTTTTTCTGCTCTTGTCTGGGTGAGCCTTTTGTTGCTTAACATCCTCTCTGTTCTTCTCCAAGTTTCCTTTGGTCTACACTTACTTTGTTCCGTTGTGGTGTCTATCTTAGTGCTATTTTTGGTAGTGGGTCATATGGTACCTGGGCACATGCTTGGTAAGCAAAGAATAGGACCACTGCACACTACCATACATGATCATAAAAGGCGACTAAGAGGGGTTTGTCATAGGGCCAGCAACTCTAAAAGAACCATCAGACTGCTACAGAAATGGAAGCAAGGGAAAAAGCAGACTCAGGCGGAAGGAGAAACACATGTCAGAAAACTGAGCTTTACGTATAGCAGCATAGTATTATTTTACAGTTCTTTCCCTGTGATCAGTCAGTCAGTCGTTTGCATGCCCCTTGTGGAACTTTGCCTCGCTAACAGCGCTCCTGTAGGCCTCTCGGTTCTAAGCAAGATGGCCTGCTGCTGATGCATCCATTTGCAGATCATCAACGATGTCTTGCAGCCATCTTTGCCTTGGTCTTCCTCTCTTTCTTTCTCCCATTGTGTACTCTTCCAAGATGGTCTTCTCTAAATTATGACGTTTAATGTGTCCAAAATATTTAAGTTTTCTCTGTTTACTAGCCAGCATTCTTCAATATTAAGTTCTTGCAGTATGGATATATTTGTTCTTTTTTGTGTCCATGATATTTGAAGAACTCTTCTGTAGCATTTACATTCAAAGGCATTTATGTGTTTCTCAGCTGTTTTGTTAAGTGTCCAGGTCTCACAGGCATATGGGACAACATAGAACAGAAAAATCCAATGCAAGCAACCTTCCTTGGGAAGATGGCACAAGATAATGGTAGTATGGTAGATGTTTGACTAAAACACTGAATCAGAATTCATTTCTAAAGTATAGACTGCTCTGATAGGCCAGTTTTGATAACTTTCCTGGAAGCTTTTTTTTTTGCTTGAGACATGATGGATTAATATTTCCTGGATGAGAGTATTAGGTAGGAAAATGAGCGGCACAGTCAGTTTCCATGTTGTTGGTTGGGGCTTGGGCTAAATCAGTCTGGCTGTGAAAAAAACAGGTTCCTGTGTGCTCTAGGAGGTGAATCAGCTAATCGTGTCCACATATGATGTTGACCACATTGCCTGCTAGTGTGCTGATTGAAAGTATGGGCGCTAGTGGATCCACTATGTCTTTCAGTGATGTGGAACATGGTTACTTTCTAAGTGGAGCTAGTAGATTTGTAAAAAGTAGGTGTAATGAGAGATGGGGGGTAAAGATGCTATAGAGTTTGGTGATCACTGACCCAAAGCTGGCATCAGGGTTGACTTACTAAGACCCTGTCCCACCTCTGTTGATACCCCCAGTGACAGGCCTAGCCTAACTAACAGGGCAGAGATCATCATAGTCTCCGTTGTGGTGGAGTCTGCGAAAGAAGTATTGCACACCTCCTGCATGTTAGCCCCACCAAGAGACTGGAAAAATAGGCATCATAACCTGCTCCCAAGCTAACATGATGCTGAGCCTCATCATCATTACCAGCTCTCAGATCAAGGGACACTGAAGAAGAAGAAGAAGAATGAGAAATTTGTGAAAAGTTATTCTTGCATCATTTGTTTCCAGATGTGGGGTGTTGCAAGAAGGAGACAGAGTTCTTTCCATCAACGGCTTGGAGACTGTTGACAGAGCACTAGAAGAAGTCAACCACTTTCTGCGAGAGTCCAGACCTCGGTGTGTGTTGCTGATTGAGTTTGATGTTGCAGGTAAGGCTGTGAGTTTTTTGCCTGTAACCTGTAATATTGTTTACTTTTATGGCCATCTTTACTGTTTTATTTATGTTTTCAGCTTATTAGATCAGGACATTGCCAAATGAAATTATTTCTGCATAAAATGAAAGCCACTGGCACTAACAGTATAGGCTACAGACAGTCTTTGTAAGCAGCACCACTTCCTATATGTGCTGCAGACAGTCTTTGTAAGCAGCACCACTTCATATATGTGCTGCAGACAGTCTTTGTAAGCAGCACCACTTCCTATATGGGGTACAGATAGTCTTTGTAAGCAGCACCACTTCATATATGGGGTACAGACAGTCTTTGTAAGCAACACCACTTCCTATATGGGGTACAGACAGTCTTTGTAAATAAAAGCACTTCCTATATAGGGTACAGACAGTCTTTGTAAATAAAAGCACTTCCTATATAGGGTACAGACAGTCTTTGTAAATAAAAGCACTTCCTATATAGGGTACAGACAGTCTTTGTAAGCAGCACCACTTCCTATATGGGATACAGACAGTCTTTGTAAATAAAAGCACTTCCTATATGGGGTGCAGACAGTTTTTATAGATGACATAAATATGTTTACGTATGTAAATAGCTGCAGCAGAAAGACCACATGTCCGTGAGCAAGAAGACCTGCTTTAAACTTTCCTACTTTGTTTAGCCTGTCAGTTTTTCTACTGTTACCTTTCAGAGTCTGTCACACCTAGCTCAGGTATATACATTGTCAAACTGGCCAAGAAGTCTGGAGACACAGGAATCACTGTTGGTGGTAAGTTTTGATAAGTATATTTCTGCCATGATAGTTGACTATGCAATATTTCTTTCATTTTTTTTTAATTCCCAGAATTGATAGATGATTGACTTTAATGTAGCTAAATTTGGTTAATAACTGAGTTTACATTGCCATATGTGGCTAATCTCTGATTGTGGCCCAGTCTTGAGTCTCCCATCATATCTTTCCTGAACTTTGAACTTTGATTCACTGCTTTATACTTCCAGTTCAGCTGTCTCATCCTTCGGCAGGTTCTCCTGAAAAAAAAAAATCATCATTCTAACTGGGAACAACTTTTATCTATTAACCCTTTTGCTACTATGCATCTGTTTAGGTTTCTGCTGTTATCACCACTAAGGACGTCTTAACGCATCCCAAGTTTTTCGTGCTTCTAGTGCTAATGACGTGTTAACTCATTCTGCATTTTACTAGTTGATGCTATAAACTTCTATAGTTGTTCAACAAACTGGGAGTCACAGTAGCTATTTTTAGTTATCCGTGGCGTATTTCAGCAAGCAGGACTTGCCAGAAATGTTACCAGTGTTATTTTGTACCTCATAAGAGAAGAGGGGTTATCGATACTATACATGTATTTGTTACGTTCCAGTGTTCATCTTATATAACAGATAAAAGGGATGGCGACTGCAGTAAAACTGGTTTAAATAATAAAGGTAGATAGAGATGTGTGGTGTAGTTTTACAAAGTGGCAGAGGGAGTGAGTAAAGTGAGAAAAAACGAATAGAAACTATGAGAATGTAAAAACATACAACATCCAATATTTCAGTGCGAGCCATTTTTGAGGATTACATGCACAAATGAGATAAAAAAACAAATAACTAAACGAAGAATTTATCTTAATATGGCCTCCAGAAGTAGGAAACAGAGAAATGTGTGTCCACTAGAAGATGCATAGGGACCACGCGGAGCCACACAAAGGATAAGCCTATAGAGTCAGTCGTAAAGAGGAGGTGGAGAGAGAGAAGGAAAACAGGTGGTTGAAGGGGGGAAGGGCAATAGAAACATGATAGCCACTAGAGGAGGTGTCGGGGGGGGGGGGGGGGGGGGGGTACTAGATGTTGCAGACGCCGTCTCAAACAGCAATCTTCTAACTTAGCATTACTTTCAAAATAAACAAACAAAACCATGAGATGGGAGTGTCAGTGCTTAGGATGAGAACTGCTAGAACATAACATCATAGACTTTCTGTTTGTTTGTGTTATATGATAGTTTTCTTTTTGTTAAATGAAAAGTTGGGTTTTGAGCTGTCATAGTTTGACCATTACTTGATGTCTGCAGCCAGCCAGTCCTACAAGAGCTGCATTGATGCTCTGTATATCACGGATGTGAGACGAGGAAGTGTGGCACACAGGTACCTTCTCACAGTTTTTGTTTTTTTTTGTGTGTGAAGTGTTTGCAGTCTTGTATAAATGTAATATCCACCCTCGTTTATGGATGTGAACGTTGGAAAACAACTAAAGAAATATACAATAAATTAGACTCTGTTGAAAACAAATGCCTAAGGAGAATACTCGGTATAAAGTGGAACGAATTCAAGAACAATGCAGAGATAAAACAGATGGGCAAACAACAACATGTCTCATGGGTGATTAGAAAAAGAAGATGGACATATGTTGGCCAGGTGAAAGCAGGTAAGTTTTGTTTATTTGTTAGAACATCAACAACAAAAGAGCAGTGTTTTATATTTGCCAGTTTTGAAATTATTCAGTCTTGGTGAGAAAAGTCAAGTTTTTGATTAGTCAAATTGGGAGAAGCTGATGCAGAGCAGACAAGTTTTTGATTGGTCAAGTTGTGAGAAACTGGTGGAGAAAAGTTAAATTTTTTTATTAATCAAGTTGTAAGCAAGAAATTTCCTTTCTGTGGATAGTCAAATTGAGGTTGTTGGTGGAATTAGCTTTTTTTTTTTTTTTTGAGGATAGAGAATTAAGTTGGGATGAGTAAAAACTAAACATATTATTCCAGAGAAATAAAGTTGATGTTTTTGATGTATCTCCCCCCCACTCACAGGACTGGCTCCATCCAACCAGGAGACAAGCTTTTGGCCATCAATGACGTCAGGCTGGACACCTGCACGTCCGAGGATGCCATGCATTTACTGGAGCTGCCAGACGACATTGTCAAGCTTAAACTCCACAGAGATGATCCAGGTACACGTTTCTTATGATTTCTTCTTCTTCTTCTCTTCTTTCATCTTCTGTCTTCGTTTTCATAAGCCCATCTGTGTAGATAGAAGATGAGTAGCCTCTATGAATCTCACCGCCAGTAGTTCTTCATCTGTCCCCCAATTTTTCCATCCATGCACTTTTCTTGGGTCCGGTTTTGGGGTCTTAGGTCTCTGTATAGAGTTTAGGATATGCTCTGGAGGCTGGGGTCACAAGTTCAAGTTTTTCTGTTGTGATTGCAGGAGGAACAAGAGGAGCAACAGAAGCATCTCAGGAGAACAGGGTGTGGATGACATCTGGCTCCTTCTCTAAGAGTAGAAAGTGTTTGGTCTTAACAAACAACATCTGCTCTGGAGAGAGAAAAATAATGGACTGTATGGTTCATAGGAGGGGGGAGGAGATGCTTGGCCCTGGTTACTTACTATACTCCCTGAAGCAGGCTTTGCTGGCTGGAATGTGAGGTGTGTTTAGATTGGCTACCAAAAGAGAAACTTTCTTTGAGGAAAGTGACACATGGAGAAGATAAAATTGGTCATTGGTTTCTTCTTCTTCATCATTGTCATTTGGGGGCTAGACTAGACCACACTGAATCTGGAGCCTTTTCATTCAGATCAGGTCCTGTCATTGCCTGGAGTCAGTATTCAAAGCCTCAGACTAAATCAGGTCACACAGATCTACATAATAATAAATGTCATGGAAAGAAAAAATATAGTTAGATTCATAGTTCAGTCCCTTTTGGATATAAGTTTGTGTTTGGAGTTGTTAGTGAGTACAAGGTTATAGAATCTAAAAGCTGTGTCTTGATATTTTTTCCATGATATGTGAGTCTGCACCTGAATCTGCCTGGCATGTGTTCTTGTTTCAGATGAAGGCAACGAAGATTGTATAATTTACACAGTTGAGCTGCAGAGATTTGGAGGACCCCTGGGTATCACAATCTCAGGTACTGAGGACCCCCAGGATCCGATTGTTATATCTGAGCTGACACCACATGGCCTGGCAGAGAGGTACTTGCTCACCTGGTCCACTGTCTGCCAGCTTTTCAGAACATTCTCATTGTTACTGCCTGTTGAAGCAGTTATATCACAGTAATTCTTGCTGTTACTAGCTGCCACATTAGGAGCTAGATATTTAGACTTGTGAACTGAGCTAGATGTGACAGAATAGATCAAGTCTACTGTGTTGATGACATACTTTGAGTATTTGCTCAACAAAAGCTAAACAGCCTACACTAAAAGAAGGTCCATATTTTGAAGAAAAAGAAACAGGCCTTTATTTAAAAAAAAACAAAAGGTTGCAGTAAAACTCCACAATTTATATTGAATTTTATTATCTGATTGAGAGGGTGACTTTGGAAGAAAAACGTTCAGCAAGTTTTGCAGTAGCTGAAGACACTGAGATACAAGTGTCCTGCACAGCACAGTCTGAGAACTTTTGGCATTAGCTTTTGTTTAGAACTGAAACATAATGCAATTTTCTTCTTCTTTTTATGTTGTTTTTTTTTACCATGAAAGGCAGTTAATCCATGTGCTATTTTGCTGCTTCTTGTTCATCCTCTGGAGGCTGTTGGTTGCAGTTTGTCACAGTCTGAAGCCAGGCTGTGTTATCTGCACCTTTTGCCCTAGTGCTTCCATCTTCAGCAGGGTTTATACCATCCCAGGCTTTATGTCTGGGACTGGTTATACCATCCCAGGCTTTATGTCTGGGACTGGTTATACCATCCCAGGCTTTATGTCTGGGACTGATTATACCATCCCAGGCTTTATGTCTGGGACTGGTTATACCGTCCCATTTTGATCTGTGTTCATAATAGTCAGTTGTCTGTTACCAGGGCTGCCATGTGGAAGTAGAGCATGGTCTTGATCAGCTGTGGCTTTGCCAACCCTGGCAACCGCCATCTTATTCAGTTAGAGCACAGCATCTTTGCCCAATCTCTTACGGCATATTATTGTTAATTTAGATTAGTTGACACTATAGATGTGTTAGCTTTCAGCACAAAACTAAAATGATGACTATGTGTTAGCTTTCAGCACAAAACTAAAATGATGACTATGTGTTAGCTTTCAGCACAAAACTAAAATGATGACTATAAAACCTCTTTGACTCAGGACGGGAGCCATTCATGTCGGTGACCGTCTCCTAGCAGTGAGTGGCAACCCTACTAAGAACAAGCCACTATCAGAAGCCATCAGGATGTTGCAGAGTGCTGGAGACATTGTCACTCTGAAGATTGCAAGACCAGACTCCACAACAGGTGGGGGCAAGGACACAGTGGCTGACAGAGTATAGGATGACATGACAGAGTATAGGATGATGGAGTATAAGACAGTAAAGGACAACAAAGTATAAGATGACAGAGTATATGACAAGAGAGTATAGGATGACAGAGTATAGGATAACAGAGTATAAGACATGAGAATATAAGATGACAGAGTATAGGATAGCAGTATAGGACAACAGAGTATAGGATGACAGAGTATAGAACAACAGAGTATAGGACAACAGAGTATAGGATGACAGTATAGGACAACAGAGTATAAGATGACAGAGTATAGGACAACAGAGTATAGGACAACAGAGTATAGGATGACAGTATAGGACAACAGAGTATAGGATGACAGTATAGGACAACAGAGTATAGAATGACAGAGTATAGGACAACAGAGTATAGGATGACAGTATAGGACAACAGAGTATAAGATGACAGAGTATAGGACAACAGAGTATAGAATGACAGAGTATAGGATGACAGAGTATAGGACAACAGAGTATAGGATGACAGTATAGGACAACAGAGTATAAGATGACAGTATAGGACAACAGAGTATAGGATGACAGTATAGGACAACAGAGTATAAGATGACAGTATAGGACAACAGAGTATAGAATGACAGAGTATAGGATGACAGAGTATAAATATCCTTATATAGGAACAGAGCTTTGGTGACAAGTTTTTAGTAACAGAATATAGACTAAATATGTTGTGTACTTAATTCTTGACAGTCTTGTGAAACAGAACTCGCTGTCTATTATTTTCTTACTGTTGTCATATAGAATTTACTGTATGTTTTTTTAACTGATGCCCTGTAGAGCTTATGGTTTATTCTCTTATTGCTGTTATATATAAAGTTGTTCTCTCGTTGCTGTCATTTAGAGCATACATTATTCTCATATTCCTATCATACAGATCTTACTTTAAAATTCTCTTGTTTTTGTTATTTAGAACATACTGTATTATTCTCCTATTGGTGTCCTTAGAATTAGAATTGCAAATACAGCATCGATCTTTAAGAATCTTGAGAACATATGGCATTCAAAAGTTATAAGCACAAAAAAACAAGTTAAGACTATTCAATTCATATGTAATATCCACTCTCATTTATGCATGCAAAAGCTGGAAAACAACTAAAGAAATAGACAAGAAATTAGACTCTTTTGAAAACAAATGCTTAAGGAAAATACTCGGCATCAAGTGGAACGAATTCAAGAACAATGCAGAGATAAGACAGATGAGTGAACAACAGTCAGTCTCGTGGGTGATCTGGAAAAGGAAATGGACATGTTGGTCACTTGATGAGAAAAAAACGATCAGAGAATCCCAAAACAAGCTATCAAGTGGAACACAACAAGCCGAAGAAAAAGTGGCAGACCACGTGAAACTCTAAAGAGGACATTGTTAAGAGAGGCTAAATTAATAGGCATAAAATCCCTTAATATTGAAAAGCTCGCCGAAAATAGGAAAAATTGTCGAACTGCCTTGAGAGTCCTATGTGACATTTAACAGCACAGGAAGGATATAAGATGTAAGATATGGTGTCCTTAACATTGCTGGTCATTGTTACATAGTAGACACTACTAACTGGGCATGAGGGAATATCTCTCTCTCTCTCTCTGAACCTTAAGTGCCCAGGGCACGTGGGGCTTCCACAAGGGTTTTCCACAAATGCCTGTCCTTTGCCTTTTTTTCTGCTCTTTCCCAGGTGAGCCCTCTATTGCTCAGCATCCTTTCTGTTGTTCTTCTCCATGTCTCTTTTGGTCTACCCTTACTTCTGTTCCCCTGAATATATAATACTCCATAAATAAACATACAACGCAAGATGTATGAGCTGTGATAATGAAGAGTAAATATTTCAGCCATTTTCTTTTGATAGTTCTTGGCTTGAACCATGAGAGTTTGTTCCTGCACTTCTTCATTAGAATACCAGAAGTCAAGAGAGTTTGTTCCTGCACTTCTTCATTAGAACACCAGAAGTCTGGAGAGTTTGTTCCTGCACTTCTTCATTAGAACACCAGAAATCTAGGGAGTTTGTTCCTGCACTTCTTCATTAGAACACCAGGAGCCTAGAGAGTTTGTTCCTGCACTTCTTCATTAGAACACCAGGAGTCTAGGGAGTTTGTTCCTGCACTTCTTCATTAGAACACCAGGAGCCTAGAGAGTTTGTTCCTGCACTTCTTCATTAGAACACCAGGAGCCTAGAGAGTTTGTTCCTGCACTTCTTCATTAGAACACCAGGAGTCTAGGGAGTTTGTTCCTGCACTTCTTTATTAGAACACCAGGAGTCTAGAGAGTTTGTTCCTGCACTTCTTTATTAGAACACCAGATGTCTAAGGAGTTTGTTCCTGTACTTCTTCATTAGAACGCCAGAAGTCTAGGGAGTTTGTTCCTGCACTTCTTCATTAGAACGCCAGCAGTCTAGGGAGTTTGTTCCTGCACTTCTTCATTAGAACGCCAGCAGTCTAGGGAGTTTGTTCCTGCACTTCTTCATTAGAACACCAGGAGTCTAGGGAGTTTGTTCCTGCACTTCTTCATTAGAACACCAGGAGTCTAGGGAGTTTGTTCCTGCACTTCTTCATTAGAACACCAGAAGTCTAGAGAGTTTGTTCCTGCACTTCTTCATTAGAACACCAGGAGCCTAGAGCTCTTAGCTAACAGCTGATGAGAGATCCACCACCAGTACTGTGTTATGTATAAAGACAATGAAAATCTTGGTGTAGCAGTCAGAATTTGAAGTTTATTATGATTCATAAAGTTATCATTATGTATTGATGTTAACATAATTCCATCAGAAATATATCAGTTTCTCATTTGTTCCAGAAAATGGCCTCCTACATGTGTCTCCTGTGAGTATTACCTTCACTGTTCACACTGTTAATCATTGGATTACAACAGAAATCTTATGTTGTACATAGCTGATACAGATTATTGTTCTTGTGAAGTTATAGACAAGGCTTGTAATCAGTGACTGATTATCTGTTGTCTGAAGTAGATATAAACCTAGGGGCCTGGAAGGGGTGGGTGGGGCATTAAGGAAAGTGGCAAAAAACTGCACAGTTATAGACTGATGTTTCATGAGACAATCATTTATAACTATTATTGTTGATCTAATCCAGTGTGTCCCAACATGGGCCATATACCCCACAAGGGAGCACCTTGAATATTTTGGTGGGGGGGGGGGGCCAATTAAAATATATTTATGTATATCATACTTTTTCAGAACTTGGTTGACTATTTTGTTGTGGTGGGGGAGAGGGGGGGAAGAATCAAAATCTTTGAGATGGGGCATGGTCCAAAAAAGGTTGAGAAACACTGGTCTAATCTGTTATGTTAAGCAAAAGACAGTGTTGTATCAGTTTGGTCTGTGTAATACAGAGTCATATAATAATAGTAGAGATCATGACTAGAGGGGAGTCAGGCCATTTGTCAGGAGATGAGCCCTTAGTAAGTTTAGCATTGGGTCTTGGGTGGTGGTTTTGCTGTCATTGTTCCATGTGTCCAGGTGGGTTATTGTTACTTAGAGTATGTAGGTCACAAGACAACACATTCAGTCTTCTTGTATACACATTGGGGCATGAGGAAAACCTGCACGATCATCATCATCATCAGACTTCAGCACAGAAATTAGAACCCCAAGTATCATTTCTCTTATTTCTTGGCATTTTCTTCCATCTTCCTGGAACTGTGAGCTGGCTGTTATTTACAGCTGATGCCGTGAAGATGTTGAGGCACGATGTCGTGTTGTATTGGGAGCTGGTTATGCAGGTTATTCTTTTCAGTCTGTGAGTAGAGCCAAGAAGCAAGAGGTGCACAGTACTTCATTAGCAGACTTTACCATCATGGGTACTATGGTGCTCCCTGCCCTGTTAGCCAGGATACCAACAGAGAGGTGTAACAGGGTCTTGGTCACTTATGGTTGGCCAATCCCGATGATAGCACTGACTGCCAGATTGGACAGCATCTTCACTCTCATTTCTTGGAATAATTTATTAATTTTTCACCAAAAAATCCAACATGAACCTGAAATAGAACAACACACTTTGGTGCATCAGTGACTTCATAGACTCATTTTGTCTGTGGTCAGAGTTTTTTTTTAACCGTGGAAGGGTGATACTGTAGTTAACAATTCTTTGGAAAACAAAATCCTATGTGTGTTGTAATGTGACTTGTGAATTTTGATGTTAACAAGCTGGCAGTAACATTCAATAAGTCAGCAATCATTGTCCAGTCACAGCTGACTTTGTGTCTTTTCAGTTTGTCCTGGCACATAGCACCAAAACTACCACCCCCATACCAAGCGTGGACAGCGCCATGGAATCTTGGGACAGCTCAGGGCATGACGTTGGTGGAACTAGCAGCAGTCACCATGACAACACTGAAGCAATGGCACTAGCTGTGCCACGTTCTGCAGGTAAGTAAACCTGCTGGTGTTAGTTAATGTTGGACTTTAACTGATGTCTGACAAATACTAATAAAGTAATTAATCTGATTAATCCGTAGGAGAATGACAGTCACCATTCATTGGACATTATAATGAGAAAGGGAGGCTTGAAAACATCATGACGACAGGAAAGATGTTGGGGAAGGCCAGGAGAGAAGATCATGATGGCACAAGAAAATATCACCAGCTGAGCTGATATTAGGGATCAAGATCTTTGCAGAGGCATGGCTGCCATTGCCTACCAGCAAGGGACTAGATAAAGATGATGACACATACAAGCAAGACAGATGTCATATGTTTGTTGTATGTGCTCAAGACTGATTCTGAATTGTTACTGTTGATAATCATGAATAGCTTGTTATAGCAGTCAAGGTAACTATCATTATAAAGGACCACCTGTGACACTTGCTGTCAGGAACCATGATAGTGTTGTGGGCCATTTCTTAACTCTTTCCTTGCCACAGGAAGAAACGCAGACATTCAGTTGGGTGCTGGAGTAAAAGCGTGGGTCTTGATATGTATAGGAGGTATAGTTGTAAAATGGAATGGAAAACTGTATTTCCATGTACTTCCGTGTACCTATTATGTTTCAAAATATAACTAACTGTATGAAGATTTCATAAATGCAGAGTTTTTTAGGAAAAAAGAAGTAATGTGATGTTTTTAGACAATGAATGTGCCCAGCTCACCATCGGCTAGGTCTAGATATGCACTACTTACCATCTGAGATGTCTAGATCTACTTGTTGATCTCGTATTGTGATTCTATGTTGCATTCTCGCTAAATTAATGTCTGAAATAACCTCCTAACTACTTCTAACGTCATCTAATATGTCTAGATCTACTTGGAATACATTCAAGAGCAGTGGGGTGGTCACAGGCCTTGTCCATATCCCTATCTACATCATCAAAAATTGAAAATTTTCTATGTTTCTCTTCCTTTTTCTTGCTCGGCATCGCTCGTAACTAAGCACTTTTTCATCATTTTGAAAAGTGTCACCAGAAACGCGAACGAAATATGTACAATCTAAATGTTACACCGGTTGTTTTAATGAAACAAACCAAACGTCGCTATATTGACGATACGTACGATGTCGGAAGACCGGAAGGACGCTACAGTGACCAAAGGCACGAGAATAGTTAAGACACTGTCTCATCTCTTTGTTTAGCTCCTAGAAGCAAGCCTTATGCTCATTCTGTATAATGAAGTAAAGCTTGACATATTAACCAAGGTGGTGGAGCTTACCAAAAAGCACACTGTTATAGTCTTTCAGCCCATCTGATGGACTAAGACTTGACATGTTAGATAAGGTGGTGGATCTTGCCAAGGAGCAAACTCTTATGGTCCTTCAGCCCACGTAATGGACTAGGACTTGACATGTTTGTCATGGTTATGGAGCTTGCCAAGAAGCAGACTTTTGTACTTCTTTAGAGTAGGACTTGATATTTCTGCTGTGATGGTGGGAGCTTGCCAAGATGCAAACTTTTGTACCCACTCAGTCTGTCTAATGGAGTAGGGCTTGACTTATTTTTGCCATGGTGGTGGAGCCTTCCAACATGCAAACTTTTGCACTCATTCAGCTTGTTTAACTATTTGCTAGTGAATTGTCACTATATAAGTAGTATTTGCAAGTGCGAGTGATATCTGCTAGTATAGGTAAACACTTGTGGTTTATATTTCAGGTAGCCATCCAAACACTGTCCACAGTTCATCAGTGTTTGACCCTGGGGTCAGGGGTCAGAGTTCACAACACTGGGATGGGGATTCAGAAGACAGGTATAAGAAAATTAACATGAGATAAAAATGTTTACTGAGAATCCTAGGAAGCTTGGGTGTAATGTTGTAAGTGGAGAGTCTGAACACTAGACCTTGGGTACAGCTAGTTCCCAGTACACTCTTTGAGTTCAAGGCTTTTCAGTTTAGTATCTTGTCTTTTCATTCTCATTAATTCCCCAGTCCCCACGCAATGCCCAAACCCAACAACCCCTGTCCCATCCCAAGAATGTCAGGAATTTAAGTATTCCATGGGCCTTTTAAATGGCTTTTTATCAAACTGTAAATTAAATAACTGTAGTCAGTTAACTTTGTTTTGTAGATGGGAGTCTGTCGTTTGAAACTGTTGTGAATGCTAGAAATAGATGTTGCATCATTTTCCTGGTAAAATATTGTGGGCATGATATTTGATAACAAATATTGTTCTTGGGTTATGGGTGTTATTTGGTAGACAAAGGGTTAAGGGGGTAAATCATCTGAATGATTTGATGGTCTGGAGAATTCTGTGCTGGTTTTGCTTTCTGCCTTTTTAATGTTCCCTGCCCAGAACTTCTAGAGCTTCAATAACAAATGTTCTTTTCTTCACTTCATTCAACAGAGTGTAAGTTCATCTCTTACCACAAGTAGTATTACATGCATTAGCTGTTAATTCCAGATCTACCAGATGTGTGTATTATTGCTCTAGATGTTAGTATTATTGTTTTATGTCCCAGTTATCTTATAGAAGGAATGCCATTGGACACAGTATATGTAACTGTATTCATTATCTCTTATATCCTTCTTCTTTCCCTTCTTAATCTTCACTGGCAGCAAGGAGCTGGAGAATGACAGTGATGAAGCTGATGATGACAAGAGTTCACACATGGATGACTGGGTGAAGACACTGGAAGAGTTTGACATGGGCTCTGGCTCCGAGATGTTGCGACAGATTGGCATGAGCCTGCGGCAGAGAAGCGTCATGAGCCTGGACAGAAAAACACACCCTGAGAACATCGCAGCGGTAATGCAGGCAAGATCTAAAAGCACATGCAGGGTTGAAGCCCTTGGTTCACAATCCACTGATTCCATAAATTCAAATCCAACGGCAACAAACAAGGCTCCCTACAAACATTTTGACCTTAAGAAATCAGCAGCTGAAGTGACGGTCGCACCGAAGATCTCAAAGCAAAGGGAGGATGTAAGAAAGTCTTCTGAAGCTGTTTATACAAAGATGACTTCATCTTCCACCACCTCATCAACAAATTTTAAGAGATCACCTTCTCCATCAACAAAATCTAAAATTAGAAACCGCAGCCGGAATAACAAGGACCATATTCAGACAGTTTTCACACCACACCCAATCCAGTTACAGCGAGTGGTTCTAGAAAAATCCTTCCCAGCTGAAGATTTTGGTTTCTCCATTTCTGATGGTCTCGTGAATCGAGGAGTCTACATCAAAGCTGTCAGGAGTGGCAGCTTGGCTGAGAAGGCAGGCCTCAAGGCACTTGACAGAATTTTACAGGTAAGCTAAGAGCATTATCAGATGAAGATTCTATACTTTTAACTCTTTGTCTACATTGAGTCATTTAGACCAGTAGTTTTCACTTTTCTGACTGTAGCACTTGGCAAAGCAAATTTATATCAGTATGCCCTTGTGTTTTTAATCTCTCTCTCTCTCTGAACCTTAAGTGCCCAGGGCACATGGGACTTCCGCAAGGGTTTTCCACAAATGCCTGTCCTTCGCCTTTTTTTCTGCTCTTGCCCAGGTGACCCCTCTATTGCTCAACATCATTTCTGTTGTTCTTCTCCATGTCTCTTTTGGTCTACCCTTACTTCTGTTCCCCTGTGGTGTCCACCTTAGTGCTATTTTGGTAGTGAGTTGTCAGTCATTCAGAGCACATGTCCCAACCATCGCCAGCGTCTTTCCTCAATAATTGTTGTCAGTGGCTTCATCTGCATTTCTGCCAATAAGATGTTATTTCTTATGGTGTTTGGCCAGAATATTTTCCTAATTCTTCGTAAACATTTAGTCTGGAAAGAATTCAACTTGTTTTCTATGGTTTTGGTGATTTTCCAGCATTCATTTCCATAGAGTAGTACACTTAGAACATTACTCTTAAATATCCTGATTTTCATATTTATGCTTAGTTTTTTTGATTTCCATATAGTCTGCAGCACTGCAAAAGCCTGGTTTGCTCTAGTAAGTCTGCTGTTGATGTCCTCTGTGCTGTCTCCATTTTCTACTACTCTACTGCCAAGGTATACAAATTCGTTGACCTCCTCCACTAACTTGCTATCTACTCTGAGTACATTTCTGTTGTTCACATTTTGCTTCATTAACTTTGTCTTTCCTACATTGATCTTTAGTCCTATGTTGTTTGTATTCTGAGTTAGCTTGTTTATTTTATCTTGCATATCTTTGTGACTGCTTGATAATAGACAAATGTCGCCCGCAAAGTCAAGGTCCTCCAGCACTGTGTCAAGGGTCCATTGTAATCCTCTGTGTTTGTCTGATGTTGCCTCCTTCATTAACCGGTCTACTGCCAAGATAAATAATGTTGGTGATAGTACACATCTCTGTTTCACTCCTGTTTGTACCCTAAAGCTGCTGGAGGTATGTTCTCCACAGATCACTTTGCACTGAAAACCCTCATATAGGGCTTTGATTACATTTACTATCTTGTGGAGGAGGCCATGCCATCTTAGGATTTTCCACAGTGCATCTCTGTTGACACTGTCAAAAGCTTTCTCAAAATCTATGAATAATGCATATGTTGTGCTATGCCACTCATTTGCGTGTTCTAATATTTGTCTAAGTACAAATATGTGGTCTGTGCATGATCTTCCTTTCCTAAATCCTGCCTGCTCCTTCTGAAGTTTTTCCTCAAGTGTTGGTACAATTCTGTTGATGATTATTCTGCAAAATACTTTACTGGTGAGTGGCAGTAGGGTAATGCCTCTCCAGTTCCCGCAATCTCTGAGGTCACCCTTCTTTGGTAGTTTTACTATAAGCCCAGTTTTCCACTCCTCTGGGGCTTTTTCTAGATCACAAATTTGTTGTAATATCCGGCAAAGTTGTTTTGGTGTTTCTGTTTCTTCTGCTTTCAACATCTCAGCAGTCACTTCATCTTCACCTGGTGCCCTGTCTGATTTTAGCTTCTTTATCGCCTCCTTTACTTCACTTATTGTTATTGGTCCTGCATTGATGTTTAGTTCTGTTTTTGCTTCAGGTATGTCTATTGTTTGTGCTGCTTGTGTTCTGTTTAGTAGGGTGTTAAAATGTTCCCTCCATCTTTCAATTTTTTCTCTTTCTCCACTGACCAGTTGTCCATTTTGTGTTCTTACTGCACTTTCACATCTTGTGCTGAAGTTACTGTGTTTTTAATACTACAGTTTTATGTAATCAGATGTAAATTTATGGTATTTTTATAGTTTGCATTACATTGACTATATTCAAGTTCTATTACAATACATATTTTTGTAGTAAAACAAATTGAAAAATTTGAGAATTAAAAAATTTTATTACACAAGTGTCTTGTTTTAGTGTAAAATATGAGATTGCCAGTGTGTACAGATCGTTATTCATGAAGGAGTATTAGACAAACAGTCTTGATTTATGTTGCATAAATATTAGCCTGGTAGACATTTTTTCATACAAGTCAAATATAATTGCGTAAGTAAGCAAAAGTGCACTGTCGTCTGAATAAAAATACGAGAGGTGATTGATAAGTTCTCAGCCTAAGGATTTTTTTTTTGTGGACAATTTTTTCGGGTTATTTCTCAACATTGTCCCCTTGCAAGTTTATGCACTTAGTCTAGCGATCCTGGAGCATACAGATCCCTTCTTTGTAAAAGTCAGCATCTTGTGCCAGTATAAAATGGTCTACACCATGAATGATGTCATCATCTGAAGCAGATTTGTGACCACTGAGCTCCTTTTTAAGTTTGGTAAACAGGTAATAGTCCGAAGGGGCCAAATCTGGGGAATAAGGAGGATGTTCACGAAGCTGGAAGCCTCATTCGTGAATGATAGCCATTGCCACTGCCGACTTGTGAACTGGAATATTGTCTTGCTGAAAGATGACTCCTCTTCCTCTCGTCAAAATCCCTCGATGCTTTTCCTTCAGTTTGACCTGCAGTTGCTTCACAAGATTAGCGTAATAGGCCCTGGTGATTGTTCTGCCCTTTTGAAGATAGTCTACCAATAGCACACCTTCTGAATCCCAAAAGATGGAAGCCATCACTTTGCCTGCAGACAGAACCACCCTTGCTTTCTTTGGAGGTGGGGATCCATGATGTTTCCACTGCTTTGACTGGTTTCTGGTTGAAAATGATGAACCCAAGTCTCATCCATAGTCACAAATTGCTGAAGAAACTTTTCAGGATCTGCAGAAAAATGGCCAAGATTGTCTCTTGACATATTGAGACGCTGTCATTTGTGATCAGCTCCAAGAAGTTTTGGGACCCATCAAGCAGAGACCTTTGTCATTTGAAGATCATCGTGAATAATGGCATGAACACGTTCCTGGGAGATGCCCAACTCATTAGCAATGTACTGCTCAGTTGGTTGTCAATCCTCCATTATCACGTCATAGATTCTGCCGGTGGTTTTATCGGTGGTTACCGTTCTTGGTCTTCCTGGACGGGGATCATCTTCCACGTTTGAATTGAGCTGCTCATTTCTTCACTGTGCTGTAAGAAGGGGCACTCTCCCCTAGAGTCTCTACCATATCCTCATGGATCTCCTTTGATGATAAGCCCCTGATGCAGAGGTAGCAAATGACTGCTCGATGCAAAATTTTATCCGTTTTCTCAATTTCTGCCACCCCTTACCACTTCAGTAGCCTGTAAAAAAAATTGATTGCAGTTAATTTCTTGAAAATTGGTGTCTAATCATACATTAACCTGATCTATAAACGCACCTAATATTAACTATGTGTTTCAAGTATTTGTACCTTAGGCCAAGAACTTATCAATCACCCCTCGTATTTTTTTTTAACCTTAAAAGTTGAAGGCGCACCTCTGACTGGATCTAGGTAGAAGCATGGTCGATGTGTTTATTATAAAGTTGTTTGTGTGGTATTCAGATTTGTGTTTGGTGGTAAAGAGTTCATCTTTTATATTTCTTTGCTGTGATAATCCACTGAAATAATATTTTCAGTGTTTACCTTGTCTTGCTAGAGGGGCTGGAGACTTGTGGTAACTTATTGAAATAAGATTGTGGTAGTCTTGTCATGCTAGCTAAGCTGTCTTGGACTGATAAGATAACAAACAGGGAGTATCTGACAAAAAAAGAACGTAGAAAGGAAGCTAATTATGTCCATAAGGAAAACAACAGTCATTATTCATTGGGTATATAATGAGGAGGAGAGAGTTCGGAAGCATCATAACAACAGGAGAGATAAATGGGAAGAGAGGCAGAGGAAGGCCAAGAGAGACAAAAATCATGGACAGTCTATCATGGAGGTATGATAAAAACTCAGCAATTGAGCTGATAGAAAATATCAAGGTTTGAGATGCATGGAAAAACTTGACTACCAACACCTACAGGCATGTCATCGGACTACCAACACCTACATGCATGTCATCAGACTACCAACACCTACAGGCATGTCATCAGACTACCAACACCTGCAGGCATGTCATCAGACTACCAACACCTGCATGCATGTCATCAGACTACCAACACCTGCATGCATGTCATCAGACTACCAACACCTACATGCATGTCATCAGACTACCAACACCTACAGGCATGTCATCAGACTACCAACACCTACATGCATGTCATCAAACTACCAACACCTACATGCATGTCATCAGACTACCAACACCTACAGGCATGTCATCAGACTACCAACACTTACAGGCATGGCATCAGCTATTTGTCATGATGCAGGATGATGACGTCTTACTGATAAACATTTTCCTTTTGAACTGCCCAGAATCAGAATTAGAGGACTTGCTGCATGATATTTCATTCATTCATTCATTTGCATGTCCCTTGTGGAACTTTGCCTCCCTAACAGCACTCCTGTAGACCTCTCAGTTGTCAGTAAGATGGCCTGCTGCTGATGCATCCATTTGCAGATCATCAATGATGTCTTGCAGCCATCATCACCAAGGTCTTCCTCTCTTTCTTTTTCCCATTATGTACCCTTCCAAGATGGTCTTCTCTAGATTATCATGATGTTTAATGTGTCCAAAATATTTAAGTTTCCTGTTTAATACTCTCTACTAGCCAGCCTTCTTCAATATTAAGTTTTTGTAGTATGGATATATTTCCTCTTTTATGTGTCCATGATATTATTTGAAGAACTCTTCTGTAGCATTTACATTCAAAGGCATTTATGTGTTTTTCAGCTGCTTTGTTAAATGTCCAGGTCTCACAGGCATATTACTTTTCATTTATATCTGAAAAACAGTATTATGTCATGCTGAATATCATCCCAGAGGTAATTTGTCTTACCTGTGTGAAATTTTTCAGGTGGATAAGGTGAAAATCCGAGACTTTGACTGTCGCCTGGCTTTGCCTCTGATTAGCGGCGCAGACAAAAAGTTGACTCTTATTGTCTGTCGCAATCCTCTCCTACCAAAACCAGCTAGCTCTAAGGAAGAAAATGGAGGCTACATGTCAGGAAGGAGGAAGTATGACATTTCCGGCAGCTCGTCCAGCAAGATTAGCGGTGTATCATGAGAGATATGGGCTAGTGGTTGAGTGTGCTTGTGTTGCAAGTGTTGTTGCTTCTTCCACCATTCTCTTCTCACTGTGATGATGAGAGTGAGCAAGTCTTTGAACGTTGCTGTCACTTCTCAGCCATTTCCCTTTTCCTTTCATTGCTTGAAGAGTTTTATATATGCTTTGTCTGATGATGTGCTGCTAGAATTCATCTTTGGGTGGAGCTTGCACAGCATCTTCATACCACAAACATCTCTTAATGATCAGCACCCAGCCATGCTACAAGTTATATCTGCAGTACTAAGTGCAGGTCTGTGGGTTCACATCCTCAGGTCAGACATGGTTTGGTGTTTGGTCTCCAAGGACACCAACTCTCTTCATCACCAGAGCTACAGCTGCTCTGTCATGACCAATGCTATATCCAGTACAGATGTAAACCACCCAAACAATCCTCAGAAGAGGGAGTGTGGTAGTGTATGGTTGTGTACTGAGTATGTTAAAGATGGAATAAAATTTATTACAGTGAATGTTTCATTAATTCTTATCATGCCAGGCAACACTAATGACACACAAACAGTTTTTGTAATCAATCATTGTTGCTGCCTTGCTCACTGGCAAATGACATAATGCCAATTTTTATCAACTACTGGCAGTTTAAAATTCTAAACACCCAGCTTTGGAACAAAGCTATATTTGATTCTGAGTTTTATAAAACAGCCATTAAAATGGCTTGCGGTAAGTTCAGAAAGAATATTCAGAAGAAAAATGTTAAAACTTGTTTGATAGAGATGTTACATGAATATTTTACCTGAGAAGCAATTTTTCGTGATGAATTACTGTTCAACTCCAGTGGGATTTCAGGTCATTGAGTGACAGTGTGAGTTGGATAGATCTGCCATCAAGTGTCAGATTTATCATTTAAAGTAACACACAATATAACTATACACGGAGCCACTGCAGTAAAGCTTATCACTTTTGTTATGTATCACTTAAAGATCTGGCATCAAGTAACAGTTAGCTTTGGTTGGAAGTATGTAGGCTTTTTCTGAAATGACATTTTATGTTAGTTTTCAACAATTGTATCTGAGAATGTTTGCAGGAAATCTTTCAGATCCATCTATTGGGATTTTTGGGACTTTGAGGGTTTTGATGAAAGATGACTTCATCTCTTAGGATACTCGAAGTTTGACAGAAATGTCACTGTCTCCTAGGATATAAGGACTTGATGTTTGGCTGAAATATGCACTCATGTGTACTTGAGATATGGGGGACTTGGGGTTTAGCTGAGATATGATCCTGGTCATCATAGTATTACAGACACAACAATAGACTATTGTTTAAAAAAAAAGTGTTTACACATACACAGTCCATGAAATAAGAGTGCTAGTTTTCAAATAAGATACGCAAAGCTTTTATATGAGCAAGTGCATTTCTTTTATGCAGATGAAATTAGCCATGATATATCTGACATGTGCTTGTTTCAGAGCCATTTTCTGAGATGAAAATATCTGTTGTTGTTGTTATTACTGTACAGTTAAGATTATTGTCGTTGTTACCATTTGTAACCCATCAAAATTGAGTGGGTAAAAAATGAAAGTTTAATGTTTGCTAAAACAGTGTTTTGCAAAAAAAAAAAAGAAAAAGAAAATAATGAGACCTGCTTAGAATTAAGGTTGTATTCTTTGCTTGCTGCCTCACGCTCGACCACTGCACCCAGAGCTTTCGTACAGTCAGCGGTTCATAGAGGAATGTTGGGAGAAGATTTTGATAAACAAACCACATCCTTGACAGAAAGAAGTCTGCAAACTAGCTTCAGTTTAGTTATGTCTTAGTACTGCCATTTTTACAGTTTTTTTTTTCCTTTCATCTTAAAGTTGTTAATGTAACATAAACAGACAGTGTGACCAAGGAAATTATATATATATAATATTATTATTTTATCAACATTATCATCATATTAAAATATATGGAAAGATAATTTTATCAACTATTTAAAAAACATTATATGTGTATTATACAGATTGTTTATTTTAAAAAAAATATGTCTAATACAGATAGTTCTTCATTCTGTAAGGATAACTTGCCCAGTATTGGTTGTTTCAGGGACCTATACTTGTCTGAATTTTAGAGTATTAAAGATAACAGTCACTATAGTTATGTATTATAATACGTAATTTGTCAGATATAGAATCTTTTTATATTTAGATAGATATAGATTTTGTATAGATGTTATATAAATGTGTTGTAGTAGGTTATAATATAGAGGCCAACACAAGTTAGGCCTAGAAGTTCTTTTTATACAGAGATTTCATGTTGAAATTTTGACAAAGATCTGTCCATGCTTGATGAAGAAGGCTTTAAAAGACCAGCATTTTGTATATATTTTTGTCATGTCCTAGCATGTTTGCTTTGATATATACCAGTTTCATGCAGAAAGAAAGTGTTGTAAATAGAACTCGTATGAATTTTGTAGTATAATATAGAAGTTATGTGTATGTGCTAAGTTTGTATGATATAGACCCAGAGTAATACCTTATACAGAGTTTTTGATAAATAGAGCTGGTACTTCGAAGACATTGAAGAAACTGAAGAGAAAGTGCATGAAACTTCGGACAAGGAAACATCATAGAGAATGGCTGAGAATGGAGTCTTTATCTCAGGTTTATTTCTGTCTCGTGTTTATGTTTTCTGTGGGCTCTTCTAGCACTTTACAGACCACATGCTCATAGGCTGTTCCATCTGTCTTGTTGTTGGTGTCTGTCTCCCTAGAGCTGTAAGCAGAACGCTCTTAGCATGTGACTCTGTGAAGATGCAGAAACTCAAGCATTGCATTCAGCTAAGAGTGTGACTAGCATGAAAACCCAGCTGGATCCAAAAAGCAAAAAAAAAACTTGTCATCAGACTCCATTACCTTAGAGACTAAGGCAAAGCTTGCTCCATTAGCTGGGCCTAACCTGTTAGTAGTAGCAGCAGCAGAAAGATGGGGCAGGGCCTTGTCAAGATGTGCTCCTGATAAACATACAGTCACATTAGTACAGCCATCTCTTGCTTACAGAAGTTTTTCTTTTAAAGAAAGGTGAGAAATTTCTCCAGGTTTATTTTATGCTGGCTGGCTGTCCATGATAAAAGAGGCTTTACTCCTTGATTACCATGGTTACATCCAGCCCAGAATGTTGGTGAAGTATAGTCTTTTCAAATAGGGAATTAAAGAGTATGTTATATATGTACAAATATATGTATGTTTATCATGTAATATGTTTCATTTCTAATATAAATTGTTTACGTACACATTTAGTTGATAATATATTGTCATCACCATCATCATCATTGTGTACAATCTCCCCAGGAAGAGTGGGCTGCATGGATCAGCAGGTTGTTCATCTTTCATGATGCATCTTTTCAAACTAATCTGTAATACATTGAATGTGTTGATGATGCTTTATGTTAGTTAAGATATCAGTTGATTGTACAGCTAATAGAGAAACTGCAGTAATCTTAGATTTGTGCTTGGAATCTTTTCATCCTGAACTGTTCACATATTCAGTTTTTAAATTAAAATTTTCAGTTTGGACTGACATATGACTATCAAGAGATGATTTACAAAGTGTTTGGCAGCAATCACAAACTCTTAGTTGTTTTTTTTTTAACTAAATTTTCAGATGTAAGCCTTTGTCTGCTGTTCAAAACATGATTTTTTTGTGTAAATACCAGTATCTGCTGCAGAAACATGTCAGCTAACATTAGTGTTATGAGAGCATGTCAGTGTTATGAGAGCATGTCAGTGTTATGAGAGCATGTCAGTGTTATGAGAGCATGTCAGTGTTATGAGAACATGTCAGTGTTATGAGAACATGTTAGTGTTATGAGAGCATGTCAGTGTTATGAGAGCATGTCAGTGTTATGAGAGCATGTCAGTGCATGTGGCCAGTTTTTACAGACAGTATTTGACTTGTGTTTAAATCTACATGTGTTTGCTCTGAGTGCAGGAGTAAGTCTCCTACAGCTACAGCAATGTTTAAACTGTTATATGTCAGCACATATATTTCTCTCATAACTTTTTTTCATTTATAGTTGAGTTATTTATTCTAATTTTGCACAACTCTTTATATGTTACTATCATAGTTCTGTATGTAGGAAGCTGATTTAGTGTGAATGACTGTCTGTTCCCATAATTTCACTGACAGCAATGCACACTGTACCTTTCCTGTCTGCAATGTTCTTTTGTTTTGTTTTTTTGTAAAACTGTACCTTATACCAGGGATCTGATCTGCTAGAACTAGCTTTGCTAGCAGCTGTTATCACACTTGTCACAAATGCTGTGTTTGCAGGAAGATGTCCTCTGGTTTGAGATACAGGTTTTTTTTCCTAGCATATTTATCAGGTACCCATTTTTTCAACTTTGCTTGGCATTAAGCATGGTGTGGCAAGCCAGCTGAACTTTTCCTTTGCTCTCTTGGCATATTGAATGTTGGTTTAACACAGAAGTATAATTTTTTTCTGATAATCTCAGCAAAAAAAAACTGTGTACGTGTGCATGTGTGCGTGCCTATGTGTGTGCTGTGTGTTTTTTATAATCTTAACATAAAAATTTATTTCTGTGTGATAATCTCAATACAGAAATATATTTATTATAATTTCTGCGTAGAAATATATTCTGCATAGAAATATATTTCTCTATGATAATTTCTGCATAGAAATATGTTTCTCTGTGATAATCTCAACAGAGAAATTTATTTCTGATAATCACAACATAGAAATATATTTCTCTGTGGTAATCTCAACAAGAAAACTTCATTCTTTATAATAATCTCAACATAGAAATTTATTTCTCTGTGATAAACTCAGCACAGAAATATATATTTCTTTGAAAATCTCCCAGACTTGTACTATCAGCCTGACATGTAACTTGAAAGAATCTAGATACTTATGTTTGATGTAAATTTGCTCATAATCTGAGTATGTCTTGAAAAAAATGCTGAGTGTTGTCATTTGTACAGATTATGTGAGTACATATGGGTTGTATGCATAATTTAATACTTTTTCTTGAAAACAGTTGCTTTCATTTTGATTGGTTCAATATTGATATCTTCTTGGATGTGATAACTTTTTTTCCTTATGTCTGTATGTAGATGTGTAGTGCCTTGTAGTGATGGGACTTTTCATATTTTTTTTTCATTTACCTTACGGCCTTGAAAATTGTGTAACTGCAACACAGACTGCCCCCTGGCTGGGAGTGGAACCACAATAGCATCTGGAGGTGTGTGGAAATGGAAAGCTTTGAGATATGGGCAGGCAGGCAGGCATACAGACAGTGTTTTTATATAGCCAGAAACTGTTGTGATTTCAAGTTATCTCATCCACACACGAGTATCATGCCCTTTTATACTTGTCCTGTATGTAACAACAAGATGTATCATGCTGTTTTTGTAAAGTATCTTTAAAGATACCTATCTTGTAAAGTATATTGTTGTAAAGTATCTATACAAGGCAAGCATCCACTGAAGATTATTATCTGTGGATTGCTTTTCCCTGCACATGAAGTTGAGATCATCATCATCATCACCATCATCATCATCATCACCCTGGTGCTATTATTACTACAAGTTCTGTGTCTGTATTCTGCCAGTGTTCATCACAGACATACCCTCCATATGCATGGAATGTGTATTCCCCTTATTTTATCTTTCATATACAGTGTGGTGTACTTTAATGCACCTCGCCTTGCAGATAGATATATGCGATATAGTGTACTTTAATGCACCTCGCCTTACAAGTAGATATATGCAGTATAGTGTACTCTAATGCACCTCACCTTGCTGATAGATATATGAAGTATAGTGTACTTTAGTACACTTCACATTACAGGTAGATATAAAACAGCGTAGTGTACTTTAATGCACCTCGCTTTGCAGTAGATTCTCCAATTTCAGAGAGTAGTTTACCCAACACACAGTACACATGGTACACATTTTTACAGCTCGTGTGATTGAAACACAGTAGCATCATGTCTCATATTCACCTCCTTGGCGTGGAAGACAATTCACCATCGATCAAACTACTCCTTGACTCCAATAAATAATGTACATGTCATGAAGTTTCCTCCAACAACATAACATGAAAGATACTTGAGTACGTCCACCACTGGAAGCAGAACAAATGGAGAAATTCTGCTTTAGATCCAGCATATTAAATTGCTCAATTTTGTTGTTACTGAGCATACAATGATCCAAGTCAAGTGTATTGTTTGACATACAGACCAAATGTTTACCAAGTTTTGTATTGACACAGTAACACACAATCATTTTGAAATCATCAGTCTATTGTAAACATTCATTTCTGTGAAATTTATTTATTTACACTTACAAGGTTCTGTCATAGCAGAATGTAAGCTGTTTTATCATTCGTCCAGGCTGCTGGTTCTAATCTTCGTTGTATGGGGTCTAGACTTTGTCCAGACAGACGCACCTGTCTTTGTCTGGGCAAATATGATCTTGAAGCTGCTATTAAAAATCTAGATTTTCTTCACAAATTTGGTGTTTATCTTTTTTTGTAACTGACAAGACAAGACAAGATAAGATTTGAAATGATGAAACGAGAAAAAAGAGTACTTGTCATTGTTTCATATCTCTGTCACACACACACACTCTCTCTCTCTCACTCTCTCTCTCTCTCTTTCTTTCTCTCTCTCTCTCTCACTCAGACACGCGCAGTCTCTCGATTTCTGTCATATTTTTCCTCTCACTCTTTTTTTCTCTCTCGTTCCTGTATCACTTCCTTTCATGTTCTCTTACTCTCAGTCTTTCATTTTGTCAGTCTCTTTCGTCCAATCTCCTTTCCTCTCATACATGTGAAAGTTGTATGATAAAGGGCAGAATGTCAGACGGGCCTGCATGCCCAATTCTTAACCCTTTTGAAATAAAGATCAATCGATCAATCAGTCTCTTTCTCTCTCTCTCTCTCTCTCTCTCTCTCTCTCTGGCCATGCTCGTCCTGCCAGCACAGAGACCTATGGAAGTTGCCAGACAGGCCTCTGATGGCTGTGACAAAACTTACATGACAAAGGTATTGTCCAATAATTATAACCTCATGTTAATCAAACAAGAGATTTGAACTTGGAACTCTCAGAATGTAACCCCCAAGAAACTAACAGCCTGTGACATAAAAGACAGAAGTTCAGGCTAAGTCGACCTGGCACATATTTATGTGGGCAGCTCGATGTAACAGACATTCGCTTTAAACTAGTCACTCTTAACCTGGAGGTCCAAGGGAAGGACTTCTTGGGGCCCAGAGACCAGCAAATGTATTGGTTCCATGAAAAAAAAAAAACCTGGGCTTTATTTTTAATAAGAGGTCCACTGCTTTCTCAGGCCGGAAGCGGGGACCATGGCCAATAAAAGGTTAAGATCCAGTGCTTAAAGGACAGTACCTACACATCCAGTGCTGCTAGGCCGTTGGCTTGAGAATACACAGTGTCAGATGCGATGTGCCAATGTCAGTTCTAGCCATGTGCGATGTGTCAAATGTCAGTTCTAGTCATGTGCGATGTGTCAATGTCAGTTCTAGTCATGTGCGATGTGTCAATGTCAGTTCTAGTCATGTGCGATGTGCAATGTCAGGTCTAGTCATGTGCGATGTGTCAATGTCAGTTCTAGTCATGTGCAATGTCAGGTCTAGTCATGTGCAATGTCAGGTCTAGTCATGTGCGATGTGTCAAATGTCAGTTCTAGTCATGTGCAATGTCAGTTCTAGTCATGTGCGATGTGTCAATGTCAGTTCTAGTCATGTGCGATTTGCAATGTCAGTTCTAGTCATGTGCGATGTGCAATGTCAGGTCTAGTCATGTGCGATGTGCAATGTCAGGTCTAGTCATGTGCGATTTGTCAATGTCAGTTCTAGTCATGTGCAATGTCAGGTCTAGTCATGTGCGATGTGTCAAATGTCAGGTCTAGTCATGTGCGATGTGTCAATGTCAGGTCTAGTCATGTGCGATGTGTCAATGTCAGTTCTAGTCATGTGCGATTTGCAATGTCAGTTCTAGTCATGTGCGATGTGCAATGTCAGGTCTAGTCATGTGCGATGTGCAATGTCAGGTCTAGTCATGTGCGATGTGCCAAATGTCAGTTCTAGTCATGTGCGATGTGCAATGTCAGTTCTAGTCATGTGCGATGTGTCAGATCTAGTCATGTGCAGTGTATCAGCACGCGAGAATGATACACGAAGAGCAACAACCGCACTAGACTTAGTTTGAGAAAACGCCACGATTTTGGTGGCGAAGTGGTTAACGCATTAGCCTCTGGTGACGAAGGTCAGTAGTTCAAGTCCAGCCGGATGCGCTCGTCACCTTCCTGCAGAAACAGGCACCTGTTTGTTTTTAGCGCTGGTGAATGGACAGCGGCCAGGCCTGATGCTGACCAGTCTAGCGTACCAACAGATGAAGGAAAATAAGGGCACTAACAGCATATCCATTAGGTACCTTACCGTATCTCCATTGCTTGGAAGAGCCAGATTTAACTTGCCTGACTACAATAGCATTACTGGCTATGTGCAGTGTTTCACACACAGCCTCAGGTAAACAGACGAACAACAAATTCTACATCCATCATCCTCTGTTTCGCCTCGAAAGCTTCCATTAACGCCCCTAGTTTGGTCTAGGACAGTGGTTACAAAAATTGGAAGATGTTGCCCCTGTCCTACCCCCCCCCCCCCCCAACCACTACATCCCTGCCGCCTCGCTTTTCGCTCATTTCCGTTTTAGTTCCGCTTTAGTTCCGTTTTTCACTGCTGCTCCCACACGGCCTGCCCCCAGCCTCGAATCTTCCCAACGCCCGGGAGATAAAGCTGTACAGTCTGATAACCACTGCACCTATATGGCCTTGAAGATGTCTAAAACTGACATTGATTACTAGCATAACTTATATCGATATCGTTGTTATAGCTTTCCTTGTCATCATCATCATCATCATCATATGCCGTGCCGACTGGCGTTGGCTATTATGCTTCTCCAGAGTACCTGATCCTTCATGCAGGCCATCAGCTCAGTTGGTGATCTTCTCTCACACCATCCCGTCAGACTGTCCAGTATCATTTCTCTTGGTCTTCCTCTTGATCTTCTTCCTTCTATTTTTCCTGTTGTTATAATATTTTCAATTCCCCTTCTTCTCATTGCATGTCCTATGGAAGTACATTATCTCTCTCTTATCTTTCTGACAAGGTTTTTTGTCTCTCCAGCTCTTCTCATACATTCTTCATTAGTTATTTTTGCTGTCCAGGGGATTCGCAACATTCTTCTAATAAACTACATTTCTGCTGCTTCCAATGATTTTTGTGCAGACTTGCCTATTGTCCATGATTCACTTCCATATAACAAGATAGGTTCAATATAGCATTTTAGGACTCGTTTTCTAACATTCATTGATAAAGATGTGTTAGCTAATATGTTTCTCATTCTCTGAAATGCAGTCTTTGCTTGACCTATTCTGTTCCTAATTTCTGTTCTGCATTTCCCATCTGAAGTTATTACTGCTCCAAGGTATTTGAATTTCTGCACCTGCTTTAGAATGGTTCCGTTTAGTTTAATACTGCATGCTTTCCTTGTACATGCAGACAATTAAGTTTGTGGACGATCTGAATATTTGTCCCTGGTATGTCTGGTATATTTGATAAAAGTGAGGTCTGCCTTTCTTAAAACAAGCACAGACAACATCGACCTCTCTTTCATGAAGTACCCCTCGTATAGGATCGAGGCATCAACGAACTGTTTTAGTAGGATGAGAGATGACTAAAGCAAATTGATGAAAGTTAACTTAACAAAAAAATCTAGAAGATGGCTGAAGTAAGTTGATAAAAGTTAACAATAGATCTGAACCTAGGAGATGACTGGAGTAAGTTGATGAAAGTTAACTTAACAAAAAATCTAGAAGATGGCTGAAGTAAGTTGATAAAAGTTAACAATAGATCTGAACCTAGGCGACGGCTGAAGCAAGTAGAAGAAAGTTAACATAACAATAGATCTGAACCTAGGAGATATTCGAAGCATGTAGAAGAAAGTTAGCATAACAATAGAACTGAACCCAGGAGATGGTTGAAGCAAGTAGAAGAAAGTTAACAATAGATTTGAACATTGGAGATGGCTCAGCAGCTAGAGCTCTCACTCGCTGTGGCTAGACCGTTGCTCATGCTATGGGAGTCCGTGTTTCGAGCCACAGTCGCTTTTTTTTCTTTTACTTTCTTCCACATCTAAAGTACGTTGTCTCCTATGTTTCGAAAACTAACCGTACAACACTGTGCTCTATCGCTTAATCATGTTGTAGAAAAGAATTGGGGAAAATCAATCGCCAGCGAAAACAGCTTCGTAATTGGATATTTTCGTGTAATAAACAGCCAGCGCTAGTTGCCACTAATCACGGCCTGGCCATTGCACGAACAGCAGAAACGTTTCTATCAGCCCTTGTTTCCTTCACAGAGCAGTTCTGTGTGGCCAGGTAGGCGGGCCGGATTGGGTAGAGAAAGCGGATAACTGGAAATGTTTTGCTTTGTGAATGTTGAAACGTTTAGGGTAACGTGATGGAAAGAGAGACAGCTACATCTTTGTTGTGGCCTGTATTTCCTCCCGTCTCTACATACCGAGAACAGAAATTTGTCTCATTAGCTCCACAAATTCGTGTAACAAAATCTATACAACCTCCACTTCTGTGTATTCGCTGGGGAAATTATAATAATATGGTCATTTTGACAAAGGTTTGGGTTGTTTCCCTGAAAACAAACAAACACACACACACACACACACAAACACACAAACACACACACACACATATATGTATATATGTTAGAATATCTAGGAAGCTTACTGATTGTGCTGTATATGTGGCGCATAAGTAGCAGATTTTACTTTCCATGGCCTGGAACAGACAACATAAAGGATATCAGAGTTCCCGTTTGGGTTTTCTGAGTCGCATGTTTTTGGTGCCAGTCTTTGATAGTCTCAGGTTTGTCTTGCTATCTTACTGTTTAGTGCTAGCCAAGCCAAGCCTCAGGTTTGTCTTATTATCATAATGTTTAGTGGTAGCCAAACCCACAGTCTCAAATGTGGTTTGGTATAATAATGTTTACTGCTAGCCAAGCCTGCATATCAGGTTTATCTTACTATCATAATTTTTAGTCCTAGCCAAGCCCACAGTCTCAAATGTGGTTTGATATAATAATGTTTACTGCTAACCAAGCCTGCATCTCATGTTTATCTTACTATCATAATGTTTAGTGCTATCTAAGCCCACAGCCTCAAATGCGGTTTACTATCATAATGTTTAGTGGTAGCCAAGCCTGAATCTCAGTTTTGTCTTATCGTCATGTTTAGTGCTAGCCAAGTCCACAGCCTCAAATGTGTCTTACTATCATAAATGTTTAGTGCTAGCCAAATATGCAGCCTCACATATGTCTTGTTATCATAAAGTGTAGTGCTAGCCAAGCCTGTGTGTCAGATTGATCTCACTCATTGTTAAAATGTTGGCAGCCCTACCGTTTCAGGTATGTCTTTCTGTAGTAATGTTTGGTGGTGGCTCAGATTTGTCCTATTATCATAATGTTTAGTTCTAGCCAAGCCTACCATCTCAGATTTGTCCTATTATCATAATGTTTAGTCCTAGCCAAGGCTGCCATCTCAGATTTGTCCTATTATCATAATGTTTAGTTCTAGCCAAGCCTACCATTTTAGACTTGCTCCTTCTTATCATAATGTTCAGTACTAGCAAGCCCATAGCCTGATGTATGATTTACGATCACAATGTCTAGTGCTAGCCAAGCCCACGTCTAAAGTTTGCCATGCTCTGGTAATGTTTAGTTCTAGTCATACATATAGTTTCACTGAATCTTTTCTACGATGTTGTTCGACCCCAGCTAAAGTAAGAGATTCGGGTTTACCTCTCTGTCGTATAAGAAGTCAGGCAAGCTTATAAATTCAGGGCTGTGACACTCACATGTGAGGGTATTAACGTGGATCTTCTGCCCAGGGCATGCGGGTGTTCATGGACATGCCCTGGTTGATAGACTGGCTGGACAGGCTGAAATAAAAGATAGGCTGAGAGTGGATAAAGAGGACACTGGGAAGGCGTATTAGACAGATTGTGGGAGGATGAAGAGAAGGAATGGATGGACACATGCATATACATAGATTGATGAAGCTGGGACAGAGCAAGGGTGCTGGAAGAAGGTATGAACTAAGTGGATGAAAACGTATAATAAACAACCAACAGGAACTATAAGTAAACAGACTCTCTGGAGGATGTTGGAGTATGCGACGGGGCATGTATGGGGGTTGTCCTGAATGTGATGATGCCGGATTCTGAAATCTGAAATCATAAATTCAGAGTGCCTTCTATAATGTTGTCTACTTCTCAAGTCCAAAGTCTTGGATAGGCTTTCTATCATAACGGTTAGTGCTAAGTTATATGCTTTCTATCATAATGTTTAGTGCTAAGTTATATGCTTTCTGTCATAATGTTTAGTGCTAAGCTCACATTCTATCACAATGTTTAGTGCTAACTTATACGCTTTCCATCATAATGTTTCTATCAAGTATGTTTTTGTATCATAATGTTTAGTATTAAGTTCACAACCTCAGCTATGTTTTTATATCATAATGTTTAGTGCTAGCTAAGGTTACTGGAACCCCAGATTTGAATTTCTGTCACTTGTGTTTATTTCTAACCAGCTGTGGGACCTGTGATAACGTTCAGTGCTGGACAACCTTATCGCAATTGTTCTACCTTCACTTCCATCTCTTTCTCCCTTCCTCCTTCTCTCTCTCCCTCCTTCTCTCTTTCCCTCCTTCTCGCTCTCTCTCCTTCTCTCTTTCCTCCTTTTCTCTCCTTCCCCCCTCACTCCTGTCATTCCACAGTAGTCCAGGAACATGTACAGCAATCAAGTTAGGTTTATCTCCCTTCGTTCTGTCAAGCTCTGTGAAGATTATCAAGTTCTCGTGAATATTTGATGTGGGAATTTATTGACTGTCTTTCTCTGGGGAACTTCTTCTATTTACATGCCTGCCTCTACTTACAAACATCCACAGACATCTAGGTCTAATGTCTGGTGGTGATACACACATTCTTTCTGGCATGCTGCTGCCTGCATATTCTCTTGATAATGTCTGCCTCACAAGTAAGAGATTTACGTGGGGCTCTAGCTACCCTACGGAAGAGTCTCTCTCCTCTCTCTCCCTCGCTCCCCCTCTCTCTCACTCACTCTCACACTATCAGCAAAGCTTGGTTCGGCTAGTCTAGATAAATCGATTGTTCTATTCATTCGGTCAAGATCGTTTTGTCTGGTCCCCTGCAGCACGTCCGGCTGTAGTTGTCGACGTGGCTATCTGAGCCGGCTTGTCAAGGTAAGTGTTCTACAACATCTGATTTGATTTCAAATTGTTTATGTCTGTTATCGCTGGATTTATGATACAACCATTACATTCGCCCACACGCCTGGCATCTAGGCAGGCCTAGTTAAATGAGAGTTGTAAGCTATTTCTCTTCAGTACGATGTTAGAATCGAGACTTGATAATTCTTCTGCACCAGAGTTTTGGGTTGCGTATGCATGTGTCTTCTTTAAAATTATGCATAAAAACACGTTGAAATACCGGGTACACATTAGCAGCGGTCAAACATAGCTTCATTATCTCCTCATATTTTTCCTTCTTTAGTTATTTCCAAGCCATGTGAGCTGAATTTAAAGCTGAACTCCATCGATTGTGGCAGCTACTTGTTGCCTGCCTTATTTGGCTACAGTTTGTACTCTTGTCGCTGATGGTTACACATAGGACCACTTTTTTCTATATATAGCTACATAGAAATGTTCCACAAAGAGACGAGCCAGTAGCAGCCTGATACTGGCTGTTTGTGTGTGACGGAAGCAGCCTTGTTAGCTGAGGCAGATCGATTAGAAAAACATTGTTCTCAGAATTCAGAAAGTCGGTTACAGAGAGCAGTCGAACGGGGCGCGAGCGAGAAACGAATCTAATCTTATGTGAGTCGACCAGCTCTGCTGGACAAACTAGAATTCCGTGGGAAAATAGGGGGAAATCTTCTAGGAATTCATGAAGATCCTTTGATGCGATTCTTTACTGTCCTGCAGTGAGAGGTGAACTGGACTTACAATTAAGATAAATGATGGATTTTCTTTAGAATTATGGTACAGTACGAAGTGCAACAGTCAGAGAGTTGAAGGGGTAAGATCACGTGACCGCCCAGTTGACCACTTACATTTGCTTAGACAACTAGATGGGAGGAGAGATAAAGTAAAGTGACCGCCCACATTTAGACAGTAATGGGAGGAGAGATCAAATTAAGTGACCACCCACACATGCTAAGACAATCAGATGGAAGGAGAGACAAGGTAAAGTGACCGCCCACACTTGCTTAGACAGTCACATGGGTGGAGGAATAAACTCAGCTGACCGCCCACACTTGCTAGGAACATAAAGGAAAAGTAAGACAATATCCTCACCTTGACACCGTCAATCAGAGCGTACATGTATGCTCTTGTTGGTCTTACTACCTGCAGCTATAAGTGTCATATTTCATAAATTATTGTAGACCTTAAGGTAGGCGCAAAAATGGTCTTGCCACCTACCCTAATCTGATACTTGCCCACCTCACCCGTCACCTACCTTTATCTGTCACATATCCTCACCCGTCACCCACCTTTATCTGTCACATATCCTCACCCGTCACCTACCTTTATCTGTCACATATCCTCACCCGTCAACTACCTTTATCTGTCACATATCCTCACCCGTCACCCACCTTTATCTGTCACATATCCTCACCCGTCACCTACCTTTATCTGTCACATATCCTCACCCGTCAACTACCTTTATCTGTCACATATCCTCACCCGTCACCTACCTTTATCTGTCACATATCCTCACCCATCACCCACCTTTATCTGTCACATATCCTCACCCATCAACTACCTTTATCTGTCACATATCCTCACCCGTCACCTACCTTTATCTGTCACGTATCCTCACCCATCAACTACTTTTATCTGTCACATATCCTCACCCGTCACCTACCTTTATCTGTCACATATCCTCACCCATCAACTACCTTTATCTGTCACATATCCTCACCCGTCAACTACCTTTATCTGTCACATATCCTCACCCGTCACCTACCGTTATCTGTCACATATCCGCACCCGTCACCTACCTTTATCTGTCATATATCCTCACCCGTCACTTACCTTTATCTGTCACATATCCTCATTCTTATCACCATCTGTCACTTACCTTTAACCGCTACTTTCCTCATTCTTCATCTACCCGCATCCATTACCTGTCCACATTCCTCATCTGAGGACAGACACCCTACACGTCACATACCCTACACGTCACATACCCTATGCATCACATACCCGACACGTCACATGCCCTATACGTCACATACCCTACACGTCACTTTACCCTATACGTCACATACCCTACACGTCACTTTACCCTAAACGTCACATACCCTACACGTCACGTTACCCTATACGTCACATACCCTACACGTCACTTTACCCTATACGTCACATACCCTACACGTCACTTTGCCCTATACGTCACATACCCTACACGTCACATACCCTACACGTCACATACACTACACGTCACATATTCTACACGTCACATACCCTACACGTCAATTACCCTACACGTCACATACACTACACGTCACTTTACCCTCCAACTACAGATCAGAAAATAATAATAACCGGCAATAGAAGCTGGCCCTATTTGTTGACTAAATTATTCTTCGTGTCCGAGTCTAATGCTGCTCACGGAACTTGTCTTGGAGACAAAGAACAGAACTTTTCTTGAACACAAATAACAGAGCTTGTCTTGGAGACAAAAAACAGAGCTTATCTTGGAAACAAAGAACAGAACTTATCCTGAAGACAAAGAACAGGACGTATCTTGAAGATAAAGAACAGCTTGTCTTGGAAACAAAGAACAGAACTTATCTTGGAAACAAAGAACAGAACTTATCTTGGAAACAAAGAACAAAGCTTATCTTGGAAACAAAGAACAGAACTTGTCTTGGAAACAAAGAACATAGCTTGTCTTGAAGACAAAGAATAGAACTTATCTTAAAGACAAAGAACAGAATTATATTGGAAACAAAGAACAGAACTTATCTTGGAAACAAAGAACACAGCTTATCTTGGAAACAAAGAACAAAGCTTATCTTGGAGACAAAGAACACAGCTTATCTTGAAGAAAAAGAACAGAACTTATCTTAAAGACAAAGAACAGAGATTGTATTGGAAACAAAGAACATAACTTATATTGGAAACAAAGAACACAGCTTATCTTGGAAACAAAGAACAAAGCTTATCTTGAAGACAAAGAACAGAGCTTATCTTGGAAACAAAGAACAGAACTTGTCTTGGAAGCAAAGAACAGAGCTTGTCTTGAAGACAAAGAAGAGCTTGTCTTGAAGACAAAGAAAAGCTTGTCATGGAAACAAAGAACAGAACTGCCTTGGAAACAAAGAACAGAGCTTGTCCTTCCATCGTAAAAACTGAATGTCCTATAATGCTCTATAACAACGAAGTACTACAAACAACAACACTGACCTAGTTAGTTGCTTGTTTGATCGGATTTTTTTTTTCATGATTTGATTTACTGACTTAGTTGTTTAGTTAATAAATCAAACGGTCAGTAGGTTGGTTTTGCTAGCCATCTTTTTTACTCAAGGTACGGCCAATGATACCACAATCTCTTCTCAATATGTTCTTCGGTGTGTAAAGAACGATGGCGCTTAGAACAATGTTGAGTTACAGTTCTTAACACGAACTTGCTTACAGTGTTCCTCTCCTTGCAGAAAGAATCTTTCAAGGTCGCACTTGCTGTTCAGGATCCCGCCCATACCCAGATATGGCAGCAAACAACGATCATCGTGTGGCTTTGATTGGAGTAGATGGCAGCGATCACTCCATCTACGCTTTTGATTGTGAGTAGTGTCTGTGGCCGTGAGCATGCGTGCCTGCGTGCGTGCGTGAGTGAGAGAGAGAGAGAGAGAGAGAGAGAGAGAGATCGGTTTGCGTATTTGCAGACCGAGTACTTATATGAGTACAGCGCTGTACCAGATTCACATATATGAGTACAGCACTGCACCAGATTCACATATATGAGTACAGCACTGCACCAGATTCACATATATGAGTACAGCACTGCACCAGATTCACATATATGAGTACAGCACTGCACCAGATTCACATATATGAGTACAGCACTGCACCAGATTCACATATATGAGTACAGCACTGCACCAGATTCACATATGAGTACAGTACTATACCATGTTCAGATATACGAGTACAGAACTGTACCAGGTCCACATGTGTACTACACCAAACACGTTCCATCCATGAGTACTTTATTAAACCAGGATGACAAATGAGTACTGTACTGTACTGTACCGTGATAGATTTGATATGTGTGCACTGTTCTGTTCTATAAATTAGCTTGACAATGAACAGTACTTGAAAGCCAGGGAAAAGAATCCCATATTCACAAATCTGCAGCTACGACTGTCGGCTTACACGACCTCTCTCTCTCTCTCTCTCTCTCTCTCTCTCTCTCTGTTGAAATTTCACGTGAATTTTATGATAACATTTTAGCTGCCTGATACTTCGTGTTTTTGAACCTTCTGAAACAAAGAGCAGATTTGTTAAGACAGTGATGAGAAAGAGTTATGGAAGTGAAAGCCAGTAAAGAACAACGATACTAGAGGAAGTGTTCGACTTTAAGGACGATTCGACTTACGACGAGGTCGTCGATATTGAATTCTGGTCGTAAGTCGGGGATCATTTGTGTTGCCTCTCTGCCTCATTCTTTGAGACATGTCAGAACTCGATTAAGCTTGGATCGTACTAGACGTGAATGGCAGCGATATAAATCGCATCCCATGTTACATCATCATCATCATCATCATCATCATCATCATCATCATCATCATAAATTAAAGGATTACTTGCTTTCATAGCTTACCCGACAAGCCTATCTTTTTGTTTATGTTGTCCACCAATCTACATCGTTGTCGACCTTTTGCTTGCACTAGACTCCAGAATATATCCTTCAGGAGTTCCCAAACCATGCAGACCTGAGGCGTTAGACATGGCCAGAGGACACAAGCTTGGGGCGAAAGCTTTGGGGGCTCCTAACAGCACAGAGGACATCAACAGTAGACTTACTAGAGCAAACCAGGCTTTTGCAGTGCTGCAGACTATATGGAAATAAAAAAAAAACTAAGCATAAATATGAAAATCAGGATATTTAAGAGTAATGTTCTAAGTGTACTACTCTATGGAAGTGAATGCTGGAAAATCACCAAAACCATAGAAAACAAGTTGAATTCTTTCCAGACTAAATGTTTACGAAGAATTAGGAAAATATTCTGGCCAAACCCCATAAGAAATAACATCTTATTGGCAGAAATGCAGATGAAGCAACTGACAACAATTATTGAGGAAAGACGCTGGCGATGGTTGGGACATGTGCTCCGAATGACTGACAACTCACTACCAAAAATAGCACTAAGATGGACACCACAGGGGAACAGAAGTAAGGGTAGACCAAAAGAGACATGGAGAAGAACAACAGAAAGGATGTTGAGCAATAGAGGGCTCACCTGGGCAAGAGCAGAAAAAAAGGCGAAGGACAGGCATTTGTGGAAAATCCTTGCGGAAGCCCCATGTGCCCTGGGCACTTAAGGTTGAGAGAGAGAGAGAGAGAGAGAGAGAGAGAGAGAGAGAGAGAGAGAGAAAGAGAGAACAGGATCTGGAGAGGACTGCGAGTTTTGACTTGTCGACAAGGATCAAGTTCTGATGTGACCAACAACCTCGAACGCAGAAGAAGAAGAAGAAGACCTTTTGCTCTCTTTTCTAACAACTTTTCCCTGTTGTATATTTTCATTATTATGTTATGCCTCATGATATCATACAAAATGTCTGCACTACCAACGCCAGACCTGGGCATTTACTAAGAAACAAGAGAATAAAAGAACCACGTGTGAAATGAGATGTCTTAAGAAAGCAGCAAACGTCGCCAGGTTTGACAAGCTAAGAAGTGACGCCATAACACAGGTGGGAGGAGCTACACCATGTCTACGACACACAGAGAAGCAAAGAATCAAGTGGTTCAGCCAGTTAATGAGAATTCATGAAAATGACATGTTGAGCCTTCAACGAAAGAACTACAGGACACAGATCAAGACCAAGAAAGAGATGGACAGACGGTATCAGAGAGACACTCGCTAATTATAGCAGGACCGTCACCGAGGCTAACCCATTTAGCCCCAAAACGCAAACTGCATCCACCCTCGACACCCTACGATGCAAGAGAAAGGATAAAGTAAGATATGACACAACATATTAAAGATAAAGATAAAAGTAAGATATAACACAATATATTAAAGATACAAATAAAAGTAACATGAGTATAAAGTGGAACGAATTCAAGAACAAGGCAGAGATAAGGCAGATGATTGAACAACAACCAGTCTCATGGGTGATCAGGAAAAGTAGAAGAACATATATCCGTCACGTGATAAGAAGAAACAATCAGAGAATCCGAAAACAAACTATCAAGTGCAACAACAGGTCGAAGAAAAAAGAGGTCGACCACGCGAAACTTTAAAGAGGACATTGTTAAAAAAGGCAAAGTTAGTAGACATAAAACCCTTTGATTAGGTTGAAAAGCTCGCCGAAAACAGGAAAACTTGGCGAAATACCATACGGGCCCTATATGACGTTTAACGGAACGGAAATGATGTAAGATGTAAGAAAATTAAGATATAACACAATATATTAAGGATAAAGTCAAAGTAAGATTTTATACACCATATTAAGGATAAACCCCCGTGTGGTACCCGGGATCTGCAAAGAATAGGACCACTGTACCCTACCACGCATGATCGTAAAAGGCGACTAAGGAGGGTTCAGCATAGGGCCAGCAACCCTATCTGGTAAAAAAAACTATCAGACTGCTACAGAAACGGAAGCAAGGGAAAAAGCAAATGCAGGTGGAAGGAGAAATGCGTATCAGGAAACTGAGCCCATGAAGGTTGTGGGAGCAATAGAGGACTCACCTGGACAAGAGCAGAAAAAAAGGCGAAGGACAGGCATTTGTGGAAAACCCTTGCGGAAGCCCCATGTGCCCTGGGCACTTAAGGTTCAGAGAGAGAGAGAGAGATTAAGGATAAAGTCCAAGTAAGATGTGACACAACATATTAAGAATAAAGTCAGAGTAAGCTCTGACACAACATATTAAAGATAAAGTCAAAGTAAGATATGACACAACATATTAAAGATAAAGTCAAAGTAATATATGACACAGCATATTTGAACTGTCTGGTTATAAAGTTTCCAGTTTATGACTCCTTTGTTTTGTTTTCTGTACAAGAAGATTGCCAAATTCTTCCGTAGGAAAATCCGAGCATCCACATTTCAACTGCCTGAATTTTCTTTTTCCATTTTCTTATTTAGTAAAGATTATCAAGTTTGTTGTTTGTGTTACTTTTTCTTTCTTTGAGTAAACATTTACACACAAACTGCGGTAGTAGTAAGTATTTACACATAAACTGTGGTAGTAGTAAGTATTTACACATAAACTGTGGCAGTAGTAAGTATTTACACATAAACTATGGTAGTAGTAAGTATTTACACATAAACTATGGTAGTAGTAAGTATTTACACATAAACTATGGTAGTAGTAAGTATTTACACATAAACTGTGGTAGTAGTAAGTATTTACACATAAACTGCGGTAGTAGTAAGTATTTACACATAAACTGTGGTAGTAGTAACCATTTACACATAAACTGTGGTAGTAGTAAACATTTACACATAAACTGTGGTAGTAGTAACCATTTACACATAAACTGTGGTAGTAGTAAACATTTACACATAAACTGTGGTAGTAGTAAACATTTACATATAAACTGTGGCAGTATTAAACATTTACATATAAACTGTGGCAGTATTAAACATTTACATATAAACTGTGGTAGTAATAAACATTTGCACACAAACTGTGTTAGTAGTAAACATTTACAAATAAACCAGTCGTCGATATCTGTGCTGGGGATCTGTATGTGTCTTATTTCTGTTGTGATGTAGGAACTATGTTGAGTTTTATTTTAATTTTTTTTTTTTGTTGTTGGTGGCACCAGAAGTCTGAACTGTTTCATGCCTCCCTTTCTGCCAGGGTACGTGGAACATTTCCACAGGCCAGAGAACAGGCTAGTGGTGGTAAATGTCCCTGAGACGTATGTCAACGTGACCATGATGAGTATGTACAATCAACTGTCCCGTGGAGTTCTTTTTTTTTTCCTCTGTAAAAATATACACTTGAGATTTTGCGCCAGCTACTACAGTTACTACTTTTACTACTACTACTACTTCTACTACTACTACCACCACTACTACTACAACAACTACTGCTACTCCTACTACTACCACCACCACTTCAACTACTGATACTACTACTACTACTACTACTACTACTGCTACTACTACTACTTCTATTACTACTACTACTCTTTCTCTCTTTTTTTCTCTGAACCTTAAGTGCCTATGGGTTCCACAAACTTCCTCCCCCCCCCTCCTCCAATCTTGCCCAGATGAGCCCTCTGTTACTCAACATCCTCTCTGTTGTTCTTCTCCATATCTCCCTTGGTCTACCCTCACCCCCGAGACTAAAGTGTTCATTTCAGCGCTATTTTTAGTAACGAGATCATTGGGAGCACGTGACCCACTCATGGCCAGCCTCTTTCCTCATCTATCTAAGTCACCGGTCTCATCTGCACTTCTGCCAAGAAGGTGTTAGTTCTTGTGGTATCAGGCCAAAAGATTAATCTAATCCTAGGTAAACATTTAGTCTGGAAAGAATTCAATTTGTTTTCTATTGTTTTGGAGGTTTTCCAACATTCACTTCCATAGAATAACACTTAGGACATTACTTTTACTGTAAATATCCTGATTTTCGTTTTCATGCTCAGCTTTTTAGGATTTCCATACGCTGTGCATATTACTACTGTTACTATCAACTACTAGTGCTACTAATACTATTACAACTACTGCCATTGCTACTACCGCTACCACTACTACTACTACTACTACTACTACTACTACTACTACTACTACTGCTATTGTTACTACTACTACTACTGCTACTACTACTACTACTACTACTACTAATACTACTTCTACTACTACTACTACTACTACTGTTGCTATTGCTACTACTACTACCACTACCGCTACTACTACTAATATTACTACAACTAGTGGCATTCCTACTACTACTACTACTACTACTACTACTAATACAACTATTACTACTGCTGTTGTTGCTACTAATATTGCTACTGGTACTGTTGCGACTACTATTACTACTTTTACTATTACTACTACTACTGCTGCTGCTGCTGCTACTTCATCAACTACTACTATTACTACTACTACTACTACAAATACTACTACTACTACTACTACTACTATTTCTACTACTACTACTACTACTACTACTACTACTTCTACTACTACTACTACTACTACTACTACTACTTCTACTACTACAATACTACTACTTCTACTACTACTACTACTACTACTTCTACTACTACTACTATTTCTACTACTACTACTACTACTACTACTACTATTACTGCTACTACTACTACTTCTACTACTACTACTATACTAATACTACTTCTACTACTACTACTATACTAATACTACTTCTACTACTACTACTACTGCTATTACTACTGTTTCTACTTCTACTACTACTACTAATACTACTACTACTATTACTACTACTACTACTACTACTACTACTATTACTACTACTACTACTACTACTAATACTAATGGATGTTCATTCCAGGTCCAGGCAAGGTCCAAGAACTTCTCAAGGAGTCGGAGGCCAAGGTGAAGGCCCTGCAGGACATGTACCTGGAGAAGATGAAGATCAACCGGGTAAGAAACAATACAACCCGCAAACTCGACACAGCCTGTAAGTTAAGGATGTAGGTTTGACATAATAAAGTTTTCCTGTTTGTTACACAGATCCAGGGAGAGTTTATCCACGTGGATGACGAGAAAGCTGGCCACGCCATTGTTAACTGCGCCATCGAGAAGAATGCGACGTTCATTGTGACCGGTCAGTTCTTGTGTACAAACTTTGTCAGTAAATCAAAACATGTCCTGTCTGGTCCCGTCTTGTCCTGTGTGGTCCTGTCTGGTCCTGTCTGGTCCCGTCTGGTCCTGTCTGGTCCTGTCTGGTCCCGTCTGGTCCCGTCTGGTCCTGTCTTGTCCTGTCTGGTCCCGTCTTGTCCTGTCTGGTCCTGTCTGGTCCTGTCTGGTCCCGTCTGGTCCCGTCTGATCCTGTCTGGTCCCGTCTGGTCCTGTCTTGTCCTGTCTGGTCCCGTCTTGTCCTGTCTGGTCCTGTCTGGTCCTGTCTGGTCCTGTCTGTTTTGTGTGGGACAAGCTTTGTGGTGTTCTTGAAGTGGGAGATAAGGGATCTGTAATGCCATGTAGGCAAGATGTATGTGTGTGTGTGTGCGTGTGTGGGGTGTGGTGGGGTATGTGTGAGAATTTGTGTGGGACAGATGTCAGCGAGGAAAAGGAGGATGTAATTTTCTCTTTCTTTATCAAGGAGATGTCATCTGTGTTGACTGATTAACGCAAAAATATCAGCTATTTATTGAACCAGGCAGAAATCAGCTATTTGTTGATCAAATATCAGCTATTTGTTGAATCAGACAAATATCAGTCATTTATTGAATCAGAAAAATATCCCCTGTTTACTGAATCAGACAAATGTCATCTGTTTATTGAATCAGACAAATGTCATCTGTTTATTGACTCAGACAAATGTCAGCTGTTGGCTGAATCAGGCAAATGCCAGATTTTTACCGATTTAGGAAAATATCAAATGTTTATTAAATCAAACAAATCTTAGTTATTTACTAAATCAGGGAAATAGGCAAATGTCAGTTGTTTCTTAAATCATGCAAATGTCAACTGTTTATAGAAACAATGGAAATGTCAACTGCTTGTTGAGTGTTGAGTCATACAGATGTTAATAGCTTCCCTGAGACATCCGAAACTCAGTTTGACTAAACAAATGATTCTCTGTTCCTTTTGTTATTGACAAGGTACAGAATGTAGGATGTTACACACAGCTTGTTCTGTTACAGGGACCCGTGGTCAGGGCAAGGTGAGGCGCACTATTCTTGGAAGTGTCAGCGACTACATCGTACACCACTCCCCCGTGCCTGTCCTCGTGTGTCGACAGGTGTCTCCGCAAGACAAGGTTAAGGAAAAAGATAAGAAAGATAAGAAATAAAAGAAACAGAAGAAAAATGGAGAACAAAAGAATCAGAACAATAGAGAACACACATATCATAGAACTGTTCTTGGTTCTGCTAAATTCTGCTTCAAGAAATGTAACATTTAGTTGCAGTTGCTGCTTGAAATTTTGTTATTTTCTACATGGTTGCTTTTTTTTCTTTTTACGTAAGTTTAAAAAAACAGTAGTAATTTCTGTATTACTTTTGTGTTACATTCTTGTTAGTACTACATGCTACATAAACATTATGTCAGGGCCGTCTTTGAATGTTGTAGGCCCCGGATAAAACAATATAATGAACCCCTAACCCTACTTTCATGGTCATATAAATGTAAGGTAAAAGTAAGGTAAAAGTAAGTTAAAAGTTTGGAAACTGTATTGTGGAAATTAAACCGTTTTCAAGATTTCTTTGTTGAGAGTTGTTTCATAACTGGCGTGAAGCCAGCGGTCTTCAGTATGTGATGTTCTGTGTACATGAGTGACAGAAACTACGTACATGAGTGAAAGAAATTCAGTGTACATAAGGGAAAGAAATTCAGTGTACCTCTATGGAAGTGAATGCTAGAAAATCACCAAAACCATAGAAAACAAGCTAAATTCTTTCCAGACTAAATATTTACGAAGAATTAGACAAATATTTTGGCCAAACACCATAAGAAATAATATCTTGTTGGCAGAATTGCAGATGAAGCCACTGACAACAATTATTGAGGAAAGACGCTGGCGATGGTTGGGACATGTGCTCCGAATGACTGACAACTCACTATCAAAAGTAGCACTAAGATGGACACCACAGGGGAACAGAAGTAAAGATAGACCAAAAGAGACATGGAGAAGAATAACATAGAGGATGCTGGGCAATAGAGGGCTCACTTGGGCAAGAGCGGAAAAAAAAGACGAAGGACAGGTGTTTGTGGAAAACCCTTGCGGAAGCCCCATGTGACTTGGGCACTTAAGGTTCAAAGATAAGTTCACCACGTGGTGCCCTATACGTTAAGACTGCTGAAGTCAGTCATAGTTTAACGATTTATTAATGTCTGTAGTGAGAGCAGGAATGTACGTATGTTTTCTGGCCATACTCTAAATGGCCTTTATTTAACCCATACAAGCAAGGCACACAGACAGTATTGCGAATCACAGAGCCCCTGGCTCAACTAGCCCATGTATTAAGACGGTATTCCACTGTATATTTTTGCAAATTAAGGAAAATTTCGAGAGAAGGGATTTTAAAGTCTGTTTTATGATTACTTCAAAGTTGATGAGAAGACTATCTATCTGTCTGTCTGTCTATCTGTCTGTCTGTCTGTCTGTCTGTCTGTGGTATTCATAAAGCACCTTTATAAAATAAATGCCTGATACTCCCTACGGCATGAAAGATGGCTGATGTAGAGCAGAATGTCAGACTGACATGCTTGCCAAATTCTTCTCCTTTCGAAAGTACAGTTCCTTCCCTTCTTCCTCTCTCTCTCTCTCTTCTCTCCCTCTCTCCCTCTTCTCTCTATTGCTCTCCTCTCTCTCCCTCTTCTCTCTCTCGCTCTCCTCTCTCTCCCTCTTCTACATCTCTCTCCCTCTTCTCTCCTTTTCTCTCTTCTCTTCCTCTCTTTCTCTCGTTCTCTCTCTTCGCACTCTCTCTTCTCTTTCTCCCTCTTCTCTCTCTCCCTCTTCTATCTCACTTCCTCTTCTATCTCTCTCCCTCTTCTCTCTCTCCCTCTTCTCTCTCTTCCTCTTCTCACTCTCTCTCTCCTCTCTCTCCCTCTTCTTTCTCTCCCCCTCTCTCTCTTTCTCTCTTCTCTCTCCCTCTCTCTCTTTCTCTCTTCTCTCTCCCTCTCTCTCTTCTCTCTCTCTTTTCCCTCTCTCTCTCCTTTTTTCTCTTTCCCTCTTCTCTCTCTCCCTCTTTCCCTCTTCTCTCTCCCTCTCTCTCTCTTCTCTCTCTCCTCCTCCTCTCTCTCTTTCCCTATTCTCTCTCTCTCTCTCTCTCTTCTCTCTCTCTCTTCTCTCTCTCTCTCTCTCTCTCGACTATTCTTATTCAGTAAGAACTACCATCATATCACTCTCACGTATTCTGACATTCAAGACATTTTTCTGAACAAACTGGGTCCATCGTTTTCAACATATCAAACCAGATCAGTCACTTCGTAAACAGTGTACAAACACATACAAATTGTTTGTATAAAATTTTCCGAAATTAAGGCATTTATGAATCAGTAACAAACGTTTTTTTTGTTTCAGGGAATACATTTTTTATTTTAAGCTTCGTCTGTTTTGATATAAATCAGTTTATCCATAGCACATATTTATACCTAGCATCAGTGATACAGAGAATGTTTAATAAGATTTGGAAAGAAAAGTGAAAAAAAAGGAATCATTGTTAAAATACAAAAAAAAAAGGCAACCTTAGTGACTGTAACAGCTGGAGAGGAGTAACCTTCGTATCAGTTATGTCAAAAGTACTTTGCAAGGTCATTTTAAATAGACTTAAAGATACAGTGGATACCACAATGAGAGAAGAACAAGGATTTCGAAAGGGAAGAAGCTGTCTCGACCAGATCTTTACTCTAAGAGTATATACTTGAAGAACATATTGAAAAGCAGAAACCATTACTACTGAACTTCACAGACTTTAAAAAGGCATTTGATAGCATACACAGAGATTCATTATGGAGAATTTTAAATCTGTATGGAATACCGTCTAAAACTGTCAACATCATTAAGGACTTCTACAATGGATATGTTTGTGCAGTCAAGACAGAAGAAGGGATGAGCAAATGGTTCCAGATTGAAACAGGCGTGAAACAAGGATGTATACTGTCTCCTTTGCTTTTTGGAATTAAAATAGGCTTCATAATGAAAAAATGCTGCACAGGTAACACAGGTAGTGATTGGGTACATGAGACCCAACTAGAAGATCTTGATTTTGCTGATGACATAACTCTTATCAGTAACAATATAAATTCCATGCAAGAAAAAACAGATAGCCTGTCTTCACTGGCTAGCAAAATAGGTCTTGAAATTAACAAGGACAAAACAAAAATAATGAAAATTCCCATTAATCAAAATGGAAAAATACACGTTGAAGGTACAGATATTGAAGAAGTCAATCAGTTTGCATACCTTGGCAGTTACATAGACCAGGATGGTGACACCAGAAAAGAAGTTAGGATCAGAATTGCAAAACCAGCATCGATCTTCAAGAATCTTGAGAACATATGGCATTCAAAAGTTATAAGCACAAAAACCAAGTTAAGATTACTCAATTCAAGTGTAATATCCACCCTCATTTATGCATGCGAAAGCTGGAAAACAAGTAAAGAAATAGACAAGAAATTAGACTCTTTTGAAAACAAATGCCTAAGGAAAATCTCTCTCTCTCTCTCTCTCTCTCTCTCTCTCTCTCTCTCTCTCTCTCTCTCTGAACCTTAAGTGCCCAGGGAACATGGGGCTTCCGCAAGGGTTTTCCACAAACGCCTTTTTTTCTGCTCTTGCCCAGGTGAGCCCTCTATTGTTCAACATCCTTTCTGTTGTTCTTCTCCATGTCTCTTTTGGTCTACCCTTACTTCTGTTCTCCTGTGGTGTCCATCTTAGTGCTATTTTTTGGTAGTGAGTTGTCAGTCATTCGGCCTAAGGAAAATACTCGGCATCAAGTGGAACAAATTCAAGAACAATGCAGAGATAAGACAGATGACTGAACAACAACCAGTCTCATGGGTGATCAGGAAAAGGAGATGGACATATGTCAGTCACGTGATGAGAAGAAATGATCAGAGAATCCCAAAACAAGCTATAAAATGGAACACAACAGGCTAAAGAAAAAGAGGCAGACCGCGTGAAACTCTAAAGAAGACATTGTTAAGAGAGGCCAAATTAATAAGTATAAAATCCCTTGATGAGGTTGAAAGACTCGCCGAAGACAGGAAAAATTGGCGAATTACCTTGCGAGCCCTATGTGACGTTTAACGGCACGGGAAGGATATAAGATATAAGATAAGATCAGTGCTAGCATGGAACATTTAGAACCATGGAACTCATTTTGTCATTGTGTCTGGTGTTATAGTTTGTCTATAGCACATATTTATACCTAACATCAGTGGAATATTTAGAACCATGGAACTCATTTACAGGACTGTCATGGACAGTCTAGCTGTCATTGTGTCTGATGTTATAGTTTATTTGTCACTGACAGTTTACATGTAAATGAGACCGTGTCTGATGTTTCCTTGTCTTGTACAGACTTTGGCTGTTTCTGGGAAACGGTTCCTGATTACGGTTCTTAGAAATGTACTCAGACAAATGTAAGAAAGGCACCATGACTTCTTAACATCACCAGAGAAATCATCAGGTGGCATCAGCATAGAATAAGTAATAGTCCTTCTAAATATGATCTATGATACAGGACATATACCACCAGACTCGTCCAGATCAGCTTTCACTGCAGATTCAGAGAAAGCTGGAACAACAGATTGTGATCAATATCACACAATCAAAGTTTCATGAGCCACATCACAAAAATATTAGTATCAATATCACACAATTAAAGTTTAATGAGCCATTCATTCATTCATTAATTTGCATGTCCATTGTGGAACTTTGCCTCCCTAAAAGCACTCCCGTAGGCCTCTCGGTTGTGAGCAAGATGGCCTGCTGCTGATGCGTCCATTTGCAGATCATCAACGATGTCTTGCAGCCATCTTCTCCTTTGTCTTCCTCTCTTTCTTTTTTCCATTATGCACCCTTCCAAGACAGTTTTCTTTCGATTATCATGACGTTTAATGTGTCCAAAATATTTAAGTTTTCTCTCTTTAATCCTCTTTACTAGCCAGCCTTCTTCAATATTAAGCTCTTGTAGTATGGATATATTTGTTCTTTTTTTGTGTCCATGATATTTGAAGAACTCTTCTATAGCATTTACATTCAAAGGCATTTATGTGTTTCTCAATTGTTTTGTTTGGATTCCTTGTCCTACCCGCAAGGGAGCGGGAACGAGAGGTTTTAAGGCGCCTCTTACCCGCCTGGTATTCCCTTCACTTAGCACATGAGGCACTTTATAGGAGTAGTAGAGCCACCTACCAGCCCACCTCGCTCTCTGAGACTACCGCCAGTTGGTCCGAGCCTGCTCATTTGGGTAAACCCTTACTAACAGGGATCCTCCATATCTGGAGGACTTTCACCATCAGCCACCTGTGAAATAGGAGATCATAATGTTACTATCCTGAGATATCAAGTAAATAGCAGATCATAATGTCACTATCCTGATATATCAAGTAAATAAGAGACCATAATGTCACTATCCTGAGATATCAAGTAAATAGGAGACCATAATGTCAATAACCTGAGATATGAAGTAAATAAGAGATCACAATGTCACTAACCTGAGATATGAAGTAAATAAGAGACCACAATGTCACTAACCTGAGATATGAAGTAAATAAGAGATCACAATGTCACTAACCTGAGATATGAAGTAAATAATAGATCACAATGTCAATAACCTGAGATATGAAGTAAATAGGAGACCACAATGTCACTAACCTGAGATATGAAGTAAATAGGAGACCACAATGTCAATAACCTGAGATATGAAGTAAATAAGAGACCATAATGTCACTAACCTGAGATATGAAGTAAATAAGAGATCACAATGTCACTAACCTGAGATATGAAGTAAATAATAGATCACAATGTCAATAACCTGAGATATGAAGTAAATAATAGACCACAATGTCACTAACCTGAGATATGAAGTAAATAGGAGACCACAATGTCAATAACCTGAGATATGAAGTAAATAAGAGACCATAATGTCACTAACCTGAGATATGAAGTAAATAAGAGATCACAATGTCACTAACCTGAGATATGAAGTAAATAATAGATCACAATGTCAATAACCTGAGATATTATGTAAATAGGAGACCATAATGTCACTAATCTGAGATATGAAGTAAATAAGAGATCACAATGTCACTAACCTGAGATATGAAGTAAATAATAGATCACAATGTCAATAACCTGAGATATGAAGTAAATAGGAGACCACAATGTCACTAACCTGAGATATGAAGTAAATAATAGACCACAATGTCACTAACCTGAGATATGAAGTAAATAAGAGATCACAATGTCAATAACCTGAGATATGAAGTAAATAATAGATCACAATGTCAATAACCTGAGATATGAAGTAAATAGGAGACCACAATGTCACTAACCTGAAATATGAAGTAAATAGGAGACCACAATGTCACTAACCTGAGATATGAAGTAAATAATAGATCACAATGTCACTAATCTGAGATATGAAGTAAATAGGAGACTATAATGTCACTAATCTGAGATATGAAGTAAATAGGAGACCATAATGTCACTAATCTGAGATATGAAGTAAATAGGAGACCATAATGTCACTAACCTGAGATATCAAGTAAATAGGAGACCATAATGTCACTAACCTGAGATATGAAGTAAATAGGAGACCATAATGTCACTAATCTGAGATATGAAGTAAATAGGAGACCATAATGTTACTAACCTGAGATATGAAGTAAATAGGAGACCATAATGTCACTAACCTGAGATATCAAGTAAATAGGAGACCATAATGTCACTAACCTGAGATATGAAGTAAATAGGAGACCATAATGTCACTAATCTGAGATATGAAGTAAATAGGAGACCATAATGTCACTAATCTGAGATATGAAGTAAATAGGAGACCATAATGTCACTAATCTGAGATATGAAGTAAATAGGAGACCATAATGTCACTAATCTGAGATATGAAGTAAATAGGAGATCATAATGTCAATAACCTGAGATATGAAGTAAATAGGAGACCATAATGTCACTAATCTGAAATATCAAGTAAATAGGAGACCATAATGTCACTAACCTGAGATATGAAGTAAATAAGAGACCACAATGTCACTAACCTGAGATATGAAGTAAATAAGAGACCACAATGTCACTAACCTGAGATATGAAGTAAATAAGAGATCACAATGTCACTAACCTGAGATATGAAGTAAATAATAGATCACAATGTCAATAACCTGAGATATGAAGTAAATAGGAGACCACAATGTCACTAACCTGAGATATGAAGTAAATAAGAGACCACAATGTCACTAACCTGAGATATGAAGTAAATAATAGATCACAATGTCACTAACCTGAGATATGAAGTAAATAATAGATCACAATGTCACTAACCTGAGATATTATGTAAATAGGAGACCATAATGTCACTAATCTGAGATATCAAGTAAATAATAGATCACAATGTCACTAACCTGAGATATGAAGTAAATAATAGATCACAATGTCAATAACCTGAGATATGAAGTAAATAGGAGATCATAATGTCAATAACCTGAGATATGAAGTAAATAGGAGACCATAATGTCACTAATCTGAAATATCAAGTAAATAGGAGACCATAATGTCACTAACCTGAGATATGAAGTAAATAAGAGACCACAATGTCACTAACCTGAGATATGAAGTAAATAAGAGACCACAATGTCACTAACCTGAGATATGAAGTAAATAAGAGATCACAATGTCACTAACCTGAGATATGAAGTAAATAATAGATCACAATGTCAATAACCTGAGATATGAAGTAAATAGGAGACCACAATGTCACTAACCTGAGATATGAAGTAAATAAGAGACCACAATGTCACTAACCTGAGATATGAAGTAAATAATAGATCACAATGTCACTAACCTGAGATATGAAGTAAATAATAGATCACAATGTCACTAACCTGAGATATTATGTAAATAGGAGACCATAATGTCACTAATCTGAGATATCAAGTAAATAATAGATCACAATGTCACTAACCTGAGATATGAAGTAAATAATAGATCACAATGTCAATAACCTGAGATATGAAGTAAATAAGAGACCACAATGTCACTAACCTGAGATATGAAGTAAATAAGAGACCACAATGTCACTAACCTGAGATATGAAGTAAATAAGAGATCACAATGTCACTAACCTGAGATATGAAGTAAATAATAGATCACAATGTCAATAACCTGAGATATGAAGTAAATAGGAGACCACAATGTCACTAACCTGAGATATGAAGTAAATAGGAGACCACAATGTCACTAACCTGAGATATGAAGTAAATAGGAGACCACAATGTCATTAACCTGAGATATGTGGATGGCACTTTCTAACAGTAGAAAGTAGAAGCAGCTTACAGAAACCTGTGAACAAGATTATGGAAGACAGCAATAAAAGAGACCTAAAGCTAAACACTGTAAGAAATAAAATCTTGCTGGCAGAAATGCAGATGAAACCATTGACAGCAATTATTGAGGAAAGACGCTGGCGATGATTGGGACATGTGCTCCGGATGACTGACAACTCACTACCAAAAACAGCACTAAGATGGACACCACAGGGGAACAGAAGTAAGGGTAGACCAAAAGAGACATGGAAAAGAACAACAGAGAGGATGTTGAGCAGTAGAGGGCTCACCTGGGCAAGAGCAGAAAACCCTTGCGGAAGCGACATGTGTCTTGGGCACTTAAGGTTCAGAGAGAGAGAGAGAGAGAGAGAGAGAGAGAGAGAGAGAGAGAGAGAGAGAGAGAGAGAGGTAAACAGAAACAGTGGTAATGCTGAAAAGAATAAACACACCAAAGTGAAATATCGCTTCAGACAGGAAGACACTGACACAAATAAATAAATTCAGCTACCGTGAAACAACAATAACAGCTGATAGCAAGTGCACAAATGAAATAAAATCATGAACAGGTAAGTCAAAGGCAGTCTTTTATGACATGAAGATGATACTAACAAATGAGAAAATGTCCCTAAAACTGAGGAAAAGAGTATTATAATGTTTTATATAGAGCCAATATTGCTACATATGGTTGTTAAACCTGGACAGTCAACAAAAAGATAACAACGAAACTGAAAGCAACGGAGATGTGGTTCTGGAGAAAGTTGCAACAAATACCCTGGACAGGCAGAGAAACAAACGAAGAGGTCCTCAAACAAATTTCAAAACAACAAAAACTTGTTAAAAAGATAAGAAAAAGACAGTCAAAATTTCTTGGACATGTTATGAGAAGACAGAAGTTAGAGAATCTGGCCATGTTATGAGAAGACAGAAGTTAGAGAACCTGGCCATGTTATGAGAAGACAGAAGTTAGGGAACCTGGCCATGTTATGAGAAGACAAAAGTTAGAGAACCTGGCCATGTTATGAGAAGACAAAAGTTAGAGAACCTGGCCATGTTATGTTAAGACAAAAACTAGAGAACCTGGCCATGTTATGAGAAGACAAAAGTTAGGGAACCTGGCCATGTTATGTTAAGACAAAAACTAGAGAACCTGGCCATGTTATGTTAAGACAAAAACTAGAGAACCTGGCCATGTTATGAAAAGACAAAAGTTAGAGAACCTGGCCATGTTATGAGAAGACAAAAGTTAGGGAACCTGGCCATGTTATGTTAAGACAAAAACTAGAGAACCTGGCCATGTTATGAAAAGACAAAAGTTAGGGAACCTGGCCATGTTATGTTAAGACAAAAACTAGAGAACCTGGCCATGTTATGAGAAGACAAAAGTTAGGGAACCTGGCCATGTTATGTTAAGACAAAAACTAGAGAACCTGGCCATGTTATGAAAAGACAAAAGTTAGGGAACCTGGCCATGTTATGTTAAGACAAAAACTAGAGAACCTGGCCATGTTATGTTAAGACAAAAACTAGAGAACCTGGCCATGTTATGTTAAGACAAAAACTAGAGAACCTGGCCATGTTATGTTAAGACAAAAACTAGAGAACCTGGCCATGTTATGAAAAGACAAAAGTTAGGGAACCTGGCCATGTTATGAGAAGACAAAAGTTAGGGAAACTGACCATGTTATGTTAAGATAAAAGCTAGAGAACCTGACCATGTTATGTTAAGACAAAAGTTAGGGAACCTGACCATGTTATGTTAAGACAAAAGTTAGGGAACCTGACCATGTTATGTTAAGACAAAAGTTAGGGAACCTGACCATGTTATGTTAAGACAAAAGCTAGAGAACCTAGACATGTTATGAGAAGACAGAAGTTAGAGAATCTAGTGACGACAGGAACATTCAGGGAAAAAACGAAGAGAGAAAAGCTAGGAGAAAAATATCTCAGTGGACTAACCAAGTGGCACAGAAGAAGAAAAGCATCTGAACTAGTAGGAAATACCAAAAACTACACAAGACGAAGAACCATAATGGCCAACTCTCTTCTGTGAGGTTAACTAATTAAGAAAAGAAATGACACATCTTGAGCTCCGCCCACTTCTTGGCGTACTGTTAACTCTACATAGTATTGTCTGCAGACTTCTGTTAAAAGGGACCTGCTTACGGATTGCTTGTATTACCAGCCATTTTGATCTACATGTATATCTTTAATCATTAATAGTCACAAATAAATTATTTAACATAGTGACCTACATGGGGGTTCGCGTAAAAAATTTAATTCAGAAAAGTTACAGGTGTGCACACAAGGGACATAATCATACAAATTTTTAACATAACAAAAATGTATGGGTTATATACCTTCAATCACAGCGCTGCAGGAGTCCGGATGAAACTATCAGCTTTTCATTTAAACCGAAACTCTACAGCCCACCAGAGATTCTGGGACACAAAAAATGCATTCTCAGATAAAGCATTTCAACATCGACATCATCATCATGTGGCATCTATCCATGGTAGATTGGTTGTAGTAATTCTCCAGTCTGTTCCACTCTTGCATTCAGCCAAGTTTGTCCCTGTCTGTCTCTTGATGTTGTCCATCCGTCCATGTCACTGACGTCCGCTTGTTCTCTTCCCCTTCGCTCTTCAGAAAGTAAAACAACTAAAGAATCTGTGGAGAGAAGCAGACAGAACTACAAAAATAAGATTTTTAAGGTCATGCATCTTTCCCATCACAAAATATGCCTGTGAGACCTGGACACTTAACAAAACAGCTCAGAAACACATAAATGCCTTTGAATGTAGTTCTTTGAAGAGTTCTTCAGATATCATGGACACAGAAAAGAACAAATATATTCATACTACAAGAACTTAATATTGCCTAGTAAAGAAGATTAAAGAGAGAAAACTTAAATATTTTGGACACATTAAACGTCATGATAATCTAGAGAAGACCGTCTTGGAAGGATACATAATGGGAAAAAGGAAGAGAGGAAGACCAAGGCGAAGATGGGTGCAAGACATTGTTGATGATCTGCAAATGGATGCATCAGCAGCAGGTCATCTTGCTCACAACCGAGAGGTCTACAGGAGTGCTCTTAGGGAAATAAAGTTCCACAAGGGACATGCAAATGACTGATTGTTTTAACATGCGTAGTCTCAGCTGCTGTGATATTTGTTTTGATGTAAGTGTCTTGCACATTCTGCTGAAGGTGTTTTTTAACATTCGTATACGTCTGTTAATTTCCTTTTCACACTTTCCATCTTCTGCCTGTCTCGTGACCTAAATACTTGAAACGTTTCACCTGTCTTAGTAATTCCCAGTTTACTTATTTTCTTCTATTATTTATTTTCTCGCTGCTGATTAAGATAAAAGTTGTCCTGATATTTATTTTTAGTCCGTACTTCTGACTTTCGACGTTTTATTTGCGTCATTAGATTCTGTAATCTTTATTTTTTCCTCTACCATCAACTCAGTGTCGTCCGCGTGTATGATCTCAGGCTGATGATTGCTGGTCCATTAGTGTTCAATCCAGGCATCTCACTAGTTTCTTTGAATACCTTCTCTGTATAAAAGTTAAACAGACATGGAGAAAGGACACATCCTTGTCTGACCCCTCTCTTTATATCAGTTGGTGCCGAGTAGTTTATATTGGACCGCACAACTGCTGTCTGTTCCCAATATAGCTTGCATATTATTCTGATGTCTTTGCCGCCAACATTAATCTCTTTCAGACACTCCATCAGCTCTTCGTTCCTGACTCTGTCGAAGGCCTAGTGTGGCCTATAAAACAAGCATAGATGTCCTTTATAACTTCTGTGGAAGGCCTTGTGTAGTCTATAAAACAAGCATAGATGTCCTTTATAACTTCTGTGGAAGGCCTAGTGTGGCCTATAAAACAAGCATAGATGTCCTTTATAACTTCTGTGGAAGGCCTTGTGTAGTCTATAAAACAAGCGTGGAGGTCTTTGTCACTTCCATCGACATAGTTTTTTATTGCAGAATTTCCTGCTGGACAAACTTCGCCAAGAAGTAGCCAAGGGGAGTGCCTGCACAACATGATGATGAATGATAATATAGTCCATTTACTTTTGTACTGTCAGTGAGTGGCAGAAAAAAAATATCACCGACTCAAGATAATTTTCTTCTCTCTACATAATACTCACTTATACAGTAACACGATTCATAATGTCCACGATAGATTCTGTGAAATAGGAAAGTGATTTGTACGTTGTAAGAATATCATATCAGATTATATCATTCATTCATTTATTCATTCATTCATTCAGCTTTCCGAACCATTGCGGCTCCTTACTGCAGACAACACTTGTCTCCATTCCTCTCTGTTCTTAGTCTTCTCCTGCCAGTTGTCTCCATTCCTCTCTGTTCTTAGTCGTCTCCTGCCAGTTGTCTCCATTCCTCTCTGTTCTTAGTCTTCTCCTGCCAAATATCTCCCTTCCTCTCTGTTCTTAGTCTTCTCCTGCCAGTTGTCTCCCTTCCTCTCTGTTCTTAGTCTTCTCCTGCCAGTTGTCTCCATTCCTCTCTGTTCTTAGTCTTCTCCTGCCAAATATCTCCCTTCCTCTCTGTTCTTAGTCTTCTCCTGCCAGTTGTCTCCCTTCCTCTCTGTTCTTAGTCTTCTCCTGCCAGTTGTCTCCATTCCTCTCTGTTCTTAGTCTTCTCCTGCCAAATGTCCTCTCTGAGGGGTGGTAGGTCTTCTCCCAGGTTGTCACGCCATTTTTGTCTTGGTCTGCCTCTTGGTCTGTCTCTTTGTCTGCCTCTGTTAATCACTTCTGTTTAAGCCTCTTTTTTTTGTCTGTCTATTCTCGTCCATCCCTTCCAAGTGTTGGAGCCATCTCAGTCTGTTGTTTTTCATAATGATAGTGGAGATTGGAATAGCTTGTGGATTTCTTTGTTACTTTTAATTTTCCCACCATATTATATACTTGGTAAATCTATATGGAAAAGTATATAGTGCACCTGGACTTACTTGTATACTGTACCATGGTTCGCACTAGCTTTGTTTATACAAGGCGTGAAATACACGTATTGCGTACAGGAAGCTCTTGAGTTGGACATGTCCGGTTGGGTCCACTGCGTCCCATTCTCTGCCTGGGGTTTTTGAACTCTTCTTATAAAATTATGGGACCACTGACGTTGTGTGAGGTATGACTTTGTGTTAAGAGACTTGCCACCTTGGATTATTTTCTTCAGTTTGAATGTACTACGTTGCTAGGTCCTGGACACACTGTAAGGTATCATCATCATCATGATCATCAGGTGCCGTGCCGACTGGCGTTGGCTATTATGCTTCTCCAGAGTACACTATCCTTCATGCAGGCCATCAGCTCAGTTGATGATCTCCTCTCATACCATCCTGTCAGACTGTCCAGTATCATTTCTCTTGGTCTTCCTCTTGATCTTCTTCCTTCTATTTTTCCTGTTGTTATAATATTTTCTATGCCCCCTCTTCTCATTGCATGTCCTATGAAAGTACATTGTCTCTCTCTTATCTTTTTGACAAGGTTTTTTGTCTCTCCAGCTCTTCTCATACATTCTTCATTAGTTATTTTTGCTGTCCAGGGGATTCGCAACATTCTTCTAATAAACCACATTTCTGCTGCTTCCAATGATTTTTGTGCAGACTTGCCTATTGTCAATGATTCACTTCCATATAACAAGATAAGTTCAATATAGCATTTTAGGACTCGTTTTCTAACATTCATTGATAAAGATCTGTTAGCTAATATGTTTCTCATTCTCTGAAATGCAGCCTTTGCTTGGTCTATTCTGTTCCTAATTTCTGTTCTGCATTTCCCATCTGAAGTTATTACTACTCCAAGGTATTTGAATTTCTGCACCTGCTTTAGAATAGTTCCATTTAATTTTATACCTCATGTTGGCAGATTCTGTTTCTTAGATATAACCATAGTCTCTGTCTTTTTGATGTTCAAAGTAAGGCCTTTCTGACCGTAAGGTGTCCCTTTCTTTAAAATAGCAGACTTGCCAAGTTGGATTACTTTCTTCGGCTTAAAACAAAACAAAACCATTCACATGCTAACAGATTTTCCTATCTGGGATTACCTTCTTAAACTTGAAAACACAAAATGACAGAGACCCTGGACATTTGCCCTGTGATAACCATCTTTACAGTCCCAGGTCTCGACACGGTTCGTTGACCGTCAGCTTTTCGCCAGGGGCACCTCCAGGTATAAAGTCAAGAAACAATAGATCAGTGGTAGGAGGAAAGATAAGTGCGAGGAGAATCCACAAAACAGAAAGCAGAAGAAATGTTTGTTTAGAATGAAAGAAGACTGGCAAATCATGGACTTCGGCCACAAACTGAGTAAAAAGTTGCTGTTCTATAAAGAATGTAACAGAATGTAGGGAAAATGTCAGGACAACCTAGCGTGGCGGATGGTGAGAGAGTTTTACATTCTTCTGTGATCAAAGAGAAACACAATTATTCTTACTTGAGACACATGTCCGTAAGATTTTCACAGTTTGATTTACTCCTGTATCATGTCTTACTGATAATGTATCCCGTCTCACTGATATGTTTCTTGTCTCACTGATAATGTATCATGTCTCACTGATAATGTATCATGTCTCACTGATATGTATCTTGTCTCACTGATAATGTATCATGTCTCACTGATAATGTATCTTGTCTCACTGATATGTATCTTGCCTCACTGATAATGTATCATGTCTCACTGATAATGTATCATGTCTCACTGATAATGTATCATGTCTCACTGATAATGTATCTTGTCTCACTGATAATGTATCATGTCTCACTGATAATGTATCCTGCCTCATTAACAGTTATCATGTCTCACTGCTAATGTATCCTGTCTCACTAACAGTTATCCTGTCTCCCTGATAATGTATCCTGTGTCACTAACAGTTATCCTGTCTCCCTGATAATGTATCCTGTCTCAGTAACAGTTATCCTGTCTCACTAACAGTTATCCCGTCTCACTGATAATGTATCCTGTCTCACTAACAGTTATCCTGTCTCTCTGATAATGAATCCTGTCTCCCTCATAATGTATCCTGTCTCAGTAACAGTTATCCTGTGTCACTGATAATGTATCCTGTGTCACTGATAATGTATCCTGTCTCACTAACAGTTATCCTGTCTTACTGATAATGTATCCTGTCTCACTGATAATGTATCCTGTGTCACTAACAGTTATCCTGTCTCACTGATAATGTATCCTGTCTCACTAACAGTTGTCCTGTCTCACTGATAATGTATCCTGTCTCACTAACAGTTATCCTGTCTCCCTGATAATGAATCCTGTCTCCCTGATAATGTATCCTGTCTCACTGATAATGTATCCTGTCTCACTGATAATGTATCCTGTCTCACTAACAGTTATCCTGTCTCACTGATAATGTATCCTGTCTCACTAACAGTTATCCTGTCTCACTGATAATGTATCCTGTCTCACTGATAATGTATCCTGTCTCACTAACAGTTATCCTGTCTCACTGATAATGTATCCTGTCTCACTGACAGACTATCCTATCTCATCGTCATCTGTACTCCCACAAAGGTTCCCCAGCCAGTCCTGCCTTGAGCATGTCCCAATACCTCAGACCATGTCTTTCCCTCTTCCTTTAGTTCTTCCTGTCTTGTGTGTCTCCATGCCCCCAAATGGCCTGGCCCTCTTTCTTTCCCCTTGAAGTGTCCACGTCAAGGCGGTATAGGAGCATCTTGTTCTTTCCATTGGTAGTATGTGGCCCAGCCGTTTCAGTCTTCGTCTTTTGACTTCTTTAGCAATGTTGTCAATGCCCGTTTGTTTGTTTGTTTGTTTGTTTGTTTGTTTGTTTCCTCGTTTGTCACGTGCTCCTCTCAGTTTATTCTCACATTTTTTTTCTAAGGCGTCTACTTTCAGATCCTCTCAGTCTACTTTCTCCGACTGATTTTCCATGTTTCGGCTACAGTATACTACCTCACTGACAATATATCCTGTCTCATTGACACTATATCCTATCTCATAGACAGTATATCCTGCCTGACTAATAATGTATCCTATCTCACTGACAGTGTTTGCTATCCTACTGATCATATTGCTATCCTGTGAAACTGACACATATCTTGTCTTGGTGTCAGTGTGTTGTCCCGTGTCACTGACACTTGTCTCGGTGTCAGTATGTTGTCCTGTGTCATTGACACTTGTCTCGGTGTCAGTGTGTTGTCTTGTGTCATTGACACTTGTCTCGGTGTCAGTGTGTTGTCCTGTGTCATTGACACTTGTCTCGGTGTCAGTGTGTTGTCCTGTGTCAATGACACTTGTCTCGGTGTCAGTGTGTTGTCCTGTGTCACTGACACTTGTCTCGATGTCAGTGTGTTGTCCTGTGTCACTGACACTTGTCTCGGTGTCAGTGTATTGTCCTGTTTCACTGACACTGTATCCGGTGCCACTGACAATCTATTTACGGTTTATCTTATTTGTATCATAATATATCATGTCTCATAAAATTCATATTCTGCCGAAGATAGAAGCTGATGTCTGTAAATAAGCGTGTAGCGTGTGAGAATGTAGACATATTTGTCGATGAAACTTACAAGAACGAGAGAGCTAACGAGTGATAAGTTGTGTGAGAATGTAGACATATTTGTCGATGAAACTTAGAAGAACGAGAGAGCTAACGAGTGATACTAAAATATGGTTTGTCAGGTTTTGCTGTCTCTGACATGAAGTCACTGTTAGCAGAAGATTATGACCAGTTTGATGGACAGGTCAATGAAAAGATTGAAGTTCTGTGACCAGTTTGATGGACAGGTCAATGAAAAGATTGAAGTTCTGTGACCAGTTTGATGGACAGGTCAATTAAAAAGATTGAAGTTCTGTGACCAGTTTGATGGACAGGTCAATGAAAAGATTGAAGTTCTGTGACCCGTTTGATGGACAGGTCAATGAAAAGATTGAAGTTCTGTGACCAGTTTGATGGACATGTCAATGAAAAAGATTGAAGTTCTGTGACCAGTTTGATGGACAAGTCAATGAAAAAGATTGAAGTTCTGTGACCAGTTTGATGGACATTTCAATGAAAAGATTGAAGTTCTGTACACGATATAACTCATTTAGACAACAACAAAAAATCTTTACTCGAATCTTGTAAATTAACTTCCTTGTCTTATATTTGTTTTATTCATTTCTGTTTGCTTGATCTCTGTTGTCTGTGAGTCATTCTCTCTCTCTCTCTCTCTCTCTCTCTCTCTCGTGAGTGTGTGTGTATGTAAAGAGAGTCTCCCCCATCCCCACAAAAAAAAGAAACAACAAACACACACACAATACGAAGCCCTCAGTTTCCCTAATCTCTGCCATCACAAAAAAAAATCTCAAATTTGTCTTCTCTTAAATTAACCCCCCCCCCTCTCTCTCTCCCTCTCCCTCTCTCTCTCTCTCTCTCTCTCTCTCTCTCTCTCTCTCTGCCTCCTCCTCCTTTGTCTCCCAGTTCCCTCTTCTTTTCTCTCCCAAATCACTGACCTGACCTGCTTTTTAATCTAAATTTTGGACCGAATTCTCAACACCCTCTCCCCCTTGCTCCACCACCCTAAGCAGATCGCTGGACTAAAGCGCGGCTCGCCCCTGCTGATATCAGATATACTTGATAGCCCTTGCAAATAAAGATGTTTATCAGAAGAGTTTAACTTTTATGTCCGTGGGGGGTTCCAAGTTCAGATCTGGCTCAACCATTGTTACCCTGGGGCGCTAGTTCTCAAGGGATCGGCAAATGTTGGTAGGAAAAGCTTAAGCTGTGGGGCTGTATGGTCCTAGCGTTTTGTTATAGTCATAAAGTGTCCTCACAGTTTGCTAGAGAATTTGACCTTGTATTTATTATTAATGTTTCTTTCTTCCTGCCATTGACGTCTTTCTACTCTTTCTATCCGGTGTATCTCATTCTTTCTAATCTTCTTTCTATATTCTTTCTATATTCTTTCTATATTCTTTCTAATCTTCTTTCTATATTCTTTCTATATTCTTTCTAATCTTCTTTCTAATCTTCTTTCTATATTCTTTCTATATTCTTTCTAATCTTCTTTCTAATCTTCTTTCTATATTCTTTCTATCTTCTTTCTAATCTTCTTTCTATATTCTTTCTATCTTCTTTCTACCTGTTATATAAGTGTTTTTTTCCACTCCTTATATCGCTTCATTCTTTCTCTTGACATATCTACTACAGCGGGTACTGGAGTTTTTGAAGCAAAAATAATGTTCTATAACAAGGGTTCTCAAGCAGTGAGAAATGTATCTGTTTCCCCCCCCCCCCCCCCCCACGATATAGAAAAATCAGTACTTCAATAGTCTGTGTATGTCAGTCTTTGGTCTCAGTCTCCCCGCCTTCCCTCTCCAAGCCATCAAATTCCCCTTGGGGAGGGAGAATTCTCCACTGTCAGAGAAACCTGTTTTATAGCATGAGAAGAAAAAGAAGAAGAATGTAGAAGAAGACGAAGAAGAAGAAGAAGAATGTAGAAGAAGACGAAGAAGAAGAAGAAGAAGAAGAATATAGAAGAAGAAGAAGAAGAAGAAGAAGAAGAAGAAGAAGAGAAGGAGAAGAAGAAGAAAAAGAAGAAGAAGAAGAATCTTTATCTAAACAATGAACACCATTAGAAAACACACACAAACATCACACATAACACACAGCATTCACTCTTCACTTTAACGATCAGGAAGAAGGGAATTTCCAACAGTTTCTTTGGTGGAATGTGTAGATATGAGCCTCTCAAAGCGCGCGGGCGTGAAGCCATTACCGGCAGCACTTAACAAGAAAGACAACTTCTGCTTTTGTTTGAAGTGAATGCTCGGCTGTTTTCAATCTCACTTCAGATGATTCAGGAATACAGAACAAGGATACAGATGATTATCCCAGATTTGAACCCCAAACACTCAGATAACGTCTTCTCTTGTGCGCAACACGAGCAGTTCCTATCTCTCAGCCGTGCCATTGCTTCAGCGACTCTCGGCCACATCTCGTGAGAATCTCGCCCGTCTGTCAATCACACACGCACCAAACAGTATCTGTGTCGTCACACCCACGCTAGTCCGTATCTGTGACATATCTGTGACATGTCTGCGATTCTGTCACATTGAAATAGTAAAACTAGCAGCTTTGATACAAAACAAAACAAAAAAAATATAATCCACGAGGAGAAAATTAAATTCTTGGCGGACAAATATAATCTGTTCCCTTCAGTCTGGTCTTTCCATCAAGATTATGTTTATTTTGAGTCTTTTTATGAAATTCCCATTTCATTTATGTAAGGAAATCGTCGCTTTATTTTTTTTTCTTTTTTGTGTATCTATTTCCTTGAAATTTCCTTTCATCATTAAACAAACAAACAAACAAACAAAAAACTTCATAAAACACTTTGTCATTAATCATATGGGGTGTTGGACATATTACAGAAGTTAATCATGAAATATTACGTTTTTGAAGAAAAAAAAAATGAAAAGAAAAATGTCGGTGACATAATTATTTTCCATGGGGTTAGCTATGTAATCATCTGGGAGGAGGAAATATACAGCAAAGATAAACAGGGATCAGAGAGTGTTCTTGAAACTTAGCTGCTGTTTCTGTTTGCCGTTTTAACAGCCGTTGCTGTTCTGTCGTTGGCTGTTTCTCTCTCGTGAGTTGTTGCCGTAGCGCGGTGAGAGAGCCTGTGTGTCACCACGACCCACAGAGCTATGCTGGCCAGAGCTGCAGCGCCTGGCAGGGTAACCCAGGCCAGACATGTCTGAGAGCAGGGGGGCCAGACAAAGCAGGACTCAAACCCTGCTGCCTTGCAGGATGGCTGGGGACAGACAAATGTTACGGATGCAAACCTGAAAAAAAAAAATACGTGCTTAAGACGGATTTCCTGACCCCAGTGGGCACAGGAAAGCAGACATGCCAAGAACTACAGAGCAAGGCAGCTCTCCTCGTGTAACATCACAACAAATCGCAACCAGACTTGGTGGTCTATCTATAGAGCCCTTCTGTGCTGGCTGTGTCAGCTGTTGAAGGGCATTCTGGGGCATTATGAGTCAGACGGGCATAGAACAGGTCAAGGAAAGCACAGACACAAAACTGTGTCCCATGAGTCCTTCAGTGGCGCTGAACAATTCATGAGAAATGTAAGCACCTTCTTCTCAATGCACTCCCTTGACAGACAGGAAAGTTGCCCCCAAACACTCCAGCTAAGCTTAACAGATACCTAACCTGGACAAGACAAACACTCCAGCCAAACTTAACAAATATCTAACCTGGACAAGACAAACACTTCAGCCAAGCTTAACAAATACCTGACCTGGACAAGACAAACACTTCAGCCAAGCTTAACAAATACCTGACCTGGACAAGACAAACACTTCAGCCAAGCTTAACAAATATCTAACCTGGACAAGACAAACACTTCAGCCAAGCTTAACAAATATCTAATCTGGACAAGACAAACACTTCAGCCAAGCTTAACAAATATCTAATCTGGACAAGCCAGACACTTCAGCCAAGCTTAACAAATACCTAACCTGGACAAGACAGTCCTTGATCTTGGACAGACAGATAATGCTTTAACAATGTCAATGTTGCAGTTTGGAAGAACATGAAACGGATGAAGAAGAAGATTGCTGCAGACCGTGATCTTAAGAAAGTGAATAAGACCAGGTAAAACAGACAGAAAACATGACAATGGAAGCATTTTATAAGAGAGTCGCAGAAATAGGAAGACTTTGGAGGTACAAGTGAGGACAAACAGAAACTCAAGAGATATCAGTGTGGAAAAATATTAATAGTTTATAGATATCAGTGCAGTAACATTGCATGCAAGACATCACAGAGATATATATAGGAGAAGTTAGCAAGATATCACAGGAACATATATAGGAAAAGTTAGCAAGACATCACAGGGACATATATAGGAAAAGTTAGCAAGACATCACAGAGATATATATGGAATAAGTTAACAAGACATCACAGAGATAAATATGGAAGAAGTTAACAAGACATTACAGAGATATATATGGGAGAAAGCAGCAAAACATCACAGAGATATATATGGGAGAAGTTAGCAAGACATCACAGAGATATATACTGGAGAAAGCAGCTAGAAATATTTGTGAGAAAATAGCAATAACTTCCTTCCATACTCACTCTTATATTTTCTCGACCTTTCTTCCATTCGTCTCTTAATCTCTCTCACTACAACTATCATTCACTCCCTCTCTCCTTCTTCTTTCACTCAACTGCCCTCTGTCTCTCTCTGTATCCCTCTCTCCTTCTTCTTTCACTCAACTGCCCTCTGTCTCTCTCTCTGTATCCCTCTCTCCTTCTTCTTTCCCTCAACTGCCCTCTGTCTCTCTCTGTATCCCTCTCTCCTTCTTCTTTCCCTCAACTGCCCTCTGTCTCTCTCTCTCTCTCTGTATCCCCCTCTCCTTCTTCTTTCCCTCAACTGCCCTCTGTCTATCTCTGTATCCCCCTCTCCTTCTTCTTTCTCTCAACTGCCCTCTGTCTCTCTCTGTATCCCCCTCTCCTTCTTCTTTCTCTCAACTGCCCTCTGTCTCTCTCTGCATCCCTCTCTAGTGCTCTCTGTATATCTCTGCCTGTCTCTGTTTCCATCTCTCCCTCTCTGCCTCTGTCTCTTAACTGCTGTCTTCGGTCTCTCTCTCCCTCTCTCTTCCTCTCCCCCCCCTCCTCTCTCTATCCCGCTGACTCACTCACATCAAAGTTTTAATTTCTCCGGAGATCTCACACTCCATCACTGGTAGCCTCCCCCTGGACACAGTTATCGCTGTTCTCATCACCTCCCTTCTTGATGATGGTTATCCAGAATTCACACACCATTACCATCACAGCCATCGTTTTCGAATTGACGACGATCATCTGTATCTCATCACGCTTATCGTCGGCTGTCATCTTCCCCATTCTCTGAATTACTGTCCCGTCTCTTGGACTCCCGTGTCCGATTCGCAGAAGTGGGTCACGTTTGGATTAGTAAAGAATGTTTGGAACTTCTTCTCTCAACACTGATATACCGTGCCCTCGATTTATCTACAGAAACTTTTGTGAATATCATATCAAGGCCCGCCCACCCCACCACACCCCCCCCCCTTTTCAACCCCCCCCCCCTCCCATACACACACACATACACAGAGACACACACACAGAAACACACACACACACACACGAAACTAGATACATGTTGTCGCATACTATTCAAATCTAAAGTTCTATCTCACAACACAAAGTTAACAATGTACACAACACTAGCATAAGACAAAACATCTCAGAGCAAAAAGTTAACAATGTACACAACACTAGCATAAGACAAAACATCTCAGAGCAAAAAGTTAACAATGTACACAACACTAGCATAAGACAAAACATCTCAGAGCAAAAAGTTAACAATGTACACAACACTAGCATAAGACAAAACAATCACAAAACTTCTCACAACAAAAAGTTAACAATGTACACAACTGGGATTAGTCTAATCATCTCACAACACAAAGTTAATAATGTACAAAACTATGATAAGACAAAATATCCCACAACACAAAATTAACTATGTACAACACTAGAATAAGACAAAAAATGTCTCATCACAAAATTAACAATGTACAAAACTAAGATAAGACAAAGCATCTCACAACACAAAATTAACAACGTACAAACCTAGGATAAGATAAAGCATCTCACAACACTAAGTTAGCAACTTTCAAAACTAGAATAAGACAAAATATCTCACAACACAAAATAACAATGTACCAAACTAGGATAAGACAAAGTATCCCACAACACAAAGTTAGCAACTTACAGAACTAGGATAAGACAAGACATTTCATAACTCAAAGTTAGCAAAGCGTACAACAAAGCTAACACAAAGTTAACAGAGAGGAATGTAAACAGTCTTGCCTGTAGCAATGAGCTGTGATGGCTTGGAAAGTTGAATGAATGAATGAATGAATGTATCTCTTTTTAAATTTTTGTATAGGTAATGATGTATCATTGTATTATCTATCTTTGTGTATCATTTTGTAATAGATACGTTTTAGGGCCTTCAAGTGACAAGTAATGTTACATCTGGATCCTATTTATCAGCGTGAACTCTGCAGTGTTTCCCAAGCTTTTGTGGCAACCTTGTGGATACTGCCCCAAGCCCCAACCCTGTGACCTAGTCTGCAAACGTTGGGTCATGTCTGAAGCAAATATATTTAGAGCTCTGTGCAAGCACTTTCGTTTTTCTGAGATATCTTAAGTCGGTAGATGTGGCACAATAGCCTGGCGTGATCAATTATTTAATCGGAACAGGATAGTTTAATGATGTCTTTGTTGCTGCTGATTGAAGCAACGTCACCAATTATATCCATCAGGTGATCGCGATGTCAGACATCAGCAATTATATCCATCAGGTGATCGCAATGTCAGACATCACCAATTATATCCATCAGGTGATCGCGATGTCAGACATCAGCAATTATATCCATCAGGTGATCGCGATGTCAGATATCATTAATGTTTCAACTTTATGTCAAGATCACTTCATTTTTTTTTTTTTTTACTTTTGGTTTATCTGAGCCCTCGATTTTGGAAGTACTCGCCTCCCCCCCCCCCCTTTCACCCCAAATAGGACTTTAGGTAGATCACCGCAGGACGGTGAGGGATATGATATAGAAGACAGGGGTCGGAAGCCCACAATTTGGGAACAGCTGATCCAAGTTTTCACTTAACAATCAAATTTGCTTTTTTAGTATACTAAACCAAATGTTGAAACAGTGTAAACCAATGTTGTTGATAAGGATAATGATGACCGACACGATGATGGCGATGGTGATGGTGATGAGGACGACAAAAATAACAATAAACTAACGATGAGGAAGTGATAGCCTTGTTTGTCTGTTCTAGTTTCTGATCTTAAAAACCCTCGTGTCAGGTAAGTTCTGTCACGGACAAAAGCCGGCCTGTGAAAGTCTTCCAGTCAAGAACAAAGAACCAGGTGTTCTGGCCTCGTTTCTGGTGCCGTTTATCCTACAGTTCTGGGAGAATCAGGATGTCTTGCTCCAAACACTCCGGTCACCTGCCGAGTTTACAACTCACCTGGACATCTTCTGAGGTCAATGAGTGCGTCGTCGCACGAGACGGAGGACGAGGGAGTAAATTTTCCGGGAAAGTACCGGGGATATGTGCTGGATGTCCACCCGGACAAACATGGACGCAAAAGTTCTGGAGAGTGGACATGACCGAGTACGCGGCCTTCCATATCTTGCTGGACAGAGCGCAGAAGTAATTGACAGCGAAGATAGTGTTTGCTGGAGGGAACTGTCTCCTAGGAGACTTTTGGGACAGTATCAAGGCTTATCTGTCCCGTCTCGGGAGTGAAGGTTCACTGATCGGGACGGAGATCTGCCCGGGACGCTAACGAGTGATCGATACCACTCATGCTAACCCTTGAGTTCAAGGTCAGTTGGAGAGATATGGTTCCAGAAAGAGTGAAAACATTTTGTGTATGAAACTACTTATATTGTGTGCATGAAAATATAAATGTTTTATAAAAACTATACATATTGTATAAGTAAAACTATATAATTCATATAATTATAATCTATATATTTCTCTTTTATCAATCTCTGTCACAAACGCGGCAGATTATCTCAAGTTTTCAGCATCGCCCGTAGAGCTTCTCTTATAGGGGGCTATGGCCTGGCCAAGTCTTTTGTCATTCTCTTATAAGACATCAAGGCCTGGCCAAGTCTTTTGTTTTTCTCTTATAAGACATCAAGGCCTGGCCAAGTCTTTTGCCTTCCTCTTATAAGACATCAAGGACTGGCTAAGTCTTTCGCCATTCTCTTATAGGACACCAGGGCCTGGCCAAGTCTTTTTGCCATTCTCTTATAGGGGGCTAAGGCCTTGCCAAGTCTTTTGCCATTCTCTTATAGGGGGCTAAGGCATTGCCAAGTCTTTTGTCATTCTCTTATAGGGGACTAAGGCCTTGCCAAGTCTTTTGTCATTCTCTTATAGGGGACCAAGGCCTGGTCAAGTCTTTTGTCATTCTCTTATAGGGGACCAAGGCCTAGACAAGTCTTTTGTCATTCTCTTATAGGGGACCAAGGCCTGGCCAAGTCTTTTGTCATTCTCTTATAGGGGACCAAGGCCTAGCCAAGTCTTTTGCCATTCTCTTATAGGGGGCTAAGGCATTGCCAAGTCTTTTGTCATTCTCTTATAGGGGACTAAGGCCTGGCCAAGTCTTTTGTCATTCTCTTATAGGGGACCAAGGCCTGGTCAAGTCTTTTGTCATTCTCTTATAGGGGACCAAGGCCTAGCCAAGTCTTTTGTCATTCTCTTATAGGGGACCAAGGCCTGGCCAAGTCTTTTGTCATTCTCTTATAGGGGACCAAGGCCTAGCCAAGTCTTTTGTCATTCTCTTATAGGGGACCAAGGCCTGGCCAAGTCTTTTGTCATTCTCTTATAGGGGACCAAGGCCTGGCCAAGTCTTTTGTCATTCTCTTATAGGGGACCAAGGCCTGGCCAAGTCTTTTGTCATTCTCTTATAGGACACCAAGATCTGGCCAAGTTATTTGCCTTTCTCTTAAAGCACATAAATTCCTGGCCAAGTCTTCTGCCGTTCTCTTTTGGGAGGCTAAGGCCTGCCCTATTCTATTGCCTGAGTGAGTTGTACAACTGTCAACTCTGGAGGATGTGGTGTAATTTCTCTTGCACTTTGTTACAGACACAAAATCATGTGAGCGCGAGTTGCCTTGTCCTGTCCTTCGTCTTATGTCTGCGTCACTTTGTGCCCTCGAACCAGTGCCTCCATCTTCTGCTCATATTTCCTTCGGGTTTGCTTCTGTAGCCTTTGACTGTAATATGTGTCAGTGCGCATGCGCATTTGTATGAATACTAATGACGTTTTGTTTGATATTGCAAGGGAATCAATGGACAATAGGCAGGTCAGCACACAAATCATTGGAAGCAGCAGAAATGTAGTTTATTAGAAGAATGTTGCGAATCCCCTGGACAGAAAAAATAACTAATGAAGAATGTAGGAGAAGAGCTGGAGAGACAAAAAAACCTTGTCAGAAAGATAAGAGAGAGACAATGTACTTTCATAGGACATGCAATGAGAAGAGGGGGCATTGAAAATATTATAACAACAGGAAAAATAGAAGGAAGAAGATCAAGAGGAAGACCAAGAGAAATGATACTAGACAGTCTGACGAGATGGTGTGAGAGGAGATCACCTACTGAACTGATGGCATGCATGAAGGATCGGGTACTCTGGAGAAGCATAATAGCCAACGCCAGTCGCCACGGCATCTGATGATGATTGGTGATGATGATGGTGATGATGATGATGATGATGATGATGATGATGATGATGACATAGCTGCATATACTTCCATGATTGTTAGAGAGAAAGACGTACAGGTCATGATGGATTCAGAATTTAGATTCCAGGAAATTCGATGTCCGACCTGTGAATTATAATCTAAAACAGTTTGTCCAGTACTGCAAGGCTCATTACTGCCTGGATTTGATGAACTAGGAAGTCATTCTGCAAGAGATCACGTTCTGGGGCCAGTCATGATAATAAGTGTCCATTTGTAGCTAAAGTTTAAGCAGATGAAAGCAGAAAAGTTACCTCAGAACAGAAGAGTCACATCAGCACAGAAAAGTTATCTCAGAACAGAAGAGTCACATCAGCACAGAAAAGTTACCTCAGAACAGAAGAGTCACCTGAGAGTAGCAGAGTTACCTCAGCACAGAAGAGTCAACTCAGTATAAAAAATTACCTCAGAACAGAAGAGTCACCTCAGCACAGAAAAGTTACCTCAGAAAAGAAGAGCTTCAACACAGAATAGTAACCTCAGAACAGAAGAGTTAACTCAGCACAGAAGTGTTACCTCAGAAAAGAAGAGTCAGCTCAGAACAGAAGAGTTACCTAAGGACAGAAGAGTTACCTCACCATAGAAGTGTTACATCAGAACAGAAGAGTTACTTAAAGACAGAAGAGTTACCTCAGAACAGAAGATGTACCCAGAAGAATTACATCAGAACAGAAAAGTCACCTTAAAACAGCAGAGTTACCTCAGAGCAATATAGTTACTTCAGAAAAGAAGAGTTATATCACAACAGAAGATTTACCCAGAAGAATTACATCAGAACAGAAGAGTTACCTCAGAACAGTAGAGCAGAAGAAAATAGTTACTTCAGAACAGAATAGTTACCTCAGAACTGATGAGCTACCTCAGTATTGAAGAGTTACTTCAGAACAGAAGAGTTACCTCAGAAATGAAGACTTACTTCAGAACAGAAGAGTTACCTCAAAAATGAAGATTTAATTCAGAACAGAAGAGTTTCCTCAGAAAAGAAGATTTACCTCATAACAGAAGATGTAGCTCTGAACAGAAACGTTACCTCAGAACAGAATAGTTACCTAATAATTGAAGAGTTACATCAAAAGAGAAAAGCTACCTCAGTACAGAAGAGTAACCTCATAACTGAAGAGATAACTCAGAAATGAAGAGTTACCTCAGCATAGAAGAGTTACCTCAGAACTTAAGATTTACCTCAGCACAGAAGAGCAGAACAGAACACTTACCTCAGAACAGAAAAGTTAACTCAGAACAGACAATTTACCTCAGAATAGAAGAGTTACCTCAGAACAGAAGAGTTGCATTAGAGCAGAAATGTTACCTTAGAATAGAAAAACTACCTCAGCATAGACGACTTACCTCAAAACTGAAGAGTTACCCCAGAATAAAAGAGTTACATCAGAATAGAAGAGTTACTTATCAGCCAGAAGAGTTACCTCAGAACAAAAGAGTTACCTCAGAACAGAAGAGTTACCTCAGAATTGAAGAGCTACCTCAGAACTGAAAAGATACCTCAGTACAGAAGAGTTACCTCAGAATTGAAAAGCTACCTCAGAACTGAAGAGATACCTCAGTACAGAAGAGTTACCTCAGAACTGAAGAGTTATCTCATTACTGAAGAGTTTCCTCAGAACAGAAGAGCAGAACAGAAGAGTTACCTCAGAACATAAGAGCTACCTCAGAACTGAAGAGCTACCTCAGAACTGAAGAGCTACCTCAGAACTGAAGAATTATCTCAGAACAGCAAGGGCAGAACAGAAGAGCAAAACAGAAGAGCTACCTCAGCACAGAAGAGCTACCTCAGTATAGAAGAGTTACCTCACCACAGAAGAGTTACCTCAGCATAGAAGAGCTACCTCACCACAGAAAAGTTATCTTAGCATAGAATAGCTACCTCATCACATAAGAGTTACTTCAGTATAGAAGAGTTACCTCAACACAGAAAAGCTACCTCAGCACGGAAGAGTTATCTTAGCACAGAAGGGTTATCTCTGCGTGGAAAAGTTATCTTAGCATGGATGAGTTATCTTAGCATGGATGAGTTATCTTAACACGGAAGAGTTGTCTTAGGATGGATGAGTTATCTTAGCACGGAATGTGATAGTTGCTGGCTTTGGCGTTTTCAGCTCGGCCGACCGGAAAATTCAAAGTACCTGTTGATTCTGGGACACGTGACTGGCGTGTGCATTGTCAAGTTAGAATGTGTAGTTGACTAGTCATCCGTTCTGTGTTTGTGGGGAGGTACGGTCAGGATTATAGTGAGGGAGCACGTTAACGTTTTTCTCTTATGGATCAGAGTATATTTGGTTGTATCGCTTACTGCGATGATCTCCTCATGTGCCATCCTCAAGGCTGTGTAAATTGTCGTGTGTCTAGTTTTGATTTCTGTGGAGTTAAACGTCAGTTTAGTTAGAAGAAATATTGCTCGTTGTTTTGTATAACAAAGTCATAGTTCGTGATAAACTGTTAAATGTGTTGAATGTTATATTACAGAAGTAGTTAAAATTTGTGCATCATGAAAATCATTAGTACTAATTCATTGACATATTTGATATATATTTGATTGATTGAATTGCGTTGATATTGCCATTTGATTGTGCTATGTGTTATGTGCACATCATGTATATAATCAGTAGTATTCATGCGAATGTTCAGTGTTCATCTGTCATACATACATAATGTCATATTTTTTATTCACATGTGTCGTATTTCATATATTGTGATGTTTCATTTGAGAGTTATAATTTGGTGACTTCCGGTGTGACGTGCAAGATGGCGGAGGTTTTTTTTAACGCTCTCTCTGGCATGCAGAAATTCCGCGGAATTCCGCTTGATCTGTTACATATCATGTACCGGGAGTTGGGCATAAGGCTAACAACCTTATCCTGGAATCTATCTAGAGGCGACTCCAGATGGGAAAAAAATATATCTTTACGGAAACTCGCAGAGAAACCAACCGAGCATCAGGGATGCCAACTCCAAAGAGCTCAGTCGTCGGCCCCAAACATGTGACAAGGGTTGGATTCTGGAATGTGAGAACGATGGCAGCACCAACAAAAACTACTCAGGTCATCAGAGAAATGGAGAGATACCACCTAGACATACTGGGCATCAGCGAAATGCGATGGCCAGAAGCAGGTAAAAGATTGGCGGAAAACGGTAAGTTAATTATACATTCAGGCAGAAATGATGGTAAAATCTGGGATAGAGTGGGCATTATTATGTCAAATGTAGCTGCAAAGAGCCTTGTAGAATGGGAACCAGTGAACAGTCGTATAATTAGAGCACGATACAACCTAACACACGGAAGAATAACAATAATACACTGTTGTGCACCCACAAACGATTCAGATGATGAGGTGAAAGACGATTTCTATCACCAATTACAACAAAAAGTCCCTAAACACGACATCCTAATTGCTATGGGGGACTTCAACGCAAAGGTAGGGAAGGATAATACCGTCATCGAAAAAGTAATGGAAAAAGAAAGAATTGACACGGTAAATCAGAACGGAGGAAGATTAATTGAAATGTGTCTAATATATGTCATGGTCATTGGAGGCACAATATTTCCACACAAAGAGGTACAAAAAAGTAACGTGGATATCCCCAGATGATAGAACTACAAAACCAGATTGATCATTTTTGTATTAGAAAGCAATACAGAACATCTCTCATAGGTGTAAAGGCATATAGGGGTGCAGATGTCAACAGTGATCACAACCTGTGTATAGGGAAAATAAAACTAAAACTGAAAAGCCAACACAGGAAATCAGTACACAGAAAGATAAACAGCCACAGCCTACAAGAAGAGAATACTAACAGTAACTTCAATCAGGAACTTGCCAATCATTCCACAACACCACTCAGTGAAGTAGAGGAGATAGGTATAGATGAATTATGGAATTCTTACAGCACAGCCATAATCACAACAGCAAAAGCAAGCGCTGGACTATATATATATATATATGCATGGATATCAGAAAAACTGGAAGTATATACATGAAAGACGAGAAGCTAAATTAGACTTGTTGAATGTAAAGACAGATCTTGGAAAAGATCTGGTGAAAGCAACATACAAAGAAACAGACAAGAAAGTAAAAAAATTCAGCTAGAATGGATAAAAGAGAATACATAGACAATATAGCAAAAGAGGCAGAGAAAGCAGCAAAAACAAGAGACAACAAAACTTTATATAACATACAAAAGAGGCTAACAGGTACTATTACATCTAAAGAAAGACCAATCCTTAGCATACTTGAAACCTATTAACATCAATTAAAGACAAAAAGCAAAGACTGGCTGAACACTTCCAAGAAATACTCAATCGACCACACCCAAAAGAATTGATAAACCTTGAAACTGACTTACCAGCCCCACAACTAAATGTCAACCTAGATGAAATTACATTGCATGAAATTGAAACAGCAGTGAATTTAATGGCTAACAACAAAGCTGCAAGTGAAGATGAAATAACACCCGAAATGTTAAAAGCTATCAACAGTGACGACATAAGACAACAACAGAGAATGTTTAATAAGATTTAGGAAGAAGAAAAGGTCCCTTCTAAACGAAAAGAAAGGAATCATTGTTAAAATACCCAAACAAGGCAACCTTAGTGACTGTAACAATTGGAGAGGAGTAACCTTCGTATCAGTTGTGTCAAAAGTATTTTGCAAGGTCATTTTAAACAGACTTAAAGATACAATGGATACCACAATGAGAGAAGAACAAGCAGGATTTCGAAAAGGGAGAAGCTGTCTCGACCAGATCTTTACTCTAAGAATAATACTTGAAGAACATATTGAAAAACAGAAACCATTAATACTGAACTTCACAGACTTTAAAAAGGCATTTGACAGCATACGCAGAGATTTATTTTGAGAATTTTAAGTCTATATGGAATACCATCTAAAACTGTCAACATCATTAAGGACCTCTACAATGGATATGTTTGTGCAGTCAAAACAGAAGAAGGAAACAGGCGTGAAACAAGGATGTATGCTGTTTCCTTTGCTTTTTGGAACTGCAACAGACTTCATAATGAAAAAAATGGTGCACAGGTAACACAGGTATTGACTGGGACATGGGACCCAACTAGAAGATCTTGATTTTGCTGATGACATAACTCGTATCAGTAACAATGTGAATTCCATGCAAGAAAAAACAGATATCATGTCTTCACTGGTTAGCACAACAAGACTTGAAATTAACAAGGACAAAACAAAAATAATGAAACTTCCCATTAATCAAAATGGAAAATACACGTAGAAGGAACAGATATTGAAAAAGTCAATCAATTTGCATACCTTGGCAGCTACATAGACCAGGATGGTGACACTAGAAAGGAAGTTAGAATTAGAATTGCAAAAGCAGCATCAATTTTCAAAAATCTTGAGAACATATGACATTCAAAAGTTATAAGCACAAAAACCAAGTTAAGACTATTCAATTCAAATGTAATATCCACCCTCATTTATGCATGTGAAAGCTGGAAAACAACTAAAGAAACAGAGACTCTTTTGAAAATAAATGCATAAGGAAAATACTCGGCATCAAGTGGAACGAATTCAAGAACAATGCAGAGATAGGGCACACAAGCAAGATAGGACACACAAGCGAACAACAAGAAGTCTCAAGGGTGATCAGGAAAATGAGATGGACATATGTTGGTCACTTGATGAGAAGAAATTATCAGAGAATCCCAAAACAAGCTATCAAGTGGAACACAACAGGCTGAAGAAAAAGAGGCAGACCACGTGAAACTCTAAAGAGGACATTGTTAAGAGAGGCCAATTTAACAGGCATAAAATCCCTTAATGGGGTTGAAAAGCTCGCAGAAAACAGGAAAACTTGGAGAACTACTTTGCGAGGCCTATGTGACGTTTAACGGCACGGGAAGGATATAAGATAAGAAAGTGCAGGCATTGGCACTATGCAAACTGGATATGATGTTTCATTAGTTCATCAACACATCATCATCATCATCATCGCCTTTCACTCCATTGAGAATACAAGCCATGAGGATAAAGGTTTTCCAGTCATCCCTGTTCTTGGAATTATTCTCTGCTTTCTTCCATGTGTATCCCTTGTCTCTGAGCACTGTCATCATTTCTCTTCTCCAAGTAAGTCATGAGTTAGCACGAATATAAGAGTAATATGTGTTACTAAGAATATACGAGTAATATGTGTTGTTAAAAGAATATACGAGTAATATATGTTACTAAGAATATACGAGTAATATGTGTTGCTAAGAATATACGAGTAATATGTGTTGCTAAGAATATACGAGTAATATGTGTTACTAAGAATATACGAGTAATATGTGTTGCTAAGAATATACGAGTAATTTGTGTTACTAAGAATATACGAGTAATATGTGTTGCTAAGAATATACGAGTAATATGTGTTACTAAGAATATACGAGTAATTTGTGTTACTAAGAATATACGAGTAATATGTGTTGCTAAGAATATACGAGTAATATGTGTTGCTAAGAATATACGAGTAATATGTGTTGCTAAGAATATACGAGTAATATGTGTTACTAAGAATATACGAATAATATGTGTTGCTAAGAATATACGAGTAATATGTGTTGCTAAGAATATACGAGTAATATGTGTTGCTAAGAATATACGAGTAATTTGTGTTACTAAGAATATACGAGTAATATGTGTTACTAAGAATATACGAGTAATATGTGTTACTAAGAATATACGAGTAATATGTGTTACTAAGAATATACGAGTAATATGTGTTACTAAGAATATACGAGTATTTTATGTTGCTAAGAATATACGAGTAATATGTGTTACTAAGAATATACGAGTAATATGTGTTACTAAGAATATACGAGTAATATGTGTTGTTAAAAGAATATATGAGTAATATGTGTTGTTAAAAGAATATATGAGTAATATGTGTTGTTAAAAGAATATATGAGTAATATGTGTTGTTAAAAGAATATATGAGTAATATGTGTTGTTAAAAGAATATATGAGTAATATGTGTTGTTAAAAGAATATATGAGTAATATGTGTTGTTAAAAGAATATATGAGTAATATGTGTTGTTAAAAGAATATATGAGTAATATGTGTTGTTAAAAGAATATATGAGTAATATGTGTTGTTAAAAGAATATACGAGTGTGTTGCTAAGAATATACGAGTAATTTGTGTTACTAAGAATATACGAGTAATTTGTGTTACTAAGAATATACGAGTAATTTGTGTTACTAAGAATATACGAGTAATTTGTGTTACTAAGAATATACGAGTAATTTGTGTTACTAAGAATATACGAGTAATATGTGTTGTTAAAAGAATATACGAGTAATATGTGTTACTAAGAATATACGAGTAATTTATGTTGCTAAGAATATACGAGTAATATGTGTTGTTAAAAGAATATATGAGTAATATGTGTTGTTAAAAGAATATACGAGTAATATGTGTTGTTAAAAGAATATACGAGTGTGTTGCTAAGAATATACGAGTAATTTGTGTTACTAAGAATATACGAGTAATATGTGTTACTAAGAATATACGAGTAATATGTGTTACTAAGAATATACGAGTAATATGTGTTGCTAAGAATATACGAGTAATTTGTGTTACTAAGAATATACGAGTAATTTGTGTTGCTAAGAATATACGAGTAATATGTGTTGCTAAGAATATACGAGTAATATGTGTTGCTACGAATATACGAGTAATTTGTGTTACTAAGAATATACGAGTAATTTGTGTTGCTAAGAATATACGAGTAATTTGTGTTACTAAGAATATACGAGTGTGTTGCTAAGAATATACGAGTAATATGTGTTGCTAAGAATATACGAGTAATAGTGTTGCTAAGAATATACGAGTAATATGTGTTACTAAGAATATACGAGTAATATGTGTTACTAAGAATATACGAGTGTGTTGCTAAGAATATACGAGTAATATGTGTTGCTAAGAATATACGAGTAATTTGTGTTACTAAGAATATACGAGTGTGTTACTAAGAATACGAGTGTGTTGCTAAGATATACGAGTAATTTGTGTTGCTAAGAATACGAGTAATTGTGTTGCTAAGAATACACGAGTAATATGTGTTGCTACGAATATACGAGTATATGTGTTGCTAAGAATATCGAGTAATATGTGTGCTAAGAATATACGAGTAATTGTGTTGCTAAGATATACGAGTGTGTTGCTAAGAATATACGAGTATATGTGTTGCTACGAATATACGAGTATGTGTTGCTAAGAATACGAGTGTGTTGCTAAGAATATACGAGTATATGTGTTACTAAGAATACGAGTAATATGTGTGCTAAGAATATACGAGTAATAGTGTTGCTAAGAATATCGAGTAATATGTGTTGTTAAAAGAATATATGAGTAATATGTGTTACTCAGAATATACGAGTATATGTGTTACTAAGATATACGAGTAATTGTGTTGCTAAGAATATACGAGTTTGTTGCTAAGAATACGAGTAATTTGTGTTGCTAAGAATACGAGTAATATGTGTTGTAAGAATATACGAGTATATGTGTTGCTAAGAATACACGAGTAATATGTTGCTAAGAATACACGAGTAATATGTGTTACTCAGAATATACGAGTAATATGTGTTACTCAGAATATACGAGTATATGTGTTGCTACGAATATACGAGTAATATGTTGCTAAGAATACACGAGTAATATGTGTTACTCAGAATATACGAGTAATATGTGTTACTCAGAATATACGAGTAATATGTGTTACTCAGAATATACGAGTTTGTTGCTAAGAATACACGAGTAATATGTGTTACTCAGAATATACGAGTGTGTTGCTAAGAATACACGAGTAATATGTGTTGCTACGAATATACGAGTAATATGTGTTACTCAGAATATACGAGTAATATGTGTTGCTACGAATATACGAGTAATATGTGTTGTAAGAATATACGAGTTTGTTGCTAAGAATACGAGTAATATGTGTTGTAAGAATATACGAGTTTGTTGCTAAGAATATCGAGTAATATGTGTTGCTAAGAATACACGAGTAATATGTGTTACTCAGAATATACGAGTTTGTTGCTAAGAATATCGAGTAATATGTGTGCTAAGAATATACGAGTTTGTTGCTAAGAATACACGAGTAATATGTTGCTAAGAATACGAGTAATTTGTATTGCTAAGAATATCGAGTAATATGTGTGCTAAGAATATACGAGTTTGTTGCTAAGAATACGAGTGTGTTGCTAAGAATATACGAGTTTGTTGCTAAGAATACGAGTAATATGTTGCTAAGAATATACGAGTAATTTGTGTTGCTAAGAATACGAGTGTGTTGCTAAGAATATCGAGTAATATGTGTTGCTACGAATATACGAGTAATTTGTGTTGCTAAGAATACACGAGTAATATGTGTTACTAAGATATACGAGTAATTGTGTTGCTAAGAATACACGAGTAATATGTGTTACTCAGAATATACGAGTGTGTTACTAAGAATACGAGTAATTTATGTTGCTAAGAATATCGAGTAATATGTGTGCTAAGAATATACGAGTAATTGTGTTGCTAAGAATATACGAGTAATGTGTTGCTAAGAATATCGAGTAATATGTGTTACTCAGAATATACGAGTAATATGTGTTACTAAGAATTTACGAGTAATATGTTGCTAAGAATATACGAGTTTGTTGCTAAGAATTACGAGTAATATGTGTTGCTAAGAATACGAGTGTGTTGCTAAGAATACACGAGTAATATGTGTTACTCAGAATATACGAGTAATGTGTTGCTAAGAATACGAGTAATTTGTGTTACTAAGAATATACGAGTAATTTATGTTGCTAAGAATATACGAGTAATATGTGTTACTAAGAATATACGAGTAATATGTGTTACTAAGAATATACGAGTAATAGTGTTGCTAAGAATATACGAGTATGTGTTGCTAAGAATATACGAGTAATATGTGTTACTAAGAATATACGAGTATATGTGTTACTAAGATATACGAGTAATATGTTACTAAGAATATACGAGTAATATGTGTTACTAAGAATATACGAGTAATATGTGTTACTAAGAATATACGAGTATATGTGTTACTAAGAATATACGAGTAATATGTGTTGCTAAGAATATACGAGTAATATGTGTTGCTAAGAATATACGAGTAATAGTGTTACTAAGAATATACGAGTATATGTGTTACTAAGAATTTACGAGTAATATGTTGCTAAGAATATACGAGTAATTTGTGTTACTAAGAATACGAGTAATATGTTGCTAAGAATACACGAGTAATATGTTGCTAAGAATATACGAGTAATAGTGTTGCTAAGAATATAGGAGTAATATGTGTGCTAAGAATATACGAGTAATTGTGTTGCTAAGATATACGAGTGTGTTGCTAAGATATACGAGTAATAGTGTTGCTAAGAATTACGAGTAATATGTGTTGCTAAGAATACGAGTGTGTTGCTAAGATATACGAGTAATATGTTACTAAGAATACGAGTAATATGTGTTGCTAAGATATACGAGTAATTTGTGTTACTAAGAATACGAGTGTGTTGCTAAGAATATCGAGTAATATGTGTTACTCAGAATATACGAGTATATGTGTTGCTATGAATATACGAGTGTGTGCTAAGAATATACGAGTTTGTTGCTAAGAATACGAGTAATTTGTGTTACTAAGATATACGAGTGTGTGCTAAGAATATACGAGTAATATGTTGCTAAGAATACACGAGTAATATGTGTTACTCAGAATATACGAGTAATATGTGTTACTCAGAATATACGAGTAATATGTGTTACTCAGAATATACGAGTAATATGTTGCTAAGAATATACGAGTAATATGTTGCTAAGAATACACGAGTAATATGTGTTACTCAGAATATACGAGTAATATGTTGCTAAGAATACACGAGTAATATGTGTTACTCAGAATATACGAGTTTGTTGCTAAGAATACACGAGTAATATGTGTTACTCAGAATATACGAGTAATATGTGTTACTCAGAATATACGAGTAATATGTGTTGCTAAAAATATACGAGTAATATGTGTTACTCAGAATATACGAGTTTGTTGCTAAGAATAACGAGTAATATGTTGCTAAGAATACACGAGTAATATGTTGCTAAGAATACGAGTAATATGTGTTACTCAGAATATACGAGTTTGTTGCTAAGAATATAGGAGTAATATGTGTGCTAAGAATATAGGAGTAATATGTGTTACTCAGAATATACGAGTTTGTTGCTAAGAATATCGAGTAATATGTGTTACTCAGAATATACGAGTTTGTTGCTAAGAATACACGAGTAATATGTTACTAAGAATACGAGTAATTTGTATTGCTAAGAATATACGAGTAATGTGTTGCTAAGATATACGAGTGTGTTACTAAGATATACGAGTGTGTGCTAAGAATATACGAGTTTGTTGCTAAGAATAACGAGTAATATGTTGCTAAGAATATACGAGTAATTTGTGTTGCTAAGAATACGAGTGTGTTGCTAAGAATACACGAGTAATATGTGTTGCTAAAAATATACGAGTAATTTGTGTTGCTAAGAATACGAGTGTGTTGCTAAAAATATACGAGTAATTGTGTTGCTAAGAATACACGAGTAATATGTGTTACTCAGAATATACGAGTGTGTTGCTAAAAATATACGAGTAATTTGTATTGCTAAGAATATCGAGTAATATGTGTGCTAAGAATATACGAGTAATGTGTTGCTAAGAATACACGAGTAATATGTGTTACTCAGAATATACGAGTAATGTGTTGCTAAGAATTACGAGTAATATGTGTTGTAAGAATATACGAGTAATATGTTACTAAGAATATACGAGTAATATGTGTTACTAAGAATATACGAGTAATATGTGTTGCTAAGAATATACGAGTGTGTTGCTAAGAATATACGAGTAATATGTGTTACTAAGAATATACGAGTAATATGTGTTACTAAGAATATACGAGTAATATGTGTTACTAAGAATATACGAGTAATATGTGTTACTAAGAATATACGAGTAATATGTGTTACTAAGAATATACGAGTAATATGTGTTACTAAGAATATACGAGTAATATGTGTTGCTAAGAATATACGAGTAATATGTGTTGCTAAGAATATACGAGTAATATGTGTTACTAAGAATATGGATACTAACTCACGAGTTGTTGATATAGTTTTGTGTTGAGAAGAAGACAGAATTGTCCAACATTACTCCAATTGCACATGACAGCATAGTGAGGCCTTCTATGTGAAGAAGATAGAATTGTCCAACATTACTGCGATTGCACAAGACAGCATAGTGAGGCCTTGTATGTGAAGAAGGACCAGAGTTTTGAAGTAGATGTATGATCACTATGAGAGTCACATATAGTGGCAGTTAGTTTTGTCATGTGGTTGATTTCATGAAGTGTCTCACCGTTTTTCTGGTTCTATGTTCCAGTTTGTGATGCATATAGTTTTCCAGGTCCTAAGTTGTCTTCTGTTGTGTGTGGTATATTTATATAGCAGCACGAAAGAGTTATCTCAGCACGGAAAAGTTATCTCAGCACGGAAGAGTTATCTCAGCACGGAAGAGTTATCTCCGCACGGAAGAGTTATCTCAGCACGGAAGAGTTATCTCAGCACGGAAGAGTTATCTCAGCACGGAAGAGTTATCTCAGCACGGAAGAGTTATCTCAGCACGGAAGAGTTATCTCAGCACGGAAGAACTCAAGAGAAGCTCCAATTAAATGACTCAAGAGCTCACATTTTGCGGCCCATAACGGCCAAGGAGCCGTGAGAAGATTGCTCGCGTCAGCGGCGTCAGTCATGACTCTTCTTCTCATCAAGCAGTCACGTGCTGGGCACTCCCTCAGATCTCCTTTCCTGGTCAGTCCAGTCACGTGCAGACAGTTTCCGTCATCACATCCCTTTACGACATTTGATTCCCTTCCCGAAATGACGTGGCATCATCCGTGTCTGGAACGGCTGTCTCCAGCTTTGCTTAAAGATGCTTTGAAGCATCTGGATTTGTGTCAGAAGCCAAAGCATCAAGCAATCTCGTTCCAACAAACTTTCCCGTATTTTCTCATGGAAACAGCGTAAAACTTCATTCATTGTGCTTTCACCCACTCCCTATCCGCATCCTTAAAACTGTTATTTCATGATGATTCAGTAGAGCAGAACAAAACGTGAGCACTTCTGGACTCTAGTAAGGCCTTCTTCGTTTCGTGTGATATCAGCTGTCGTAGTATTATTATTTCATTTATTTTGTTTTTTCTTCTAAGTTTTAGTTATGGGCAGGAAACTAGGGGAGAGCACCACAGTCAATATTAATCCGCAAGTACTGCCTGCAATATTTGTGTTAACAACAAAGCCAGAGTTTTATAGTTAGGATTTTGCTTCATTTGACACTAATATTGTAATTGTTAAAAAGAAGGAAAGAAAGAAAGAATGAATGTCCTCTAGCTGTTTTAGCTTTCTTTTCTTATGTCTGGAAGAGATGTCTGTCAACGTACTCTCCTAACATGTCACATCAGGCGACAGCCGTACCGCGCTGTGCAAGCACGGTGACAGACATCTATCTCCGGCACAATCCCACGAAATGTTCCGGAAACTAATCAAGTGCCGAGATAGTCAGATTCTGAGATGCACTTCTTGTAAGTTAGGGTCTTAGCAAGACATTTGTCCGTCCGCCGTCCCCTCTCTACGCTCCCTTCAGCTCCTCCTCTTTTATCTTCTCTGTAGAACCCCACCCCCTACCCCTGCCCAAAAACAGAAGACAAGGAAGGGCCCAAACACACACAACAAAACAAGAACTGTTACTTGTAGAAGGTTCCGGCCAACGTTACAAACATTTTGGGGGTAAACTTGTGTAAAATAATTGTTAAAAACATTTGAACATCTGGCAGGAAGGAAAGGAGGACGGAAGGGAGGAAGGAAGGAAGATCTTTTGTCAAATATCTTACATCTTACATCCTTCCCGTGCCGTTAAGCGTCACATAAATACTCTATATGTGTTACTAAGAATACGAGTAATATGTGTTGCTAAGAATATACGAGTAATATGTGTTGCTAAGAATACGAGTAATATGTGTTACTAAGAATATGGATACTAACTCACGAGTTGTTGATATAGTTTTGTGTTGAGAAGAAGACAGAATTGTCCAACATTACTCCAATTGCACATGACAGCATAGTGAGGCCTTCTATGTGAAGAAGATAGAATTGTCCAACATTACTGCGATTGCACAAGACAGCATAGTGAGGCCTTGTATGTGAAGAAGGACCAGAGTTTTGAAGTAGATGTATGATCACTATGAGAGTCACATATAGTGGCAGTTAGTTTTGTCATGTGGTTGATTTCATGAAGTGTCTCACCGTTTTTCTGGTTCTATGTTCCAGTTTGTGATGCATATAGTTTTCCAGGTCCTAAGTTGTCTTCTGTTGTGTGTGGTATATTTATATAGCAGCACGAAAGAGTTATCTCAGCACGGAAAAGTTATCTCAGCACGGAAGAGTTATCTCAGCACGGAAGAGTTATCTCCGCACGGAAGAGTTATCTCAGCACGGAAGAGTTATCTCAGCACGGAAGAGTTATCTCAGCACGGAAGAGTTATCTCAGCACGGAAGAGTTATCTCAGCACGGAAGAGTTATCTCAGCACGGAAGAACTCAAGAGAAGCTCCAATTAAATGACTCAAGAGCTCACATTTTGCGGCCCATAACGGCCAAGGAGCCGTGAGAAGATTGCTCGCGTCAGCGGCGTCAGTCATGACTCTTCTTCTCATCAAGCAGTCACGTGCTGGGCACTCCCTCAGATCTCCTTTCCTGGTCAGTCCAGTCACGTGCAGACAGTTTCCGTCATCACATCCCTTTACGACATTTGATTCCCTTCCCGAAATGACGTGGCATCATCCGTGTCTGGAACGGCTGTCTCCAGCTTTGCTTAAAGATGCTTTGAAGCATCTGGATTTGTGTCAGAAGCCAAAGCATCAAGCAATCTCGTTCCAACAAACTTTCCCGTATTTTCTCATGGAAACAGCGTAAAACTTCATTCATTGTGCTTTCACCCACTCCCTATCCGCATCCTTAAAACTGTTATTTCATGATGATTCAGTAGAGCAGAACAAAACGTGAGCACTTCTGGACTCTAGTAAGGCCTTCTTCGTTTCGTGTGATATCAGCTGTCGTAGTATTATTATTTCATTTATTTTGTTTTTTCTTCTAAGTTTTAGTTATGGGCAGGAAACTAGGGGAGAGCACCACAGTCAATATTAATCCGCAAGTACTGCCTGCAATATTTGTGTTAACAACAAAGCCAGAGTTTTATAGTTAGGATTTTGCTTCATTTGACACTAATATTGTAATTGTTAACAAAAGAAGGAAAGAAAGAAAGAATGAATGTCCTCTAGCTGTTTTAGCTTTCTTTTCTTATGTCTGGAAGAGATGTCTGTCAACGTACTCTCCTAACATGTCACATCAGGCGACAGCCGTACCGCGCTGTGCAAGCACGGTGACAGACATCTATCTCCGGCACAATCCCACGAAATGTTCCGGAAACTAATCAAGTGCCGAGATAGTCAGATTCTGAGATGCACTTCTTGTAAGTTAGGGTCTTAGCAAGACATTTGTCCGTCCGCCGTCCCCTCTCTACGCTCCCTTCAGCTCCTCCTCTTTTATCTTCTCTGTAGAACCCCACCCCCTACCCCTGCCCAAAAACAGAAGACAAGGAAGGGCCCAAACACACACAACAAAACAAGAACTGTTACTTGTAGAAGGTTCCGGCCAACGTTACAAACATTTTGGGGGTAAACTTGTGTAAAATAATTGTTAAAAACATTTGAACATCTGGCAGGAAGGAAAGGAGGACGGAAGGGAGGAAGGAAGGAAGATCTTTTGTCAAATATCTTACATCTTACATCCTTCCCGTGCCGTTAAGCGTCACATAAATACTCTATATTTGCAAATACATTGTACTAAAATTAATCAGTCATGCCATCTGTCTATCGCTTGTCGCTCACACATTGGCTCCACCCATAAATTGATGAATCCTGGGTAAGAAAACTGTCGTTTACCCTCCCCCCAACCCAACCCTCTCTGACGATTTGTACATTTCAACAGGCTGTCTAAAATGCATGCAAGCAAAGCTACCAAACAGCCTCTGTTCTGGACGGGAGCATACTTTACTGCATATTTATCCTTATCGCTTGATAACGTGAATAATAATAATAATAATGTTAATGAAAAGACGAAAATGAACGAGAGACGAAATTTGGGGCAGGCTATGGTTAATTTCATGAAGTGTCTCACCGTTTTTCTGGTTCTATGTTCCAGTTTGTGATGCATATAGTTTTCCAGGTCCTAAGTTGTCTTCTGTTGTGTGTGGTATATTTATATAGCAGCACGAAAGAGTTATCTCAGCACGGAAAAGTTATCTCAGCACGGAAGAGTTATCTCAGCACGGAAGAGTTATCTCCGCACGGAAGAGTTATCTCAGCACGGAAGAGTTATCTCAGCACGGAAGAGTTATCTCAGCACGGAAGAGTTATCTCAGCACGGAAGAGTTATCTCAGCACGGAAGAGTTATCTCAGCACGGAAGAACTCAAGAGAAGCTCCAATTAAATGACTCAAGAGCTCACATTTTGCGGCCCATAACGGCCAAGGAGCCGTGAGAAGATTGCTCGCGTCAGCGGCGTCAGTCATGACTCTTCTTCTCATCAAGCAGTCACGTGCTGGGCACTCCCTCAGATCTCCTTTCCTGGTCAGTCCAGTCACGTGCAGACAGTTTCCGTCATCACATCCCTTTACGACATTTGATTCCCTTCCCGAAATGACGTGGCATCATCCGTGTCTGGAACGGCTGTCTCCAGCTTTGCTTAAAGATGCTTTGAAGCATCTGGATTTGTGTCAGAAGCCAAAGCATCAAGCAATCTCGTTCCAACAAACTTTCCCGTATTTTCTCATGGAAACAGCGTAAAACTTCATTCATTGTGCTTTCACCCACTCCCTATCCGCATCCTTAAAACTGTTATTTCATGATGATTCAGTAGAGCAGAACAAAACGTGAGCACTTCTGGACTCTAGTAAGGCCTTCTTCGTTTCGTGTGATATCAGCTGTCGTAGTATTATTATTTCATTTATTTTGTTTTTTCTTCTAAGTTTTAGTTATGGGCAGGAAACTAGGGGAGAGCACCACAGTCAATATTAATCCGCAAGTACTGCCTGCAATATTTGTGTTAACAACAAAGCCAGAGTTTTATAGTTAGGATTTTGCTTCATTTGACACTAATATTGTAATTGTTAACAAAAGAAGGAAAGAAAGAAAGAATGAATGTCCTCTAGCTGTTTTAGCTTTCTTTTCTTATGTCTGGAAGAGATGTCTGTCAACGTACTCTCCTAACATGTCACATCAGGCGACAGCCGTACCGCGCTGTGCAAGCACGGTGACAGACATCTATCTCCGGCACAATCCCACGAAATGTTCCGGAAACTAATCAAGTGCCGAGATAGTCAGATTCTGAGATGCACTTCTTGTAAGTTAGGGTCTTAGCAAGACATTTGTCCGTCCGCCGTCCCCTCTCTACGCTCCCTTCAGCTCCTCCTCTTTTATCTTCTCTGTAGAACCCCACCCCCTACCCCTGCCCAAAAACAGAAGACAAGGAAGGGCCCAAACACACACAACAAAACAAGAACTGTTACTTGTAGAAGGTTCCGGCCAACGTTACAAACATTTTGGGGGTAAACTTGTGTAAAATAATTGTTAAAAACATTTGAACATCTGGCAGGAAGGAAAGGAGGACGGAAGGGAGGAAGGAAGGAAGATCTTTTGTCAAATATCTTACATCTTACATCCTTCCCGTGCCGTTAAGCGTCACATAAATACTCTATATTTGCAAATACATTGTACTAAAATTAATCAGTCATGCCATCTGTCTATCGCTTGTCGCTCACACATTGGCTCCACCCATAAATTGATGAATCCTGGGTAAGAAAACTGTCGTTTACCCTCCCCCCAACCCAACCCTCTCTGACGATTTGTACATTTCAACAGGCTGTCTAAAATGCATGCAAGCAAAGCTACCAAACAGCCTCTGTTCTGGACGGGAGCATACTTTACTGCATATTTATCCTTATCGCTTGATAACGTGAATAATAATAATAATAATAATGTTAATGAAAAAGACGAAAATGAACGAGAGACGAAATTTGGGGCAGGCTATGGTTAATTTTTAAAAAAAGAATTTTTTTTTAAGGTACATCACAAAAACTAGCGATGTAATGAATACACTTACATCACGTTTACAAATGATTACACCATTTAAAACTGTATTCATGAAAGGAGCACACAGCTGTAATATTTCGGCATAACGCCTTATTCATACGCTGATTCTGTGTTAGATGGATGGATATCAGCTATTCTGGAAGTTACGAGAATCATCTAGAACAGTGGGCCCTCTTTCCGGGCTAAGAACATCCATGGACCCCCTGCTGGTCTGAAAATTTAAATCCTGTACCGTGGTTGTCCTAGGGAAAGTAAAAATAGTGGATTACTGTGGCTGTCTTGTACAGAGTACAAACAGTGGATTACTGTGGCTGTCTTGTAGAAAGTACAAAAAGTGGATTACTGTGGCTGTCTTGTAGAAACTACAAAAAGTGGATTACTGTGGCTGTCTTATAGAAAGTACAAACAGTGGTTTACTGTGGCTGTCTTATAGAAAGTACAAACAGTGGTTTACTGTGGCTGTCTTATAGAAAGTACAAACAGTGGTTTACTGTGGCTGTCTTATAGAAAGTACAAACAGTGGATTACTGTGGCTGTCTTGTAGAAAGTACAAACAGTGGATTACTGTGGCTGTCTTGTAGAAAGTACAAACAGTGGATTACTGTGGCTGTCTTATAGAAAGTACAAACAGTGGATTACCGTGGCTGTCCTATATACCGGAGTTCTTCTTCTTCTTCTTTTCTTCTTCTTCTTCTTCTGTTTTTTGTGCAGCCAATATTGTAAAGATGTTGAAGCACAACATCGTATCCACATAGGAGAGGTTATGGCAGCTATTTTTTTCAGTCGCTGATTAGAGCTAAAGTGCAGGAGGTGTGCGATACTTCTTTAGCAGACTCCACCACCATGGGGATTGTGGCGATCCCTGCCCCGTTAGCCAGGCTAGGCCTGTTACTGGGAGTACCAACGGAGAGGTGTGGGCAGGGTCTTGGTCAGCTAAGGTTCGCTAACTCTGACGCTAGCATATCAGCTATGAGTCACTGATTACCTAATAGGACAGCGTCTTCGGAGTGAAGCTAAAAAGCAGTTAACGGTATGATGCTTCTCTGCACGCTCCACTACCGTGAGATCATTGCAGTGCCAGTTAGCCTAATTGAGCCTGTTACGACCAACGAAGAGATAAGACGGGGTCTTGACCAGCTATGGTTCGATGGCCCTGTACACAGTCACATTAGCATCGCCATCTCCGCTCAGAGAAGCCAGAACTGTATGAATCCTCTCCCGTACCGAGATATAATCTCTCCGCTTTAAGGTGGAGCCTGATGGAGTCGGATACTATTTCCGTCGATAGTTTTAAGCACGTGATGCAGTCGTGGAGAAAAGAGACTGACGCCGTGCGGACGGATGAGAGCAGACATGCCCGTCCTGTCAATCAAGTTCCTCTCTTCGACAGCAGAACCGGATATGTGCTTACAAATTAAAGAGTTTTAATTGTTAAGGCGGCCATGAATTAGATTTCTATATCTGAACTGATTGACAGGACGTAGGCGGGCTAACAGTAGTAAGTGAGATCGCGTGTCGCGCTGGGAGGCGGGGTCTAAATGTCAATAGCGCTATGGTTCGGAGGGCTACTGATTGGCTGCAGTACTCAGACCCGCCTTTTGACAGGACAGACGTGTAAGAAACGTACTAACGGCATCTCTTTTAAAACCTCGCCCCCTATCCCCTCCTTCCCCCTCCTCCTATCTGCCACTGGCCCAGCTCCGCTAACAGCGACACTACATCTCGCCCATTTGATCGTGCAATGTTTGCCTGGTTGTACGGACAATCGTGGACGAGTTACTCTAGTCCTTTCTATGTCAGACCTGTGCTTGACGTAGTTTAACTTTCTCAGCCAGTTTATATCTCGACGTCCTCCCTGACTGTGAGGAAAGTGCCTTGTTCATGTCACTGACTCCACCCACCTGACAGTGACAGCCAGATGACAGTGGAGACATGTGGCCTGAACGTGATGAAATGTAGCAGTGCTGCAGTAGATCATTGTAGCAATCACATTACTTTTTGTATATTCTCTCTCTCTCTCTCTCTCTCTCTCTCTCTCTCTCACCACACAGATAGTCCTTGCTATCACATAAGACCCCATGCGAACACCTCTGTCGGAAAACGAAATGGATGTAATGTGAATATCATAGAAGTGATGACACATTACATTATTGTCAATAGTCAGTCATGTTATAAAACATAAAAGTAAGCTGCAGTGACCATATAATTTATACAGAACTTTAAAATAAGTAGTTTTATATTAAATATTCTCACTGTCGCTGCGCGTGTCTCTCTCTCCTCTCTCTCTCTCTCCTCTCTCTCTCCCCCTATGCCAGTCATATCGTCATTGATTTCCACAACCACCTGTCCCTTGCTATTTCTGTAAGATTGTGCACTGTGTCACTCGGTTAGTCCGTCAAGTATCTTGTTTTTTGTTTTTTTTTTCCTTCTGTTCTTTTTCTCTCCAGTTTTACTGTTGTCATTAAGTGTTTGCTCTTCTTAAAACATGCCCTACAAATCTGGACTGTCGCGTTCTGAACTTTGCCATCATTTCTCTCCTTTGTCCAGCCTTGCTTGGAACCTTTTCGTTTCTTTTCTTGGCTGTCCATGGTATTCTCATCATTTTTCTCGTGAACCACATCTCCGACGTCATTTTTCTTAAGAGCCACATCTCCGACGTCATTTTTCTTAAGAGCCACATCTCCGACGTCATTTTTCTTAAGAGCCACATCTCCGACGCTTCCAGTAGATTTTGAGCGCTCTCTGTTAACCGTCCATGCTTGACATTAATATAACAATACAGGTTGCATGTAGCACTGAATAACTCTCCTTCTGGTGTGCATCGACATTTCATGTAGCACTGAATAACTCTCCTTCTGGTGTGCATCGACATTTCATGTAGCACTGAATAACTCTCTTTCTGGTGTGCATCGACATTTCATGTAGCACTGAATAACTCTCTTTCTGGTGTGCATCGACATTTCATGTAGCACTGAATAACTCTCCTTCTGGTGTGCATCGACATTCCATGTAGCACTGAATAACTCTCTTTCTGGTGTGCATCGACATTTCATGTAGCACTGAATAACTCTCTTTCTGGTGTGCATCGACATTCCATGTAGCACTGAATAACTCTCTTTCTGGTGTTCACCGACAGAGCTTTGTTCCATGTTTTCCCTTTTCATAAATGCTGGCTTGGCCTGGGCTGTTCTGTTCCTTGTTTCAGTTTCTGATGTGAAAGTGAAATTTGAAACCGAAATAAAAACTGTATACTCTTAAACAAATTTTGTAAATTTTCAGTAAGAAATCCTAAAATTTCAGTGGTCTGAAAAACGAATCGCATTTAATCGGGACATCAGAAATTGGGCACTATATGTATATACATATATTGTTTAGCGCAAAGGAAGCCGTATATGACAAGGTATATTTCAATCGTGGAAAAAACAAACAAACAAACAAACAAACAGACAGAAGGCGTTTACAAAGCAAGAAGTGGAATAAGGAAACAGCTACGAAAACTAGAAAGTGTTAATAAATCAGGAACAGCTAGGTCAACTCGAGCTTTCGGAAATCATAGAAACGGGAGGGAGTTGTTGATCCATTGCTACCAGCTTTCAAGACAGACGTGTAACAGGATGATGTTACAACATATAAAACCGTCTTAAAACATGATGGGTGTATCTTTTGTATCTAACTTTTAGCACATTAGACCACATAAAATCACAAGAAGATAATGTAAACAAAATAGTTGCCATGATATATATATATATATATATATATATATATATATATATATATATATATAGAGAGAGAGAGAGAGAGAGAGAGAGAGTGTGTGTGTGTGGTGTGTGTGTGTGTGTTTGTGAATAGATAATGCTCTTCATTCTCACTAAAAAATTCTCCTCCTCCTCTCTTCTTCTTCTTCTTCTGTCGGGTTTTGGTCTCATCATCCCCTACACTGGTCCATGGCTCCGGGCCTGCACGTGCCTGTGTTTTGTGGGAGAGGTAAACAGATCCCGCGTGGAGTCGCCTCCAGGTTTCCGCCGTCTGGCCCCGGCTGTCTCCCACTGACCTACATCAGCATTTCTGTACGCACACCAGTCTCCCTACACAGCTCTGTCATCAGCCTGCTTAAGACGTCTTAAATGCCAGTCAAAAAAACCAGGTCAGTGCCTGTGTGAAAAGAAATTCTGAGCAACATTTTACACATAAAGATGAGCGCTTCAAGTCCAGTTTTCCCTCAGAAGAGATTGTTGTTGTTGCTGATGATGATATCATTGCTGTTGTCTTGAGCTCGCTGGAACCTAGTGCTAACTCTGTTGTTCTATTGTCTTAAGTTCTACAGTAAGGCCAAGTGCTAGCTATATTGTTCTATTGTCTTAAGTTCTACAGTAAGGCCAAGTGCTAGCTATATTGTTCTATTGTCTTAAGTTCTACAGTAAGGCCAAGTGCTAGCTATATTGTTCTATTGTCCTAAATTCTATGGTAGGACCTACAGTTAGCTCTGTTGCTTTATAAGTTCTATGGTTGAACCAAATGTTAGCTCTTGTTCTATTTTCTTAAGTTCTATAGTAGAACCCAATGTTAGCTCTTGTTCTATTTTCTTAAGTTCTATAGTAGAACCAAATGTTTAGCTCTTGTTCTATTTTCCTAAGTTTTATAATAGAACCAAATGCTAGTTCTGTAGTTCTGTTTTCCTAAAGTTGTTTAGTAAGACTAAGTGCTAACTCTCTTATTTTATTTTCCTAACTTCTTTAATAGCACAAAATGCTAGCTCTGTTGTTCTATTTTCCTAAACTTCTTTAGTAAGACCACTCACTAGTTCCTTTTCACTGTTTTTTAAGTTTTATAGTAAGACCCAGTGCTAGCTCTGTTGTTCTATTCATGAAATTTCTAAAGTAAGACCCAGTGCTAGCTCGTTCTATTCTTGAAAGTTCTACACAAAACCAAGTGCTAGCTTTGCTGTTCTATTTTTGAAAGTTCTATGCTAAGCCCAAGTGCTAGCTCTATTTCCTTCTTGAAAACTGTAATGATCTATACTTGCTGTCCATGTTATTCTATTGTTCTGTTTGTGTTCTGTGAGTTTTCTAGATTTTCAACTGGCAGCACAGCATCATCATCATCATCATCATCATCATTATTTGTCGCATCAGATGTTATCATGCTTCTCCATCTTGCACGGTCCTTGGTGTTTCTGATTAATCCAGACACTTTTCTTCTTCCACGCCACTTGGTCAGTACACTGAGATATTTCTCTCTTGCCTTCCTTCTCTTTCTTTTTCCTTTGAATTTTCCATACGTCACTAGGTTCTCCAACTTCTGTCTTCTCATGACATGTCCAAGTTCTCCAACTTCTGTCTTCTCATGACATGTCCAAGTTCTCTAACTTCTATCTTCTCATAACATCTCCAAGTTCTCTAACTTCTATCTTCTCATAACATCTCCAAGTTCTCCAACTTCTATCTTCTCATGACATCTCCAAGTTCTCTAACTTCTGTCTTCTCATGACATCTCCAAGTTTTCCAACTTCTATCTTCTCATGACATCTCCAAGTTCTCTAACTTGTCTTCTCATAACATGTCCAAGTTCTCTAACTTTTATCTTCTCATAACATGTCCAAGTTCTCTAACTTCTATCTTCTCATGACATGTCCAAGTTTCCTAACTTCTGTCTTCTCATGACAAGTCCAAGTTCTCCAGTTTTTGTCTTCTCATGACATCTCCAAGTTCTCCAACTTCTGTCTGGTCATGATATGTCCAAGTTTTCCAAATTTTGTCTTCTCATGACATCTCCAAGTTCTCCAACTTCTGTTTTCTCATGACATGTCCAGGTTTCCCAACTTTTGTCTTCTCATGACATGTCCAAGTTCTCCAGTTTTTGTCTTCTCATGACATCTCCAAGTTCTCTAACTTCTGTCTTCTCATGACATCTCCAAGTTCTCTAACTTCCGTCTTCTCATGACATCTCCAAGTTCTCTAACTTCTGTCTTCTCATAACATGTCCAAGAAAGTTTGATTTATCTCTTTTCTTATCATTTTAAATAGTTTTTGTTGTTTTGAAATTTGTTTGAGGACCTCTTCGTTTGTTTCTCTGTCTGTCCAGGGTATTTGTTGTATCTTTCTCCAGAACTATATCTCCGTCTGTCCAGGGTATTTGTTGTATCTTTCTCCAGAACTATATCTCCGTTGTTTTCAATTTCTTTGTCATCTTTTTGTTGACTGTCCAAGTTTCACAATCATGTACAGCAATGCTGGTTCTACATAGCACCGAAATACTCTTGTCCTCGCTTTTAGGGACATTTTCTTATTTGTTAGTATCATCTTCATGTCATTAAAAAGTTGCCTTTGTCTTACCTGTTCATGACTTTATTTCATTTGTGCACTTGCCATCAGCTGTTATTGTTGTTCCACGGTAGCTGAATTTATTTACTTGTCTCGCGTCTTCCTCTGTGAAACTGCATTATCATGGAGTTTGATATTATTAACTGCTCAGCACTTTCTGGTGGTCGTACCAGTAGTCTGTGGATCGAGTCTCAGTAAATCTCTTATCATTTTTCTTTCACGTCTAAAGTACTTTGTCTGTTGTTTCTCGAAGCTGTCCCGGCTGCGTTGTGCAGTGTTACTTTTCCGTGTCGAAGAGCTGTTGTTTGTTTACGTGAAAAATGTGTACATGAAACCTTAGAAGATGCCGCACCATTTATCACCAGACAGCTGATACTCTGCTACGAACTGTAGCGAACGGAAACTATTACATACTGAGCAAGAAATAAGGAAACTAGATACTATTACATACTAAACAAGAAGTATAGTGGGAGGAAACTATCACATCTTCAACAAGAATTATACAAACCAGAAAGTATCACATTTTTCAGCAAAAATTTATAGAAACCGGAGACTATGGCATGTTTCAACAAAAATTTATAAAAAAATCAGAAACTATAACATCTTTTATGAAGAATTACAGAAACCAGAAACTATCATGTCTTTAGGTAAGAATTATAAAAATCAGAAACTATAACATCTTTTATGAAGAATTACAGAAACCAGAAACTATCATGTCTTTAGGTAAGAATTATAAAAATCAGAAACTATAACATCTTTTATGAAGAATTACAGAAACCAGAAACTATCACGTCTTTAGGTAAGAATTATAAAAATTAGAAGCTATCACATCTTTCAACAAGAATTACAGAGACCAGAAACTATCACGTCTTTAGGTAATAATTATAAAAATCAGAAACTATCACATCTTTCAACAAGAATTACAGAAACCAGAAACTATCACGTCTTTAGGTAAGAATTATAAAAATTAGAAGCTATCACATCTTTCAACAAGAATTACAGAAACCAGAAACTATCACGTCTTTAGGTAATAATTATAAAAATCAGAAACTATAATATCTTTTATGAAGAATTACAGAAACCAGAAACTATCCTGTCTTTAGGTAAGAATTATAAAAATCAGAAACTATAACATCTTTTATGAAGAATTACAGAAACCAGAAACTATCACGTCTTAGGTAAGAATTATAAAAATTAGAAACTATCACATCTTTCAAGAAGAATTACAGATACCAGAAACTATTACATCTCACTACAAGCATTCTAGAAATCAGAAACTGTCACGTCTTTTCATTAGAATTATTACAATCAGAAGCTATCACATCTTTCAAAAAGAATTATAGTAATTAAGAAATATAATATTTGGCAAAAACGTAAAATATCAACTAAAACTAGTCATATTTTACATCATGGCCTATAAAAAGTAGCATTTACTACATATCCGAACATAAATTGTAGTAAGTATGTAATCACTGACCAGAGAAATTGAAATATATTCTGGAAAAAAAAAAAATACTCAAAAGAAGTGTTTTCTCTTGAGGAGACAAGCACAACTCCAGCGAAATGGTGGGACATGAAACAGAATCTGGAATCATCATCTTGTTGCTGTCTTGTTGTGACATTCCGGTGTCTCCGTACTGCATGGTCCCGTGCCAAACGCTGCTGTTTCCGTTCTGTGATACACTGTTTCTAAATACAGTTTGTAATTTCCCCAAGAGTTTTCATTCTTTGCTTTATAAGATCTTCGTCTTCTTCTTCTTCTTCTTCTCTTTCTTCTTCTTCTTCTTCTCTTTCTTCTTCTTCTCTTTTCTTCTTCTTCTTCTCTTTCTTCTTCTTCTCTTTCTTCTTCTTCTTCTCTTTCTTCTTCTTCTTCTCTTTCTTCTTCTTCTTCTCTTTCTTCTTCTTCTTCTTCTTCTCTACTAAGCCTGTTACTAGGGCACCAGCGAAGAGCTGGGATGGCCAACTGCAGCTATATATGGATAATTTATTAAAGCTTCATATAATATTGTAATATTCCAATATTTACTGTCCCTTATAATGTTGAGAGTTTCTGATATTTACTGTCCATTATAATTTGAGAGAATATAAATGATACTGTCTTTTAATTCCGGACTTTGAATGATGATTGCTTGGAAGAATCATTGGTCGTCTTTATCTTTTATACGACGAATAGTCCATGTGGCCGCGACATTTGATATTTATTGTCACTCTTAAGTTATCAATACACATTACTACTTCTTCTCTTTGTTCACTTCACAAGTTCAGGATGTCGCTACATGTGATACTATATGATTCACCACAAGACTGAAATCTTCACACACACGCACACACACATCTCTCTCTCTCTTTCTCTCTCTCTCTCTCTCTCTCTCTCTCTCTCTCTGAACCTTAAGTGCTCAGGGCAAGGGTTTTCAACAAACGCCTGTCCTTTACATTTTTGTCCGCTCTTGCCCAGGTGAGCCCTCTATTGCTCAACATCCTTTCTGTTGTTCTTCTCCATGTCTCTTTTGGTCTACCCTTACTTCTGCTCCCCTGTGGTGTCCATCTTAGTGCTATTTTTGGTAGTGAGTTGTCAGTCATTCGGAGCACATGTCCCAACCATCGCCAGCGTCTTTTCTCAATAATTGCTGTCAGTGGCTTCATCTTAACACACATACAGTCACTATAAACTTCGGATGGCAGAATCAAATTATAGTTCATTTTTAATGTTCACCAAACGAAATTTACATGCGTCAAACTGAGGCATCTCCGAAAGAATTTTACACAAATTCCAAAAATATCAAATCTTCATCTCTCACTTTCTAACTTGAAAGACATCTTCTATCTGTCCTAAACTACTTCTGATTCTAAACTGCTTCTCTATCTCCTGAATATCTATTGGCTTTACCTGCCCATCTGTTCTATCTGGTGCTGCTCTACTATCTATCTTTCTTTCTTTTCTCTGTTTCCCCCTCCAACACTGCATGCCTGACTTATATACCGTAAAGTCAGTCATCCAATATTACACACCTCTAGATCTTTCTATTGGTCAGCTGGTTTAATATGTATTGAGTGAACATCGAGATAATTCGGTACACTCTCTTTGGCCGTCCTATTGGTCCGCTGGACTGTTCATGTGTGCGAATTGCAATTCTAAGATTAGCAAATATGCCTCACCTATCAGTAAGTCTGTTGCGTCAAATCTGTCTATTCAGTTTTCTGGCGCGGACAATCTCTTCTTATCCAGTATCAGATGTTTGCGATACATGACTGGAATTATCAGTCCATTTCTGTTTACACAGTGTCGATATGTTTGTCTCCATATGTACTGTTTTTATCTGAGTAAATCCTCTTAGTCTTTATCCGTGCTCATTGTCAGCGACTAGTATTTCTAAGTATCTACTTAATTCTGTCGTAATACTACTAATACTGTGGGAGTGTTCGTCTCCCACAGCTTCTTAAATTATTTACTTCGTTTCTTACCTGCTTTCTATTTATCGATATTAATCATAACTAATGGATGCAGCAGCAGCAGGCCATCTTGCTCACAACCGAGAGGCCTACAGGAGTGCTGTTTGGGAGGCAAAGTTCCGCAAGGGATATGCAAATGAATGAATGAATCATAATTATAATAGAAATGCTAATAACAATAATAACAACATTAATAACAATAATAGTGTCCTAATATACAAGGCTATAATAACACTCATAACTTACAAGGCACTATGTTACATTCACTTGAAGAGCTGAAGTCACAGCTGTTTCCTTTATTTTGACACGACTGAGGTGGATTTGTTTAATTATGATATGTAAATAACAAACGTTTCATCTATATGTATGCTGAGTTTATGTGATATGTGTGGCTAATACGATCATATATGCTTGCAGGCAACATCGAGAAGATAACGCCATGAACGTGCTGGACTCCACAAGGAATAAGCTAAACAGGAATTTGAGAATCTGAGACCTGGATCTTCCATGGCTTTGGCATGACAGGAAAGATCTTCCTTTGACATCTTTTTTTTCCCCCAAGATTTCCTGCTGTCGATGACTGGATCTTCCTAGAGACTGTAGTCGCATGGATGAGATCTTTTAAGAGATTTAGCCACTTCTTTCTGCGTGAAGGATTTAGCCGTTTAACCAATCGTGTCCTTGTGTCCGTCTGAGTGTGGACCTTTGAACAGTGGATTTAAGAAGCAGACTGACAGAAGGATAATATGTCGCTGTCTATATTGTAAGAAAGAGCTGCACAAATATTCGGCTAAAGTAACCAGAACACGTAACGGAAACCACTGGTTTCAAGAATCATAAGAATGCTTCAGTGATCTCGTCCGCCATTATTTACTACCACCTGGTCGGACAGATAGCTACTGCCTGTTTTTTGTTCTTTGCGCGTGAACCTTTTTGGGTCAACGACCAGTAAGCGGAGCAAGAATTCACTTCCTTGGCAACATCACATGTCAATCACCCCCGTTATGCAAGTGATTGCCCGCTTCTGAAGCTGCATTCATAATAGAAGATATCAAGCGCGGCCTGACGAGGACAAGATAACAAACATATCCCAGGTATCGTTAACTTAAGAAGCCGACCTTGAACCCTGAAATTGGCATGGCAATGACTGCTGAGCAACACCACCCACCGGCATGGCTGGGACACACAGTCGACCCCATTCGCATGAGCACTGGGTTCGAACCCACGACGTCTGGTCTGCTGCCTTCCGAGGATATAAGTGACATGTTTTTCCCGCACTCTCTGGACTCGACCAGCGGCCCCATGTACTCGCCGTACTGCTCTACCTCGGCCAGGTCTATGCACGGCTACAGATCAGCGCACGGTAAATACCATCATGTGCCGTGTACTGTCTTATTTATCTTGGATATAAGGTCTGTTAACATTTAGGTTTTGACGACAGCTAGACCCCCCCCTCCCCCTACCCCCCCCCCCCCCCCCCCTTACACTCTGCTATCTTTCATGATACATTTAAATAAAGATTCTATTTGAAGTTCTGACTTGTCGGTAAGCTGGCTGGTTGGCCAGATAGCTAGTTGGTTGTCTGGTTGGTTGCGTGGTTGGCAAGCATGTTGGCTAGCATTCTGAATCTGCAGTCTTGAGTTCTCTTATCTCAGCCCTGTAGTAAAGAGTTTGACCACCCGCCCCCCCCCAAAAAAAAAATACTCATCAATTTGGACATAGCAGAGTGCAGTAGCCATCTTTAAATCCTGTTATGGTTCCGAGGGTCGTGTTTGATATAGTTGGACACTTGTACATGAACCTCAGACATAATATTATTTTCTGTTCTTGAGTTGTGTTTTCATTTATAATTAATAATTTGTGAGTTGTGTTCTTGCCTCTAGCAACTTGAAATCTGCCTCCCCCTCCCCCGAAACTGTCATTTTTGTTTAGTTTTGTTTTTTGTTTATCAATGTATGTTATGATTGCTGTCTTTGTCAAACGAGGGCTGACTTTCATGTCGGGTTGTGTGCCATTATCTATCTATCTATCTATCTATCTATCTATCTATCTATCTATCTATCTATCTATCTATCTATCTATCTATCTATCTATCTATCTATCTATCTATCTATCTATCTATCTATCTATCTATCTATCTATCTATCTATCTATCTATCTATCTATCTATCTATCTATCTGTCTGTCTGTCTATCTGCCTGCCTGTCTGTCTGTCTGTCTAAATGTTTTTGACTACTTATAAAGGTTATAAAAGTATAAACTTGTGCACATATGTAAGTGTGTACATGTGTATGTAATGTATTATGTATATATGTGTACGTGTATAAATACATACATAGTAGGGAACGTGAAGAGATTGGTCATATGACTGAATATAAACATAATGAAGCTAATATGAGGTGGGGGAAGCACATATATGAGGAACGAGGGAGAGAGAGAGAGAGAGAGAGAGAGCGGGGGGGGGGGGGGAGAGAAAAAAGAGAGGGAGGAAGGTAGCGAGAGAAAAGGATAAAGAATGGGAGACAGAGAAAGAGAGAGATAAACAGACTGGGTATTTCAGAAACGAAAGAGGGGAAAAGAGACGGAGGAAAGTAAAGAAAGATAAAGAAAAAGAATAAGAGAGAGAGAGAATGAGAGAGAGAGAAAGAAATGAGAGAGAAACGAATGAAGAGACATGGAGGAGTACCAACTCTTAAATCAGCAAAAGAAAATCAAGTCTCCACATAGTCCAGCTCTTCTGTCTCCAGGACATTAAAAAAAAACCCCGCTGAAGTAACAAGAGATTTACTTAATCCCAGAGAAAATTCATCATCGAGAATCCCAGGAACCGGCAAGAACATTCTAGAACAGACCAAGAAGAAATCAGAACATCCAAGCCTAAATTGTGGTTTGAAAAAAAAAATGGAAGGTCTCAGAAATGTAACTCAAGAACTAACTCCCCGTCATGCAAAACTACAAGAAATTACTGGATAAAAAAATAAAAAAACGCTTATGTTTATCTTCAGTTGGGTAAAATCGACAGAAGATAAAATCGACAGAAGATAAAATCACCAGAAGGAGCAGATTTCAGCCTGCGATGTATGTAACTTCTTGGATAAGTTTTCTTGGCGAAGCTAATATTTTCTGACGGGTATCTACTTCCTGATCTTGGACAAAGATAGAATTTGGGAGGCAGATGGTAAGGCGGCAGATACTAGACCATGTCTAGCGGGTCTGCTGGTGGTCTTAGTCCAGAGATAACGAAAGAACTCGAAACTTCTACGCAGGTAGGAGGCCGGATCGAAATCGACACCAGAACTATATTATCCCTTAATTTTCAAGTCAGTTTTTCACTAATATCGGTGAACTTCACTTGAGATGAAGTGGAGTCTCCACAGGACGATGGACAGATGTATGGAACAAGAACAATGATTAGAGTGTGTGCTACAAAAAATTATGAGAACCATCGTAATCTTGTGTGTACTATTCGGTGGCGTTGTTTGTCTCTGAGATAATTCCTCATCAGAGGAGGCGAGGTAGTGTGCTCTTTTGTCATAACCAGATTTATGGAGGCGTCAGTGTAGAAGTAATATACTAGGAGGTGATCCAAACGGTTTCTTTCTTTCTTTCTTTCTTTCCTTCTTTCTTTCATTTCTTTCTCTCTTTCTGTCTTTCTTATCATTTCTTTCTTTTGTTTGTTTGTTTCTTTCTTCCTTTCTTATGTGTCTTTCTTTTGTTTGTGTGTTCGTTTGTTTGTTTCTTTTGTTTCTTTGTTTACTTGTTCGTTTTTTTTCTTTCTCTTGTTTGTTTGTTTTTCTTTTCTTTCTTTCTTTTGTTTGTTTGTTTCTTTTTGTTTCGTTTGTTTGTTTCTTTGTTTGTTTCTTTTCTTTCTTTTGTTTATTTGTTTCTTTCTTTCGTTTCCTTCTTTTGCTTTTATGTTTGTTTCTTTTATTTCTTTGTTTGTTTTTCTTCTTTTGTTTGTTTATTTGTGTATTTTCTTTCTTTTGTTTGTTTGTTTATTTTGTTTCTTTTAATTCTTTTGTTTGTTTGTTTCTTTCTTTTTTATGTTCGTTTGTTTGTTTCTTTTCTTTCCTTTGTGTGTTTCTTTGTTTTTTTGTTTCTTTTCTTTCTTTTGTTTGTTTCTTTCATTTATTCGTTTCCTTGTTTGTTTCTTTTCTTTCTTTTGTTTGTTTCTTTCATTTATTCGTTTCCTTGTTCGTTACTTTTCTTTCTTTTGTTTGTTTGTTTCTTTCTTTCTTTCCCTGAGCAAGAACAAAATGTTTTTGATTTCTTTGCATATTTGCTTCATTAACGAGCGGAAAAAAACAAGAACAAAAACTAATGACATGGCACAGTAAAATGAAGGAATTAACACAGACAAGTGAAGGAATTAACACAGAAAAGTGAAGAAATTAGCATTTAAAAAGTGAAGGAATTAACACAGTAAATTTTTTTAAAAAATTTTAAAAGTAAAGGAATTAACGGAGAAAACTGCAGGAAATATCACGATAAATGAAGGGACGACATAGAAAAACGAATACATAACAAACAAACAAACAAACAAACAAACAAAGAAAACCACTGGTAAACCAACACAAGAAAAACGCACAAGAGAAGTCACAGGAAAGCACAGAAATGTCTCAAAAAAAAAAAAAAAAACTGTAGGAAATGCCACTAAACACAACAAAGGAAAACTTAGCGGAAAAACGTACAAAAAGATCACGGGAAGAAAACTCAATGCTGTGACCATGACAGTTATTCAGTTCTTTCCCACAGCTGCTCTACTGTCTGACTCCACTCCCTCACCGGCTCCGTCTCCACACAAAATTGCTTCGCGACTCCGACCGCCATCTCCACAGCCCTAACTTGACAGTTGGCGTATGTCAAGTTTCTTGGCCTTCATCTTCTAAACGATTATTTACTTTATTTTCTGCGAAGACACCAAAAATCTAAGACAGTTTGAAGAGATCAGAATGACAGCGCTCACAGTTTTGCTGTCTGCCTGAGGTTCGGGTCCTTGTCAAGTACATGAAGAAACGTCAAGTTTCTTTCTGTAATATATATATTACAGAATATAATGATATAATGTTAAAAAAGAAAACAAAGAACTATTTTTATGTCTGTGCCTTTTTTTTTCTGTCTCTGTGCGGGGAAGTGAAGTGCACATTGTGGTATGTGCACTGCCTGGTATGGTGGGCATTGCTCCTTCTTTATGTCTCACCCTGACGGCGCCCTGATGGTGCAATGATTGCCTGGTGTCATAGATTGCCTTGTGTCATAGATTGCCTTGTGTCTTAGTTCACTGACTGCCTTGTGTCATAGTTTACCGACTGCCTTGTGTCTTAGTTTACTGATTGCCTTGTGTCATAGTTTACTGATTGCCTTGTGTCATAGTTTATTGATTGCTTTGTGTCATAATTTACTGACTGCCTTGTGTCATAGTTTACCGACTGCCTTGTGTCTTAGTTTACTGATTGCCTTGTGTCATAGTTTACTGATTGCCTTGTGTCATAGTTTATTGATTGCTTTGTGTCATAATTTACTGATTGCCTTGTGTCATAGTTTACTGATTGCCTTGTGTCATAGTTTACTGATTGCCTTGTGTCATAGTTTACTGATTGCTTTGTGTCATAGTTTATTGATTGCTTTGTGTCATAATTTACTGATTGCCTTGTGTCATAGTTTACCGACTGCCTTGTGTCATAGTTTACTGATTGCCTTGTGTCATAGTTTATTGATTGCTTTGTGTCATAATTTACTGATTGCCTTGCGTTATAGTTTACTGATTGCCTTGTGTCATAGATTGCCTTGTGTCATAGATTGCCTTGTGTCACAGTTTAGTGACTGTCTTGTGTCACAGTTTAGTGACTGTCTTGTGTCACAGTTTAGTGACTGTCTTGTGTCACAGTTTAGTGACTGTCTTGTGTCACAGTTTACGTTTTCTCCCTGGCTAAGCCTGTTACTGGGGGTAGCAATGGAGAGGTGGGACAGGGTCTTGATCAGCTACGGTTTCACCAACCCGAAGGCCAGCATATAGCTACGGTACGTTGATAGTTAAATCGTACAGAGTCCTTATCTTCCACGGTCTGGACAAATAATGACAACATGAGGATTTCAAAATATAATAATAATATAATAGTGTTGTGTTCTTTTTGTACACAAAAAAACCCCCCAAAAAACTAGACAAGAGGCAGACGAAGACAAAGAGAGAAAACAGCGTACAGTTTGACACTTTTGAACATCATCACAAAAATATTTGAGGGAAAAAAAAAGACGGAGACTTGCTGTCATGAGTACATATGATGATGATTATGATGATGGTGATGATGATTTCTGTCAGGCAGTCAGGAGTGTCTCTAAGTGCGTCACCTGAGGGATTATATGAATGTTTCTGTCAGGCAAGAACAAATCCCAAGGAGTTCCATGTTGCGAGACAGAGCAATCAGGCCACAGGCAGCAGGAAAAACAGAAACATCCAAAAAATCTTCGAGATACACAAAATTCTCTAAAAACACAAATTAGGTCTTTCTGACACACCAAAGCTCCCAGGTTTGGCACCGCGCGCCTTTCGGCGCCAAGTTTTCCCAGCCAATCACTTTCGTCTGCGCCTGTCGTCTTGGTGGGATTTAGCGTGAGTAAACATATCAGCTGGCGCTCACATATCACGCACAGATACAAGGCCAAAGATACCCCCACGGTCCAAGCTAGTAGGCGGGATGATGAGCCAAGTCGAGGAACTGACGAGCCATCGTCGATCAGGAAAGTCAGTGATGAGCCAAGTCAGAGAATGAATGGCTCATAGTCTGATGGTGAAACTAACTCGGGGAGTTGAGGGACTATCACTGGCCGGAGCATGTGCAGGCTGGAGAGGGAAGGATGTATGAGCGAGGCTAGTGGAGGAATGAAAAGCGGGGAATCATGGGAAGCCCTTCTAGAACAATTAACCGGAAGTAAAAACAGGGTTAATGGCAGTCACCAAAATGGCGTCATTAGAAAACCAGTATGTAATAATAATAATAATAATAATAATAACAACAATAATAATAATAATACAAAGAAGAAGAATAAAAAGATGATGATGATGATGATGAAGAAGAAAAAGAAAGACCCGGCACGTGCTCGCTGGTAAAGTTTTAAACAGAAAGCAGCAGGAAAGACTTTCCTAACTGGCTTACAAGAGAACGAGGCAAACTCTCGCCCAGAAACACAACAACAACAACAATAACAAAAGCTGAGAGCTGTCAAGTGCTTCTCTTGACTTTCTTGACCACAACTTTCCTGCGCAGAAACTTGAGTTCTTTTGTCTGTTTTTGTATGTCTCTCTCTGTCTTTTTTTTTTTTTATGAAACTGTTTTCGCTTTAGCCATGACGGTAACAGAGGAGACAACTTGTTAGAAAAAAATGGATACAGATTTGTCATGGAACATCTCGACTGGATGGGATAATTAATTTGAAATCACTTAATTAATGTTTATAGCCAGTGTTAGTGGTGGTAATAGCGTAGTAAAAATATTAACAAATGCAATGTATATATATATATATATATATATATATATATATACTCTTTTAGACTCTTTTGAAAGCAAATGCCTAAGGAAAATACTCGGCATCAAGTGGAATGAATTCAAGAACAATGCAGAGATAGGACAGATGACTGAACAACAACCAGTCTCATGGGTGATCAGGAAAAGGAGATGGACATATGTTGGTCACTTGATGAGAAGAAATGATCAGAGAATCCCAAAACAAGCTATCAAGTGGAACACAACAGGGCGAAGAAAAAGAAGCAGACCGCGTGAAACTTTGAAGAGGACATTATTAAGAGAGGCCAAATTAACAGGCATAAAATCCTTTGATCAGGTTGAAAGACTCGCCGAAGACAGGAAAAATTGGCGAACTATTTTGCGAGCCCTATGTGACGTTTAACGGCACGAGAAGGATATAAGAAGATATAATATATATATATATATATATATATATATATATATATATATATTATATATATATATATATATACTAAAGAAGAACAAACAAGAAAACAGTTGGAGACGACCTAGTACACGTCACATGATGATTGTTCCAGGCGTAAACAAATTTTACAATGTCAAGTTTGTTATACAAGCAAGGGTGTCATGATGTACTGATACGACGCGTCCCCTACGAGACGATAGCAAGATTTAAAATATAATCCCCACCACTCCCCCCCCCCAACCCCCCGAACCCCCCGGCTGCCGTTCTGTCTGCCAACATAAACCTGGGAACTAATGGTTTCTGACAGGCGGTTTGGCGCTTGATTAACATCCCCGGGGGATGTGAAAAAGGAGGGGGGGGGGCGGGTAATGAATCTGCTCATTTCTTCACTGCCTGGAAAAACGACACCTTTTTCTCAGCGGTGAGTACCAACAAGTGGTTGCTGAGAGGCTGTCAGTTCGGACCCACGGGCGCACTCGTCCACGGCCTCGGAGCTCGTCTTAAGTTCTGACCAGGGCCGTCAGACTGACTTCCTGTCTTCTTACATCAGCTGATCTAGGACGTCTCCACACACACACACAGACACACACACACACACACGCACACACACACACACACACACACACACACACACACAGGTTTCATGTTCGTGTCGCTGCTGTGTGACCTTGGGGCTCCGAACCTCACCCACCTGGCAGCTGTTCTGGCTGGGAAGATTCTGCGACCACGAGGGATGCCTGTGGCGGGGAGCTGGCTGCTGCATATTTTTCGTCAATTCCCAGAGCGGACCTAAAGCTCCACCACCTTTGAGACCTTGTCCACGCAAGCGTTGTCAGCCTTAGACTGGATTGCTTAGTTTTAGACTAAGATAGTTTACCTCATAATCAAAGTCACCACCACGTAATGATTATTCATACAGTTTACCGTACTCATAATGGTTAGTGAGACAGCTTACCACATAAACAGACAACATAATGTTTAGTGAGACAGCTTACCACATAAACAGACACCATAATGTTTACTGAGACAGCTTACCACATAAACAGACAACATAATGTTTACTGAGACAGCTTACCACATAAACAGACGACATAATGTTTACAGAGACAGCTTACCACATAAACAGACAACATAATGTTTACTGAGACAGCTTACCACATAAACAGACAATATAATGTTTACTGAGACAGTTTACCACATAAACAGACAACATAATGTTTAGTGAGACAGCTTACCACATAAACAGACACCATAATGTTTACTGAGACAGTTTACCACATAAACAGACAACATAATGTTTACTGAGACAGCTTACCACATAAACAGACAACATAATGTTTACTGAGACAGTTTACCACATAAACAGACAACATAATGTTATAATTTGGTCGGTACGTTCTCCTCTGCATTGCTGCAGTTTTTGACCCGTTAGCGTAGTGGTTAAAGCATTCGTCTAGCAACCAAATGGTCGAGGGTTCGAATCCCCAGCTAGCGGGATTTTCCCCCCTGACCAGTACGGCCCCGAGGTCAACCCAGCCCTGTAAAATGGGTACCAGAGAAAATCTGGGAAGGAAAGGCAGCGAGGAAAGGAACCGGCCACCCTACCTCATAAGCTGATGGCCCAGCATAATGAGGTCTCTAACGCTTCATCCCCTACGGCATTTTCTATGGGACTGTCTTTACCCGTCTTGATAGATTAGGTTTTGTACAGGTAGGAGTTGGTGATCATGCTTCTTTATTCCGCACGTTCTCGAGTGTTAGTTTAGTTGCTTTCTCTAATCCATATTAGAATATATTTCTTCATTCTTCACGGTTTCTAATGTTAGTTTAGTTGCCTTCTCTAATCCGCACTACATATTAAGGACGATGAAAATAACGAAACAACAGAGAAACTAAAAAATAGCACTTATCTGGTTTAGATATTGTTGCTAAGTGCTTGATTGACGTATGTCCGAAGTCATCACCAGGATCTCTGCCAGAAAGCTGTTATTTATTATGTTTCTGTGTTATTTTGTTATTTCCCTCATCCTAATTTTTCTTCCTGGAAATGCGAGCTGATGTTCTTGGAGGCGGATGCGGTGGAGATGTTGAGGCACAACATCTTGTTTTGGGTAGGAACGGGCCATGGCGGATATTTTTTCGGTACCCTGAGTACAGGTAAAGTGCACCCTGATGTGGAATACTTCTTTATCAGACTCCACCACCACGAGTACTAAGGCCGTCAATGACCCGTTAGCCAGGCTAGGCCTGTTACTGCGGGCACCAGTGAAGAGGTGGGACAGGGTCTTGGTCAGCTGTGGTTCACTAATGCTGACGCTAGCATGTCAGCTACAGGTCGCTGATTGCTAAATCGGACAGGGTCTTTTTGCCCTCCACCCCCTCCACCCCCGCGACCATGTCATTCTTAATGAAGGCATACCGCCGAAATATTGGTTTGTTGCTGTCCGTGATACATTTCCACGTGACTGTCTCGTTGTCTGTGTTATATTTCTACGCGATTTCTCATTGTCTGTGTTATATTTCTAAGCGATCGTCTCATTGTCTGTGTTATATTTCTACGCGATCGTCTCATTGTCTGTGTTATATTTCTACGCGATCGTCTCATTGTCTGTGTTATATTTCTACGCGATCGTCTCATTGTCTGTGTTACATTTCTACGCGATCGTCTCATTGTCTGTGTTACATTTCTACGCGATCGTCTCAATGTCTGTGTTATATTTCTAAGCGATCGTCTCATTGTTTGTGTTATATTTCTACGCGATCGTCTCAGTGTCTGTGTTACATTTCTACGCGATCGTCTCATTGTCTGTGTTACATTTCCACGTGACCGTCTCATTGTCTGTTTTGGCATTCCTCTCCGCTTTTACTTCTTTCTATTTTTTTAAACAGCGCCATATACCTCTATATCTACTCTACTAGAACCAGTAAAACTACACTATACACCTCTATATCTACTCTACTAGAACCAGTAAAACTACGCCATAAATCTCTATATCTACTCTACTAGAACCAGTAAAACTACGCCATATACCTCTATATCTACTCTACTAGAACCAGTAAAACTACGCCATATACCTCTATATCTACTCTACTAGAACCAGTAAAACTACGCCATATACCTCTATATCTACTCTACTAGAACCAGTAAAACTACGCCATATACCTCTATATCTACTCTACTAGAACCAGTAAAACTACACCATATACCTCTATATCTACTCTACTAGAACCAGTAAAACTACGCCATATACCTCTATATCTACTCTACTAGAACCAGTAAAACTACGCCATATACCTCTATATCTACTCTACTAGAACCAGTAAAACTACGCCATATACCTCTATATCTACTCTACTAGAACCAGTAAAACTACACTATACACCTCTATATCAACTCTACTAGAACCAGTAAAACTACACTATACACCTCTATATCTACTCTACTAGAACCAGTAAAACTACACTATACACCTCTATATCAACTCTACTAGAACCAGTAAAACTACACCATATACCTCTATATCAACTCTACTAGAACCAGTAAAACTACACTATACACCTTTATATCAACTCTACTAGAACCAGTAAAACTACACTATACACCTCTATACCAACTCTACTAGAACCAGTAAAACTACACTATACACCTCTATATCAACTCTACTAGAACCAGTAAAACTACACTATACACCTCTATATCTACTCTACTAGAACCAGTAAAACTACACTATACACCTCTATATCTACTCTACTAGAACCAGTAAAACTACACTATACACCTCTATATCTACTCTACTAGAACCAGTAAAACTACACCATATATCTCTATATCTGCTCTATCAGAACCAGTAAAAGCTAAACTATATATCATTGACTTCTTCTTTAAAAATGTGTTTTTTGTTTTCTCTTTATGCTTGTTCATGTTGTATGTTGAAACATGCTTTCAAATCACATCGCTGCTGTCGTCTAAGTTCTGTTTAATGTGTCCATCATCCAAGTCTACAAACCATAAAGTTATGTTAACTTTCTGTCATCTAACTTCTTTTTGATGTGTCCATCATCCAAGTCTACAAAACATAAAGTTATGTTAACTTTCTGTCATCTAAGTTCTGTTTAATGTGTCCATCATCCAAGTCTACAAAACAAAAAGTTATGTTAACTCTCGGGGAACCTTTTACAAATGTTTCGTTCTCACATCATGAGCGACATTTTTTATCAGTTTTTCTGCTACTGTTGGAAATCAAAGTGTCCTTTCTGCTAATTCTCTCTCTCTCTCTCTCTCTCACACACACACACACACACACACACACACACACACACACACACACACACACACACACACACACAAAGGAGTCATTCACTCTTTACATGCCGTACAGGACAGCCTTGGCGATCGTGCGTCAAAAACAAAAGTGGAAGGTAAGAAGATAAAATTAACTGGAAGTACGTAGGCACCTAACTGAGCTCAAGAGCAAAATAACGCAAAGAAAAAGTGATGTTTCAGAAAGTGAAAAGTATTCTGTGTAAGAAATCACTGTCACTGAGAGAGAGGAAAAGGTAACTCCAGTGCTACATCGAGCCAGTTTTATTTTACGTATGTGAGGCTTGGTCAGTCATTAATGAGGTACAGCGCCATCTGGAGGCCACTGAAGTGTGGTTCCTTAGAAGAATGCTAGGAACAGCACAGACAACGTAGAAATCAAATGAGGAGACAAGCTGTAGAAGCAACACAAACAATAACAAAAGTCAGAAAAAGGCAATCCATATCAGCAGGACATGTTCTACAGCGAAGCAAGCTAGAATACAATGTGACAACAGAAAGACAGAAGGCAAAAGAGATCGAGGCAGACAGAGAGATGAAATGAAGGATGGACTAAGAAGATGGCAGGGAGGGAGAGCGCCAGGACAGCTGATAGTCAACATTCCACACGGGAAACTGGGAAAAAACATGATCGCGAACTTCAGCTGGCAGGGCAACTTACAGATATATGTGGGTGTCGTAAGTATGACAAGAGTATCCAGGTACAACTTGTACGCACAACATACATATACCTCACCTGTGTACAACATATCATTCATTCATTCATTTGCATGTCCCTTGCGGAACTCTGCCTCCCTAACAGCTCTCCTGTAGGCCTCTTGGTTGTGAGCAAGATGGCCTGCTGCTGATGCATCCATTTGCAGATTATCAACGATGTCTTGCAGTCATCTTGGCCTTGGTCTTCCTCTCTTTCTTTTCCCATTATGTACCCTTCCAAGACGGTTTTCTCTAGATTATCATGACGTTTAATGTGTCCAAAATATTTCAGTTTTCTCTGTTTACTAGCCAGCCTCCTTCTTCAATATTAAGTTTTTGTAGTATGGATATATTTGTTCTTTTTTGTGTCCACGATATTTGAAGAACTCTTCTGTAGCATTTACATTCAAAGGCATTTATGTGTTTCTCAGCTGTTTTGTTAAGTGTCCAGGTCTCACAGGCATATGTTGCGATGGGAAAAATGCATGCCCTTAAAAATCTTATTTTTATAGTTCTGTCTGTTCCTCAGTCAATCAATCAATCAATAAATCTCCACAGCTTCTTTAGTTGCTTTACTTTCTAAAGAGCGATAGATGTCCTTCTTTTAATTTCCCTCATTGTATCTCCATTATTAGTTAGTAATGATCCAAAATATTCAAAACTCCCCACCTCTTCCAAATTTTCCTCAATGATACATATTTCAGCTGCCTTGTTTGTTTTGTAACCTGTCTCATGGTTGATCAGAAAAAAGATGGACATATGTCGGTCATATGATGAGAAGAAACAATCAGAGAATCCCCAAACAAACTATCAAATAGATCACAACAGAAAAAGAGGTTGACCACGTGAAACTCTAAAGAGGACATTGTGAAGAGAAGCCAATTCAGTGGGCATAACACCCATTGATGAGATTGAAAAACTCGCCGAAGACAGGACATCGTGGCGAACTACCATGAGGGCCCTATGTGACGTTTAACGGCACGGGAAGGATGTAAGAAGATGTATTTGTTTTGTCAGGTGTCATCAATTTAGTTTTTTTCGCATTAAGTTAGAGGTTTTGTTCTTCACTGTTCTTACGGACTGACATAATTAGTTTTTCCATTCCTTTTTGTGTTGTGAACAGTAATACTGTGTCATCAGCATATCTAATCTCTGGTGCTTCATAACCTCCCAACAGCAGGCCAGGCGACGTACTGACCATATCACACTCTAGTGTGCTGACAGGTCAAGGAAAATATGGGCACTAACACCATATTCCTATGTGCCTCTAAGGCATGACAGGATTACCTCTTTTAACAGCATATAGACATCGGATTTTTGGTACGGCGGGTAGTCGTACAAAAACATTTTGAATATCTTAAATAAGATGTTTTTTTTAAAATGATAACTGCCAGCAGCATTATCAGTTCGACCTCCACTCAGATATCAGCTGTAGCTTGATCAGCAGTATGGCAGAAAAAAAAGATTGCTCAAAACATGGACAAATAACGGCCACATTCCATAAAAACATGGACAAATAACAGCCACATTTCCTAAAAACATGAACAAATAACAGCCACATTTCCTAAAAACATGAACAAATAACGGCCACATTTCCTAAAAACATGAACAAATAACAGCCACATTTCCTAAAAACATGAACAAATAACGGCCACATTTCCTAAAAACATGAACAAATAACAGCCACATTTCCTAAAAACATGAACAAATAACGGCCACATTTCCTAAAAACATGGATAAATAACGGCCACATTTCCTAAAAACATGGACAAATAACAGCCACATTCCCCTGAACTGATGATGTTTTTTCTCTGCAGACAAACAGCACAGGAATGCTAGGAATATTGTACAGGCAAGAACATAGAGCTTATAGCACAACAAATGTCAACATTTAGTCTACAGAGAACAAGTGCCCCGTGGCCTCAGCAACGAGTTACATTTCACAGATACAGCCCCACAGCGCGACGCCCCGAGCCTCGGCTCTGCGAAGATAACGCGAGATTTGGGGAGATTTTCTCGCTTTCGGTTTATCAACATGAAAGAAGGCCTAAACAGCCACCTGGGGCGATTTCTCTCAGGCACCCCCCACACCAGGCAGCGCGGCCCTCGATCTTAACGCTCTAGCTGTGGGTGGAGGGAAAGACGGCCAGTGATAAGCAGACAAAATATACACGTGGAACAGAACTAGTTAGAAGTTTGGTGATGTGGAAGGGTGGAGGAAGATTGAGAGAGAAGATAAAAGATAAGATGCGACAACGACAGAAAGCTAAGGGGACCGACCCCACCCCCAACCCCTAAATGGGGATAAACTAGACAAATTAAGATAGGAATGAATGCTAAATATTATCATGATTACCAGTTGTGAACAACTGCTGCCATCTTTGATGTGTTCTGTCGAGTTATCCTGTTACACTGTCTGTTAAATTATCTCTCTGTCTTCCTCTACTTTTATTTCATTTTTTTTCTAATTCAATGTTAAGCCTCTTTGATCGTCCTCCTTGCATAATCAAACATGCTGGCAACAAAACCAAATATTCTCACAGCAAAACCCAAATATTCTCACAGCAAAAAACAAACATTCTCACTGAAAAAAAAAACAACATATATTCCCACAGTAAAACCAAATATGCTCACAACAGAACCAAACATATTCAAAGCAAAATCACATCTTCTGGTTACAATATTTTCTTTTCCAGTGATGTATATTAGCACAACTTGAAAAAAATATTTCAAATTTACTTTAGAAAAAAAAAGGAGAAAATCACAATAATCAGTGATCTTTAAATTAATAATACAATCACAAAAGACACATTTATAGTCCATTTTATATTTAGAACAGTCGTTACTAATTTTCATTTGTAGTTTTCACTACAGTGCAGATCTTTGAGAACAAGATCCCAAGAAGAATCTTTGGGCCCATAAAGGATACCAACAGTGCAGAATGGAGAGCTAGAAAGAAGACTGAACAGAACACGCGATAAATAGCGTATAAGTATACAACTATACACAAAGCACTGCATAAAACTAAGTTAATGAAATAACAAGAAGAAGAAGAAGACGAAGAAGAAGAAATGAATGAAAAATACATAGTAAAATTTTAAAATTAAACAGCACTTATCTTGAATAATTGAGAGCGCTGTGAGGATATTTTCTTGTTTACATTGGTGACGCCATAAACGGGACACATCACAGCGCTCTCAATTATTCAAGACAAGTGCTGTTTAATTTTAAAGTTTTAATTTGTATTTTTCATTCATTTTTAAAATTTTTTTTTTATTTCATTAACTTAGTTTAATGTAATCCTCATATGTCTTATTCTTCGTCCTGTTTGTTATTGTCTGACGAAGGCTCAAACCGAAACGTCACAACTTTGCATTCGTTAAGTAATAAAGCTGTTCCTACTTTTTTCTAGTTTATACACACTGAACAGCTTATTTAAATCCCAACAAATTATAAATGTCTTGAAACTGAACAGACTACGCTGGCTGGGCCAGGTAGAAAGAATGGAAGAGAACAGACAAACGAAAATGATGTATGCACAAGAGATGAGGGAAACAAGACCAAGGGGTAGACCAAGACAGAGATGGAAAGACAACATAGAAGAAGATATAAAGAAACTGGTGTCACCAACTGGAGAGAGAAGATTAGGGATGGAGAGGAATGGAGGCGAACTTTATCTGCAGCAATGAGCTTTAATGACTTGGAAAGCTGAAGAAGAAGAAGAAGAAGAAGCAGAAGAAGAAGTTGCTAATACTAACAAAGCCTTTGCAACACGTTTAAGATGTAAGGGAACTCTTGTGAATAGTTTCTTTTGTTTACATTTCCTCTTTTGTTCGTTTGATCAGAAAGTTGTCCGGATAATCATTTACTAATAACATATCAGCGCTTTTTTTTCAAATGAGGAATTTCTTCTTCTTCTTCTTCTTCTTCTTCTTCTTCTGCTTCTCGAAACTGCTAGTTGGTGTTCTTTGCAGTCATGCGCTGATGATGCGGAGGCACACAACCGTGTCGGTATTGGAGAGGGACGTAGTAACTATTTTTTCAGTCCTCGAATTCAGCTAAAATTTAAAAAAAAAAAAGAAGCAGGGAGTATGCACACTCCACCACCACGGAGGACTTTGGCCACACCTGCCCCGTTACCAGATCAGGCCTTTTACTGGGGTATCAACTGAGAGGTGGTAGAAGGGCCTTGGTCAGCAAAGGTTCACCAACCCTAACGCTAGAATGTCAGCTATGGGTGGCTGACTACCAAAATGGACATGTCTTAGCCCCCTACCCTCCCCCCTCTAACGGTCCCCACCCCACCCCCAAATTCTCGCAGGATCTGGGTATGAACAATGCAAATTTGTGTATGTTATATATTTTAAACACGATCACTTGCTGATCATCAGAGACCTGGACAAGAGCCTTGCCCCATAGAGTCTAAGAGTCCTTGTGACCTCTTTTTGAGAAACCTTGCGGTGCAGATCTCTGGGCTTCTGTTGCCTCTGAGAAACCCTCTCCTAAAGACCTCTTCTAGGGTTCTTCTGACGTCTGATTGAGAACCGCTGGTTTGAGATCACAGTCCTTACTTTTCAGGCACGTCCTTTGTCTTCCGACGTGTCTCACACTACATCTCTCAGTACGCCACAACTGGGGACACAAACCATGATGATTTACAGTTATTCCTTTGTCTTCCGACGTGTCTCACACTACATCTCTCAGTACGCCACAACTGGGGGGACACAAACCATGATGATTTACAGTTATTCCTTTGTCTATGACCTGATGTTTCCTGCTGTTGTAGCCACACGCCACTGTCAGGCTTGTCACTCTAAGCAGAGATACCAGGTCATCCTGTAACAAAACTGCAATATCCTGCCAGTCTAGAACAATATCTGCCTCATCTTCATCTGCCCATTTGTTACAGCAAGCATAACTATCTGTAATACACACACTACAATTCAGTGTCCCGTACATAACGGAGATATTAGACGGAGATAACGTTTGCATATTTGTCACGTGACCAGAAAAAAAAATCCCTGTTAAGTGCTAGTCGGTAACAGGATGTTAACAATTTGGCCGTAGCTGCGTTTCAAGTGTTAACGTCTTGGTGATCCTCGACAGCAGCGCGGCAACAACAGCCTGTACCGTATATTATATCGAGTGGTCACTTGTCGGCGCTTGGGAGAGCTTCGTATCCCGCTTATCCGCGTGGCGTTCTCGCTGTTTGGCCAGAAAATAGTATGCACATCCGGGTCTTTCTTTAATACTCGCGATTCGAGTATTCGCGGAAGAGTCGGTAACTGGCTCCAGTAACGGATAGTTCAACATCCGTGTGTTGTACCTACTATCACCAGATGTTCGTAGTCTGAATGTCCTGCCACTTTTTTTTTTCTGTTGACATGCTACAGCGTTCAGAGCGACAGTAATGTGGGATGGGGGGGGGGGGGGGGACTAATGACCCAGACCGTAGTTGGGTACTAGCCGTCTAAACCTTGGCAACATTTTGTCCCACAGCTTATAGCGGTCTCGGAAGCAACCCGACTACACGATGGCCGACGGTCAGGGATAGATGGCCTACCTCATGATGGCAGAATCTAGCGATAAACAACGTTCTTGAATTCGATGTAGGAAAAAAAAAGACATAAAATGCACTCTCTATCCGGCTCCAGACTAATGTTTAAAATATTCAAGACACAAACTGCAGATAAATATTATAAAAAGAACAGTAACTACATACATATCCAGCCAGTCAGTCAGCCAAGCAAGCAAGCAATCATCCAACCACTTAAGTAAGCAACCAGCCTGCCAGACAACTACCCAATCAGCCAAAAAAAAAAATCAGTCAGCCAAGCAATCACCACCCAGGTTGCCAAATAATCAAGCAACCAACCAGTCAGACAGCGAGACAGCTAACCAAGCAAACAACCAACGAGGCAGCTAACTAACCAACCAACTAACTAATCAACAAACAAAGCACTGAACTAAAACAAGAAACTAAAGTCTCTTTGTTTTCTTCTCTCTTTCAGTGTCCGGCGGACCGCAGATGTACCGATCGCATTTTCACGGCCCACTGCATCCCTGGATATCTGAACCAGCCAAGCCCATGGTTCCACAGGCTCACACGGGCTGGATGGGGCCCACATTTGGCTGCAGCAAGCCTCTGTCTCAGCCCAGCAGCACACACGCCTCACTTCCCGTTCACTCTCCCACAACGTCCGCCATCGTGACGTCGCCATCCTTCTCCTTCCCGCCGACCCCGCCAAAAGACGTTACCCCAGAAACAAGCGCGACCTGCGTCAGTACCAACAGCAGCAGCAGCTCCATCAGCAGCAGCTGCACGCACAGTAACAGCTCCAGCACAGCGAACGAGATGGCGCACAGTGCTGACGTCTACAGTCCGTCCGGGTTCAAATCTCCAGACTCCTCCATCAAACTGGAGTCCTCCAACTCCACAAATGTGATCTCTTCATTTCTAGGGCACCATGGACACAACCCCGCATCTGCTCACTCTATGCCAAGCTACCCTTCCTACTTGGGCACCGATCCCTACAACAGTGGCACGCTCGGCTTTCATCCCGCAAGCGTCTTCAAATCATCGTCCACGTCATCATCGTCATCGTCACCGTTATCAAACAGATCAAGAGCAAAGACAAGATCAAGTACAGGTAGGTTTGTTTCCTCACTTTCATCACTACTTTCATCACTATTTTCATCGTATTCATCATTAACAGAAGAGTGTGCGAAGAAGCTATCTGATGTGGGAGTCATCGATCCATAACTGAAATTCTTGCCTCAAGGTTATTGAACCACAGTGGTGATGTATCCGAATGCAAGTTTTACTGTGGGCTCCCTCCATCAAATCCCGACCTACCATGTAGGAAAATAAGATATGAAATTGATAGGGAGAATGTTATTTCTACATTTCATATTGTCGTTGTACCGTCTATCTTATTAGTATGGTTGGAAGGGTGATTATACTATACATTCACACATAGTATGGTTGGAAGGGTGATTATACTATACATTCACACATAGTATGGTTGGAAGGGTGATTATACTATACATTCACACATAGTATGGTTGGAAGGGTGATTATACTATACATTCACACATAGTATGGTTGGAAGTGTGATTATACTATACATTCACACATTACCCACTGATACTTTACACCGATGAATAGAAACACAAAATAAGCAGTCCTTCATATTAATCATGATCTTGGTATTTACACGACATTGATTTACAAGATTCAGCAAAAATCAAATGAATCTTCTGTGTGTGATGTTACATATCATGCTGATATGCGTTGGCAAGTCATTAAAACATTTCCCTGAACAATATGGGTTCAGCTCTGATTATAAACACACATAATCTACTGGTAAGAAATTATATATGCCCAATGCAAAATCAGTAACATGAATTTACGTGCAGTTAGGACCATATTTCCCATACACAAGTGAATATTGAAGTCTTACATTGAAACATCTGCACATCTGTGCTGAGTGATGTTTGATCCATGATCACACATAACACAATCCTAACTACATATATTTACCTAAATGGTTGATCGGGATGTGATCGAGTGAGCCCACAGTGCAACTTGCATTCATCCACATCACATGTTAAGGGCCCATCTTAATCTGCACATATTTGTCCCTATCTAACAAATGACTTCTCCTATTCACGCCTGAACAATGACACGGCTCCCTATGGTCGCTGGCCTCTAACCTGCTCAGCTTATGGAATCCCGACTTCTTCAGCTTCTACCTTCTGGTCTTATATACCTGATCAGCGACGGAATCACAGGACTGCGTATTTCCGTAAAGCCCATCTCTGATCAGTGGGGTTGCCAATCAAACCGGGCAACTGCTCGCTTTATTATATACTCCCTACAGTACCTAAAATTTCTAGTCAAACATAATTCCCCTACTGCTGGACATTACAGAGAAACCAACCACTGTAATCCGTTGGGACAGCAATCATCATCTTATGTGCAGTGAAGGGTCTGCAGGTGTGACCCGGAAATTATGATGTGGATCAAAGATAAACGCCTCTTACATGATCATAAATGATAAAATCTTCAGCTAGAAAATGATGCCGTGCCTGGGCCATATCTTCCGCCTTATTCGGTGTCCTTGGGGGGGGGGGGCTGAGAAATTCTGAGCGTGTCTGCTTTAGGAGGCTATCGTTCCACCTTGTTGCCTGGACGGAATGAGCGAGAAAAGCCATGACAAACAGTTATCATTGTTACTGTTATCATCGCCGACTCTGGGCAGTAAGCCACACCGTCCCAGGCTGTTTCATCTAACAATAACATCATCCAACAATAACATCATCCAACAATAACAACATTAGCAATAACATCATCCAACAATAATATCATCCAACAATAACATCATTCAACAATAACATCATTAACAATAACATCATCCAACAATAACATCGTCCAACAATAACATCATCCAACAATAACATCATCTAACAATAACATCATCTAACAATAACACATCATCTAACAATAACACCATTAGCAACAACATCATCCAACAATAACATCATCCAACAATATCATCATGAACGATAACATCATCCAACAATAACATCATTAACAATAGCATCATCCAACAATAACAGTATCGCTTTTAATATTACCATAATATCAAGATATAATAATATCATCTTTAATATTATTGTAATTCTGTATCAAAAATTGGCGAACTACTTTGCGAGCCCTATGTGACGTCTAACGGCACGGGAAGGATATAAGATATTGGATAAGAATTCTGTATCAGGATAAAGTAGAATTAATCTTCTAGTACTTCTTCCTCGTACCCCGTTGGGGATGATGTAAGGTACCCTGATTTGTGCGATGCGCTTTTGGCTGGGTACCTCCGATTTCAGCGTCATAGAAGTAATAACATCACAGTTAGTTTAATCATTCTTCAAAATGAATCGATTAAAAGTAAAATAACTTTTGATATTGTTGTAACATTAAGATACAACAACAGAAATAATGTATTTAATATTAGCATACAATCACGTACAACAAAAAAAAGAACAAAATAGCATCAAGATACAACAACAATAACAAATAACATCAAGATATACCAACAGTAACAAAATAACATCAGGGTGCAACAACAATAACGGCAACTTCACTCTTATTATTATCACAGCATCAGTCTGACGGGATGATGTGAGAGGAGATCACCAACTGAACTGATGGCTTGCATGAAGGATCGGGTACTCTGGAGAAGCATAATAGCCAACGCCAGTCGGCACGGCACCTGATGATGATGATGATCAGGATACAACAATTGTGAAAACTTCACTCTTAATATTATCACAACATCAGGATACAACAATTATGAAAACTTCACTCTTATTATTATCATCACAACAACAGGATACAAAAATTATGAAAACTTCACTCTTATTATCATCACCACAACAACAGGATACAACAATTATGAAAACTTCACTTTTAAAACTATCACAACGCCAAATCATCACCGGAACCTGACTTCTGTTTATTTATTTTGTGCTAGAAAATTTTTTTTTCTCACGGTTAGGAGCATCATGGCGGAGATAGATGACAGCACCGTGTGCAGTCACGTGATCACACTTGACCTTCATTACGAATGGAGGATGTACTGGAGATCCGAACAGGAAGGGTTAACGTGCTCCGAGCCCCGTCCTAGTTACATGGTTGTCCATTTGTTGCGCTACAGTCCCGGGAGAGAGAGAGGGAGAGAGGGGGCGGGGGGTATAGCACACTCTGCGTTGGCAGAAGACTTTGACCAAGTCAATACTGACTCTTGAATAGACAAATGACGGAAATGAATTATCATGTGCTGGGCCGGATAGCGTTGGAGATCATGCTTCCTCATCGTGTGCAGACCTTGGTGTTTCCTATCAGTTTTCTGATGCATCTTTTTCCCATCCCACACATGCTCGGTCCACAGTTTTCTCTTGACCTTCCTCTCCTTCTTTTTCCCTTGAATTCTCCACTGGTTACTAGGTTCTCCAACTCATGAAATGTCCCAGACATTCTGGACTGCCTTTTTTTTTCTTATCTTTTAAACTAGTTTTTTTTTTTGGGTCGGTATTCTGAACCTCCTTTGAGAATCTCTTCCTTTTTTTTCTGTCTATCCAGTGTATTTGTTGCATCTTTCGCCCCCCCCCCCCCAAAAAAAAAACCACGTCTCCGTTCCTTCCAATTTCTTTGTCATTTTTTACAGCAAGGTTTCCTTTTGCCTTCGGAATGGTTTCTTCAGCTAGCGGAATCCCTGCATTAAAATGTTTACCACCGCTCTTCTCTTCATATGTCTCCCCACCACCCCCACCCCCTCCATCACTCTCCCCTGGTATCGCCGCCTTCGGCCCTCTTCCCCCCCCCCCCGCCCCAACATAAAATATACCAGTTCTAACAAAGTCCCTAGTGTAGGCAGATCTGACATGTTTTCCCTTTCAGTTTATCCAGTAAAGGCCCAGGCTGTCCACAAGAAGATCAAGAAACGTATAGTATACAAAATATTCATCAAGTAAAACTTGAGGGGGATTTTAAACGTGAACTGGCAGGACAAGATCAGGAACGAGGAGGTCTGGGAAAGGGCGGGACAAGATCAGGAACGAGGAGGTCTGGGAAAGGGCGGGACAAGAACCTATGAACCTACAAATCATGTCTAGGAAGTGGAGGTGGATTGGCCATACTCTGAGGAAGCCCGATACCAGCATAGCAAGACAGGCGTTGACATGGAATCATCGAAAACGAGGAAGACCTAAACTTACTTGGAGAAGAGAAGTTATGACAGTGGCCAGAGACAAGGGAAGCACGTGGAAGGAAGCAGAGAATAATTCCAAGAACAGGGATGACTGGAGAGCCTTTATCCGTGGCCTATGCTCTCAAGGGAGTGAAAGATGATGATGATGATGATGAAGGCTTGTGGTATATGGCATGTACAAGAGTTGGTTGTTTTCTTTTTCTTGTGTAGAACTAAAGATGACCTGAACCAACTTCTCTAGGACAAGAACAGAAGGATGGAGCTCAAACCCAGGCTTGCGAGAGAAGTTCCTAAAGGGAACCCGTGGTCTACTTAGAATCTCGCCTGAGACTCCTTATTAATTATAATAATAATAATAAATATGAATAACCCCGACCAAAGAATTATTCCCGTAACAATTGTCATTAAATAAACTAAACCGTAACAAACGTAAATAAATAAACTTACCCGTAACAAAGGACAATAAATAAATTAAACTGTAAGTTATCAATAAATAAACTAAACTGTAAGTTATCAATAAATAAACTAAACTGTAAATTATCAATAAATAAACTAAACTGTAAGTTATCAATAAATAAACTAAACTGTAAATTATCAATAAATACACAAAACTGTAAGTTATCAATAAATAAACTAAACTGTAAGTTATCAATAAATAAACTAAACTGTAAGTTATCAATAAATAAACTAAACTGTAGGTTATCAATAAATAAACTAAACTGTAAGTTATCAATAAATAAACTAAACTGTAGGTTATCAATAAATAAACTAAACTGTAAGTTATCAATAAATAAACTAAACTGTAAGTTATCAAAAAATAAACTAAACTGTAGGTTATCAGTAAATAAACTAAACTGTAAGTTATCAATAAATAAACTAAACTGTAAGAAAGGTTAATAAATAAACTGGCTTTGTTTCTGTCCCCCCCCCCTCCCATGGAAGTTTGGGGTCCAGGTACCAGCGTGTAGTTGGCAGGTACCCATGGGGCACCAGTAAGCTTGATCAGTGTTAAGATGGTTGGGCTGACATTCAGACTTAACATCCCCTGTCTTCTTCATTTTGTTCATCTACTCATTAAACATCTGCCAGTCTCTCCGTTGCTACGGAAAACGGCTTTGAATGATGGTGCGGGTCTTGACCAGCAGATGGCTTTCAGGAGCAAGTTTAGTCCCTACCGCTTTCTTTATAGTTCTTTAGGCAGCTCCAAGATGATCGAGCTGAAGTGACGACCAACTGTCAGGATCAGCCAATCATAACTGGTCAAGACCCTGTTCTACCTTCAGTAATAGCCCCAGTCTAGCCAACTCGGGGGCAGTGATCTATATAGTCGCAATGGAGGTGAAGTCTGTGAGAACCATTACATTTTTTTCCGTTGATTTTTAGCAACTCTACGTGTATGCAAGCGCCACTGCAACCCGCTCACTATCCGACACGATGCTTGTGCTTTAATATTTTTATTAACTGCATCGGTTGCAAAGAACACTTTCTTACAGCCCCAGACACACATAACAAGAAAAAAGAACACTTACAGCCCCAGACACACAGAACAAGAAAAAAGAACACTTACAGCCCCAGACACACATAACAAGAAAAAAGAACACTTACTTACAGCCCCAGACACACAGAACAAGAAAAAAGAACATTTTCTTACAGCCCCAGACACACAGAACAAGAAAAAAGAACACTTACTTACAGCCTCAGACAGACAGAACAAGAAAAAAGAACACTTACTTATAGCCCCAGACACACAGAACAAGAAAAAAAGAACACTTACTTATAGCCCCAGACACACAGAACAAGAAAAAAGAACACTTACTTACAGCCCCAGACACACAGAACAAGAAAAAAGAACACTTACTTACAGCCTCAGACAGACAGAACAAGAAAAAAGAACACTTACTTACAGCCCCAGACACACAGAACAAGAAAAAAGAACACTTACTTACAGCCTCAGACAGACAGAACAAGAAAAAAGAACACTTACTTACAGCCTCAGACACACAGAACAAGAAAAAAGAACACGAAGAACAATTTACTTCAGAATCTGGTAGTGGCGGATTAAAATTGTCCGGATAACTAATTGTCCTGTTCCCCCAGTGTTCTAATTGTCCGGCCCCTGGATACAAAAACTCTACTCCCACATTTTGGTTTCGCTTTTTTTTTTCTTTGTGTGGGATACTTTCATAAAATGTGGATTTTAAATATGTCCACATCACATATCACATCTACTCAAGAGCATACGGTGTAGCTCGGTGCTAAGTGAGTTTGGTTATCAAGAGTGAGGTTTCTGAAATCACGTGTATTTTAAACTGATCTGAAAACAGTAGCTTTCTCTCTAACTCGAGACTGAGGTCCAAGATGGCGGATGAGCCGGGATTTGTTAAAGTGTCGTTCTCTCAGTCTTTTGTTTTTTTTAAATTATATTATTTGTGAAAATGAAAACTGCGCGCAAATTTTATTTTTTTATTGTTCAGTCGGTTTTATGGTTTCTTTACGTATGAAGAAGGTATAAATATTACATTTTCGCTTCGTTTAATTTGGCTTTCATTTTGCGAATGGGGATTCTGCTTGCGATGTTACTCTGCCCTCGACTTACGGAATTTCTGGCACCGTATACAGGGCAGTCGTAAATTCTTTCCTCGATTAATAAAAGCTGTATCTTAAAAACTATGCTCGATAGAAACAAGAACGTTGTGGCATTACTTTAGCCGAATCTTAGAGCCATACCCCCCCCCCCCCCGCTCTCTCTCCGCTTTTTTCTATGTGCGGCCGCGCAGCTTAGAGGGAACATCGAATCCAGTAAGTTTTGTGGCATCACGAAACAAATATGCTGATTTCAGTTTAATGAAAGTTCAGAAAAGAGTATGAACAAGATCTGCCAGATGTTACAAGCATCATGGCCAGGACAGAATGTTCAGTTCACTTGTTTCTGACGCTGAAACTTTGGAGACAAAGATAATAATATTCATTCATTCATATGCGTGTCCCTTGAGGAACTTTGCCTCCCAAACAGCACTCTTGTAGGCCTCTCGGTTGTGAGCAAGATGGCCTGCTGCTGATGCATCCATTTGCTGATCATCAACGATGTCCTGCAGTCATCTTCGCCTTGGTCTTCCTCTCTTTCTTTTTCCCATTATGTATCCTTCCAAGATGGTCTTCTCTAGATTATCATGACGTTTAATGTGTCCAAAATATTGAAGTTTTCTCTCTTTAATCCTCTTTACTAACCAGCCTTCTTGAATATTACGTTCTTGTAGTATGGATATATTTGTTCTTTTTGGTATCCATGATATCTGAAGAATAATAATAACAGTAATAATAAGATAATAATAACAACAAACAATATTTGTGTTTCCAGGTCAAGTTTCCAAGAGCTTGACACGTTTATCCTCGATTTGTGACTCTCGTTCCTTCTCAAAAGATGCAACATTTGTACTCCTACTCGGACTCAGTCTTTAAGAAATAAAAGTTAGTTACCCCAGTATGATCCTGATGTCTTTCCAGCAGACAACATGTACAGCTGTTTGATATTATGGCACGTCTCCCTATAAAAAAAAAAAGTTCTCTTTCTTAAGACATTGCTTGAAATATTCACATTTTTGTCTGGATTTCTTCACCGGAACTAAAAATTAGAAAAACAACCTCGTACTTTTTTAAAGATCAAAGGTCAAAGGTTATAATGTTTTTATAACTGACCAACAGAAGTACAGGATGTAGTGGTAACATCATTTGTGAGTACTTGCCACAAGACTAGAAACGTGAAGGTTACGATAGAGTGATAGGTTACTCTAAGCTCCCTGTAACTGTTACACAATATTAGCTCATATTCTATTAGCTCCTCCCTTCCTCTCAGCATCAAAGAATGGCTGGTTCAGCGCTGATATAAGAACAAGACATCATCATCATCATCATGTGCCGTGCCGACTGGCGTTGGCTATTATGCTTCTCCAGAGTACCCGATCCTTCATGCAGGCCATCAGCTCAGCTGGTGATCTCCTCTCACACCATCCCGTCAGACTGTCCAGTATCATTTCTCTTGGTCTTCCTCTTGATCTTCTTCCTGTGTTTTTATGATGTCCTCAACATTAGCGCCTAGCTTGTCATACCTCTCCTCTCTTTCTGCTTGATAGACCTTCCTAAGGGCTTGCCTCACGGACTCGTACTGAAGTGTGTTGTGACATGTCACAACGACACATTGTCCCTCGTTGGTGTACTTTATTGTTAAGCCCGGTGGGTTACTGCATTTCTTTAGCTTTGTTCCCACGGCTTTGTGTTTGTTTAGGCTATAGTTCTTTGTTGTGGTAGACCGGAGACCATCCCGCCGGCTGGGCTTGTTCGTCACCTCACAGATTAAACCTTCTGTCCCGCATTCTATCATTGTTACATAAGGTCTAGATTAAGCAAACAAAACATTCTGGCTGACACTGGGCAGACCGCGTGGCCTATCGAGAAATGGTGGTGAAAACTGGTGACCACTATGATCTTAGAGAAAGAATGCCTTACCGCAATTTTATGAAATAACTCCACAAATTCACATATTTTGAATAATCGTCATAACCCAATGAAAACACAGTTTCTTCAGAAATCCAACAATATAAGCATCATTGTCCAAGTATTTGAAATAATACACAAAATAATTGACAAATCAGGAGCGAGAAACTACACGTCCTATCACGAACAACGTTAGAAGAGAGAGGGAGGGAGAGAGAAAGACAGAGAGAGCAATAGAAAACATACAAGAACAAGACAAATTTCTTTTTTTTTTACCTTCTGCCATCGGGGGTAAAGACGGCCGAGAAAGTAATCAGCGACCCATAGCTGATATGCTGGCGTCAGGGTTAGCGACCCATAGCTGATATGCTGGCGTCAGGGTTAGCGACCCATAGCTGATATGCTGGCGTCAGGGTTAGCGACCCATAGGTGATATGCTGGCGTCAGGGTTAGCGACCCATAGCTGATATGCTAGCGTCAGGGTTAGCAACCCATAGCTGATATGCCGATGTCAGGGTTACATAAGGGGTACAGAAATACTGGTCAAATATTCATGCTGTTTAGTTCAGGAAATATTTTATTTATTTATTGCAAAAATTTGTGCTTCATCGTGGGGAAACATTTTATATTAAAAATTTCGCCTTTTGTAAATATTTTCTTTCACATCAGAAAGGACATAGAAAATAATAAATCAACAGCTAAGAATTTCTTTTTTTTTCAAGAATAAGACATCTTTTTTTTTTAATGATGAAATTTACTAGAGAAAAGAAAGAAACGAAATAAATAAAATTCAGTCGGAATGTCTGTTTCTTGTTAGACGCAGCCAACTTTCAGCCAAAGGTATTCGTCTAGTAAAATAATTTACGATGGTGTTAAAAAAAATGGAGCATAATTATGTTTATGTGTCATAAAATGTGTATACATATGAATATATCCAGCCGTGGCTGTAGTGTTTTCTCGATTAGTCTGCAGGATAGATATTTGATTATGTGAAGATATGTGGTTGCTTCGCTGTTGTTGCTGGAGGCTTTCTTGTCCATGTTTACATTTATTCCACGAAGAGCATCATGGTTTCAACGTGCAAGAACCAGTCCTGAGAATATCAATTATTTCGTTCTCCGAAATTCCGTCAATCAGGCAAGACGTTATACGAGAGTAAGTCGCTGTCTGGAATTATAACACAAGTTTGTGTTCCAGAAAGAAGCACATTTTTTATGTGCGACATGAATAAGGGACACGCACATTAGTTCTTCTTCTTCTTATTATTATTATTATTATTATTATTATTATTATTATGTGTAGTGCCAGATAGCGTTGGCGATCAAGTTTCTCTATCGTGCACGGTCCTTGGTGTTTCCGATTAGTTCAGATTCTTTTATTTTTTCCATGGCACTTGGTCTATCCACTGAGATATTTTTCTCTTGACTTTCCTCTCTTCTTTTTCCCTTGAATTTTCCAGTCATTACTAGGTTCTCAAACTTCTGTCTTCTCATGATATGTCCAAGAAGTTTTGAAAGTGTTTTCTCTTCTCGTTCTAAGTAGTTTTTGCTATTCTGAAACTTCTTCTCTGAGCACCGCTTTGTTTGTAGACGCTTCGAACGGCCCAGAATAACGGATGACCTGTTTTAAAACTTGCTACCCGAAACTTGATGAGAATGAGATTAAGATGAAGTGCACGAGAGGCACGATCAGCCGTGCAGATCAAGGTGATATACCAGAACTCAAATTCAGCGTGACCTGTGAAGATCAAACTGTGCGGGACCTGTAAAGATCAAATTTCAGAGTGACCTGTGAAGATCAAATTTCAGAGTGACCTGTGAAGATCAAATTGTGCGGGACCTGTAAAGATCAAATTTCAGAGTGACCTGTAAAGATCAAATTTCAGAGTGACCTGTAAAGATCAAATTTCAGAGTGACCTGTGAAGATCAAATTGTGCGGGACCTGTAAAGATCAAATTTCAGAGTGACCTGTGAAGATCAAATTGTGCAGGACCTGTAAAGATCAAATTTCAGAGTGACCTGTGAAATCAAATTGTGCGGGGCCTGTAAAGTTCAAATTCAGGGCGACCTGTGAAGATCAAATTCTACGCGATCTGTAAAAATCATATTAATCATCATCTGGAAAGATCACATTCACCATCGCCTGCAAAAAAAAATCAAATTCGGCGCGAGCTATAAAGCTCAGCATGACCTGTGAAGATCAAATCCAGAGTTTATCTGCAAAGATCAAATTCAGCTTGATCTGTGAGATTCTGATCACGCAGTATGAAGATGTTTGTGAAATCTGCTCTCAGTTGATCATGTCGTCTCTTAAAGACAGGACGGACACTTGAAGCTTGATTACACACATACACAAAATACATTTTTTGTAGGCAACTAAGCGACATAGTTCAAGGATCCTCAATGTATGATTTTCTGATAAACTACACTTTGTATAAAGCGTATTTTTCCTGTATGCTTTATCTTGCCAAAAAAATCTCTGACATATTTTGGTATTCACTTCGCAACTAGATCAAAGTCCGGTAGAAAATAAGCCAGAAAGTTTTAAAATAAATTTGAAATAAGCGCCTCTCTTGGCGTAAGTGATGCTACTATTTTTAGACCACCTACACTTAATGACGTCACATCTGGTCATATACGGAAAGCCGGGCGATGTAAGTGGTTGTAATAGACAGCGCTTAAAGTGGTCTTGTCTTAAGTGGGAGCTGGGTGTCGACTCAGCCAATCAGAGTGGACTTTCAGCCAAGAGATGGCGACGTTTGTCTCGCTGGCCCATTCAACCCAGGATTTCTGTCGTCAACTGCTTCCGACTTCCGGCGCATGCTGCGACCTTTTTTGTGATGTAACGTCCGTTTGACCTCAATCAGTTCATGGCGGGTTTTTCCTATTCGCCGTTTTTGTTTTACACAAGTCGGGGCTATTTTCGCTCATTTTGTAATTAAAATCGGTGACTGAAACATAACTAGAAACGACAAAACAAAATTATAAACTGAAATGAGGCAACACTCAAACAACATCTATCGTTGTGTTTTAATGATAGTCAAACCCGATGTATTCTTATTAAAACGATTTCACTTCACTAATTACAGAAAACAGTAAAGGTCGCTAATTACAGAAAACAGTAAAGGTCGCTAATTACAGAAAACAGTAAAGGTCGCTAATTACAGAAAACAGTATAGTTCGCGAATCACAGAAAAATTCTGAAGTTTTGTTAATCACCGAAGACAATATTGTTCACTAATCATACACAATAATAAAGTTCGCCAATCACAGAAAACAATAAAGTTGATAAATCACAGACAACAACAAAGTTGAACAATCACAGAAAACAATAAAGTTGGCCAATCACAGACAACAATAAATTTCACAAAATCACAGAAAAAAATAAAGTTGGCCATTCACGGACAATTAAAGAAATAGACAAGAAATTAGACATTTTTGAAAATAAATGCCTAAAGAAAATACTCGGCATCAAGTGGAACGATTTCAAGAACAATGCAGAGATAAGACAGATGACTGAACAACAACCAGTCTCATGGGTGATCAGAAAAAAGAGATGGGCATATGTTGGTCACTTGATGAGAAGAAACGATCAGAGAATCCCAAAACAAGCTATCAAGTGGAACACAACAGGCCGAAGAAAAAGAGGCAGACCGCGTGAAACTCTGAAGAGGACATTGTTGAGAGAGGCCAAATTAACAGGCATAAAATCCTTTGATGAGGTTGAAAGACTCGCCGAAGACAGGAAAAATTGGCGAACTACTTTGCGAGCCCTATGTGACGTTTAACGGCACGGGAAGGATATAAGATATAAGATATAAGACTCACGGACAACAATAAAGTTAAGCAATCACAGAAAAAATAAAGTTGACCAATCACAGAGAACAATAAATTTTGCAAATCACAGAACACAATAACGTTGGTCAATCGCAGAAAAAAATAAAGTTGGCCAATCACATGAAACAATTAAGTTTGCCACTGACATAAAGTAAAGTTGGCGAATCACAGATAACAATAAAGCTCGTTAATCACAAAAAACAATAAACTTCGCCACTCAGAGAAAATAGTAAAATTCGCCAATCGCAGAAAACAGTCAAGTTCACTAATCACTGAAAATAATAAATTTCGTTTATCACAGAAAACAGTAAAGTTCGACAATCACAGAAAAAAATAAATTTCGCCAATCACAGAAAACAATAAAGTTGACCAATCACAGAGAACAATAAAGTTGGCCTATCACAGAGAACAATAAAGTTCTCCAATCATAGAAAACAATCAAGTTCGCCAATCACAGAAAACAATAAAGTTGACCTATCACAGAAAACAATAAAGTTGGCCTATCACAGAGAACAATAAAGTTCTCCAATCATAGAAAACAATAAAGTTCGCCAATCACAGAAAACAATAAAGTTGACCTATCACAGAAAACAATAAAGTTGACTCACCACAGAAAACAATAAAGTTGGCCAATCACAGAAAACAATAAAGTTGACCTATTACAGAAAACAATAAAGTTGACCCGCCACAGAAAACAATAAAGTTGACCCGCCACAGAAAACAATAAAGTTGACCCGCCACAGAAAACAATAAAGTTGACCCGCCACAGAAAACAATAAAGTTGACCCGCCACAGAAAACAATAAAATTGGCCAATCACAGAAAACAATAAAATTCGCCAATCACAGAAAACAATAAAATTGGCCAATCACAGAAAAGAGTAAAGCTCGCTATTCACAGAAAACAGTAAAGTTCAGTATAACTTTGAAAAGATGATCAACAACACATTTTATCATGACCCACAAAAATGAAAGAGTAACATTTGACTTTTCAGACCTTTTTCTTCTTCTTGTCTCCATGTAACTGCGAGCATGATGTTCTTTGCAGTCGATGCAGTGAAGATGTTGATGTGAGATTCTGAGAAGGTTACGATGGCTATGTTTTCAGCCCCTGCTTCGAGCTTGAAGGCAGGGAGTGCGCAGTACTTCTTTAGCTGAGTCCACCACCATGGAGGACTATAGCGATTTCTGCCCCTTGCCTGATAGTTGGAGCACCAACGGAGAGTTGAGAGACGGTCTTGGTCAGCTGTGGTTCGCGAAAACTGACACTGGCATGTCGGTTATGGATCGCTGAGTGCCAAATTGGACAGCGTCTCTGGGCACAGAAAACATTTCAAGTAAGTGGTCGAAAAAGTAAAAGTCGACAAGGAGAAGGCGAGGCTCTCGGAACACGTCATGGAAGTTAGAGAACACGTCATGGAAGTTAGAGAACACGTCATGGAAGTTACAGAACACGTCATGGAAGTTACAGAACACGTCATGGAAGACAGAAGTTAGAGAACTTAACAACCATTGGAAAAATCTGGGAGAAGAAAGACTACAGGGTGAAAGAAGCATACATAAAGTGACACAGGGTGAAAGAAGCACACATAAAGTGACACAGGGGGAAAAAAAGCATACATAAAGTGACACGACGAGAAAAAAGCATACATAAAGTGACACAGGGTGAAATAAGTACACATAAAGTGACACAGGGGGGAAAAAAGCATACATAAAGTGACACGAGGAGAAAAAAGCATACATAAAGTGACACAGGGGGAAAAAGCATACATAAAGTGACACAGGGTGAAAGAAGCATACATAAAGTGACACAGGGTGAAAGAAGCACACATAAAGTGACACAGGGGGGAAAAAGCATACATAAAGTGACACAGGGGGAAAAAAGCATACATAAAGTGACACGGGGGGGGGGGTGAAGCAATGAAATTGCCTGGAAAGCCAGGGCAGCACAGTATAGAGAACAAACGAGTACGAAGTGGACTAATAACAAATGTTTGGAAGATATGTAGAGGTGAAATAAAGATATTATGACAGAGAACTACAGAGAATCGAAACCGTACTTCAGCGGAGTAAGTAACCGCCTTGCCATAAAAAAAAAACCAAAAAAACTTGGCAATAAAAGAAGATTCGTGAACAATTATGTTTATGAAAAGTGGATTCTGTGTTTTGGACTTGACACACGCTGAGAAAAAGCGGAAAGAAAAATATATAAAAGAACCTCTGCAGGTGGATACAGGTGAAACTCTTGGAACTGACAGTTCTGTGACTGCTTTCCTGTAGTTGCTAGTCCAAGCTGATGTGCCAGATTCGAAGATCTTTAAGACATTTTCTTGCGTCCTTTTTCTGTACGTTGTCCAAACATTCCACAGTCTGTGACCTTCAGCTTTTATGTTGGGCAACCTTACACCCGGGGACCTGGAAGGTCACACTAGCCTAGACCAGGACAATGAAAACTGCAAATAAAGATTATGGGTTAATGCAATAATCATTTATACTTGAAGGGCTCTTTGTCAATTTGACGCATGGGCCGTTAGTAAGTTTAGCCTAGGTACCGTTTAATTCAGAGGCCTTTAGGAAGTTTAGTCTAGGGGCCGTTAGTAAGTTTAGCCTAGGTACCGTTTAATTCACAGGCAGTTAGGAAGTTTAGTCTAGGGGCCGTTAGTAAGTTTACCCAAGGGCTGTTTATAAGTTTAGTCCAGGGGCCGTTAGTAAGTTTACCCAAGGGCTGTTTATAAGTTTAGTCTAGGGGCCGTTAGTAAGTTTACCAAGGGCTGTTTATAAGTTTAGTCCAGGGGCCGTTAGTAAGTTTACCCAAGGGCTGTTTATAAGTTTAGTCTAGGGGCCGTTAGTAAGTTTACCCAAGGGCTGTTTATAAGTTTAGTCCAGCGGCCGTTAGTAAGTTTACCCAAGGGCTGTTTATAAGTTTAGTCTAGGGGCCGTTAGTAAGTTTACCCAAGGGCTGTTTATAAGTTTAGTCCAGGGGCCGTTAGTAAGTTTACCCAAGGGCTGTTTATAAGTTTAGTCTAGGGGCCGTTAGTAAGTTTACCCAAGGGCTGTTTATAAGTTTAGTCCAGGGGCCGTTAGTAAGTTTACCCAAGGGCTGTTTATAAGTTTAGTCCAGGGGCCGTTAGTAAGTTTACCCAAGGGCTGTTTATAAGTTTAGTCTAGGGGCCGTTAGTAAGTTTAGCCCAGGTGTAGTAATTATTGTTTAAAGATATTAGTATTTTTATATTTTATTTTACTGACGTGAATTGATGTGTTCAATCTTTTATTTCTGTCTGGCCGCCGTCGTACTGAGTGGTGGAAGGCTGACTACACCAACGTTCACACCTTACATGTCAATAACAGAAACACGAAACAACAATCCTTTTTTTTTATAAAATCACGATCCTTGTATTTACAAAATTCTGATCCATAAGGCAACACAAATCAAAGAATCCTAGCACATGATTTCCATATAATTATACATTCCCACACGCATTATTTGATTCATAAAAAAGGTTCCTTGAATAATATGATTGCAATCCTGATTACAATGTACATACTAAACTATACACGTCAGCCGCCATCTATCGAATGATCCTTCGTCCACGACTGGTCGCTGAACTTCCACGTGCTCAACTTATCCCCCTTTTCTTCTCTTCTTGTCTTATATACCTGGTCAGCGCCAGACTCGAAGGTTTGGGGATTTCCATTCAAAACTTGGCCGTCTCTGGCCAGTGGGATTTCCAATCAAAACCGGGTCACTGCTTGCTTATTTTTCCACTCCTTACACAAGGGGTGTTAGTAAGTTTAGCCCAGGGGGTGTTAGTAAGTTTAGCCCAAGGGTGTTAGTAAGTTTAACCCAAGGGTGTTAGTAAGTTTAGCCCAAGGGTGTTAGTAAGTTTAGCTCAAGGGTGTTAGTAAGTTTAGTCCAGGAGCCGTTAGTAAGTTTAGCTCAAGGGTGTTAGTAAATTTAGCTCAAATGTGTTAGTAAGTTTAGCTCAAGGGTGTTAGTAAATTTAGCTCAAGGGTGTTAGTAAGTTTAGTCCAGGAGCCGTTAGTAAGTTTAGCCCAGTAGCTGTTTATAAGTTTAGTCCATGAGCCGTTAATAAGTTAAGCCCAGGGGTGTTAGTAAGTTTAGTCCAAGGGTGTTAGTAAGTTTAGCTCAAGGGTGTTAGTAAGTTTAGCCCAGGGGTGTTAGTAAGTTTAGCTCAAGGGTGTTAGTAAGTTTAGCCCAAGGGTGTTAGTAAGTTTAGCCCAGGTGTGTTAGTAAGTTCAGCTCAAGGGTGTTAGTAAGTTTAGCTCAAGGGTGTTAGTAAGTTTAGCTCAGGGGGTGTTAGTAAGTTTAGCTCAGGTGTGTTAGTAAGTTCAGCTCAAGGGTGTTAGTAAGTTCAGCTCAAGGGTGTTAGTAAGTTTAGCTCAGGGGGTGTTAGTAAGTTTAGCTCAGGGGGTGTTAGTAAGTTTAGCCCGGGGGCCTAGGTGGTATCTAATGACAAATATTGGCTCTGTTTGATCCCTGTTTTATACGCCGAAGAAAGGGATTATTTCAAATGCACTTAATTTCAGCTTTTGTGAAGGGTTTGGGCCGAGATTTCATGACCTCGGTTTCACTTTGACACAATCTGTCAATATCTTTCTTTGACTCACTCTGTCCTTATCTTTGATCATCTTCTCTTTATCCTTTACCATCTTCTTTACACTTTTATCATCTTTCATTTTCTATCTTTTTGTTTTCTTTTCGTGAATTTTATCTCCTCCTACAGATTTTTCACCTGTCTTTCTATGGATAAATTCCCTTTGTTAGATTGGAATTCCATTTTACTAACAGAAGCAAAATGATAAAATACAGCTCTAAAATAATCTTACAAATTACATGTAAGACAAAAGTAAGATATGATCATCATCATCATCTTGTGCCGTCTCCTCATGGAAAGTTGGCTGCCGTGAATCTCCACTCTGGTCTGTTTCTTGTTTTCTTAGAACACACGGCCAAGCTGGTCTCTGTCCATCTCTTGATGTTGTCCACCCATCTTTGTCGCTGTCGTCCTCTTGTTCTTTTTCCTTCGATCTTGCCTTCAAGAACAGTCGTCAGTATAGTATTATGCCCCCTGACGTGTCCTAAGTAACTTAACTTTCTTGTGTTTATGATTTTCAATATTTCTCTTTTCACTTTTAGCTGTTTTAGCATTTCGTTCTTTGTTTTCTTTTCTGTCCATGGGATAAGCCATATTCTTCTATTATCCACATTTCAAGGGCCTTGATTTTCTTTTCTGTTGTCTCATTCAATGTCCAAGCTTCTACATCATAAAGGAATACTGAATATATGTAGCATTTTACGATGTGTATTCTCAGTTGAAAAGTAATACAGACAGTCACAAAATTACGCAGACACTCGCAGGAAAAATACAGACAATAACGAAAGGTATATAAACCGTGACATACCATGTACAGACAGTATATAAAAGCTTATATTCACTGTGACATACCATGTACAGACAGTATATAAAAGCTTATATACTCTGTGACATACCATATACAGACAGTATATAAAAGCTTATATACACTGTGACATACCATATACAGACAGTATATAAAAGCTTATATTCACTGTGACATACAATATACAGACAGTATATAAAAGTTTATATTCACTGTGACATACCATATACAGACGGTATATAAAAGCTTATATATACACTGTGACATACCATGTACAGACAGTATATAAAAGCTTATATACACTGTGACATACCATATACAGACAGTATATAAAAGCTTATATACACTGTGACATACCATATACAGACAGTATATAAAAGCTTATATATACACTGTGACATACCATGTACAGACAGTATATAAAAGCTTATATACACTGTGACATACCATATACAGACAGTATATAAAAGCTTTTATATACCATGATATACCATATACAGACAGTATCTCTCTCTCTCTCTGAACCTTAAGTGCCCAGGGCACATGGGGCTTCCGCAAGGGTTTTCCACAAATGCCTGTCCTTCGCCTTTTTTTCTGCTCTTGCCCAGGTGAGCCCTCTATTGCTCAACATCCTTTCTGTTGCTCTTCTCCAGGTCTCTTTTGGTCTACCCTTACTTCTGCTCCCCTGTGGTGCCCATCTTAGTGCTATTTTTGGTACAGACAGTATATAAAAGCTTATATACACTGTGACATACCATATACAGACAGTATATAAAAGCCTTTATATACCGTGATATACCATATACAGACAGTATATAAAAGCTTATATATATACCGTGATATACCATATACAGATAGTATATAAAAGCTTAAGATGACCAGTTTTACAGTTAGTCCTGTCTTTGCCTGTGAGTGTGATTGCGTATAAGTATGCAATGAATGTGATTGCGTATAAGTATGCAATGAATGTGATTGCGTATACGGATGCAATGAGAGTGATTGGGTATACGGATGTATTCTATTTACGTCTTTTCTTAAATTACATTTGACATTTGTATACATAAGTAATCCTCGTTAGCTCAGTAGTTAAGCCCTCGGTTTACTAATCTGGTGGTACCAGATTCAAGTCCCAACACTTCAAGTCCCAACAATTCAAGTCCCAACACTTCAAGTCCCAACACTTCAAGTCCCAACAATTCAAGTCCCAACAATTCAAGTCCCAACACTTCAAGTCCCAACAATTCAAGTCCCAACAATTCAAGTCCCAACACTTCAAGTCCCAACACTTCAAGTCCCAACAATTCAAGTCCCAACACTTCAAGTCCCAACACTTCAAGTCCCAACAATTCAAGTCCCAACACTTCAAGTCCCAACAATTCAAGTCCCAACACTTCAAGTCCCAACAATTCAAGTCCCAACACTTCAAGTCCCAACACTTCAAGTCCCAACACTTCAAGTCCCAACACTTCAAGTCCCAACAATGTGATTTTTTTCTGGTATATACAAAAAAAAAAAAAAGGACCTGGGGTCACCCCAGCCTTTAAAAATGGGTACCAGAGAAATCTGGAGAATGTAAATGCAGCCAGGGCGTGGCACCTACCACATCAGACTTTCATGTGCCGAAGGTCTCGGAAATAACGGGCCTAACACCGTATCCTCAGTATGCCTTGATGACGTGGAAACGGGGATTTTACCTTTAACTTTTATCTGTACGTGAGCTTTGTTTGGGTCAGAAACTTGAACATCGGTGAAAAATAAATATCTATCTATCTATCTATCTATCTATCTATCTATCTATCTATCTATCTATCTATCTATCTATCTATCTATCTATCTATCTATCTATCTATCTATCTATCTATCTATCTATCTATCAGTCTGTCTGTCTGTCTGTCTGTCTGTCTGTCTGTCTGTCTATCTATCTATCTATCTATCTATCTATCTATCTGTCTGTCTGTCTGTCTGTTTGTCTATCTATCTATCTGTCTGTCTGTCTGTCTATCTATCTGTCTGTCTATATATCTATCTGTCTATCTATCTATCTATCTATCTATCTATCTATCTATCTATCTATCTATCTATCTATCTATCTATCTATCTATCTATCTATCTATCTGTCTGTCTGTCTGTCTGTCTGTCTGTCTATCTATCTATCTATCTATCTATCTATCTATCTATCTATCTATCTATCTATCTATCTATCTATCTATCTGTCTGTCTGTCTCTGTATGTGTATGTGTTAACTTTAATGTAGAAGTATACTAAATAAGTTAGAAATGTCTGCTGTAAGTCACTGTTGCAATATATCATTGCTGGTTTTTGCCGTTTTTGTAATATCAAAATTTCTGTTGTGATTCACTGGTATAATTTAACATTTTCCAGACGAATTTAGAATGTATGTATATTCAATAGCAATAATTTCAACTGTAACTTATTCTAGACTGGATATTGTTACTTTGTCTACGACCCAGTGCCTGATAAGAATGACCTTTATTTCACCTTGACATTTATCTCACAACATAACAATACAGTTATCACCTTGATCGTAACACTGTTACCTCGATATTTGCACAACTGTCACCAAATTTATCGTCACTGTTCATTATAACAAAAAGTATAAGAACATGAAGTCTGGGAGCACGGACGATCTTCTCAGAGGTTAAACAGCTCCAGAATAAGGCCCTCGAGAAAACAACACAAACAGAGAACTGTGAGCCACACACGAGAGCTGTAGGCCACACACAAGAACTGTGGGCCACACACGAGCAAGTTTTGCTCTAGATGGGATTTGATGATATATCCCGTTAGATGGTTGAGAGTATGAAGCCAGAAGAGGAAGAAGAAGAAGAAGAAGAATGAGCGAATGAGGGAATATGTTTTACTTGAAAGAGATGAAGACCCGTCTGCCATTCTGCCACTCAGCACACATCTTTCTCTGTATTTCACACATTGTGTCTTTCAGCATACAACTTTTTCTCTATTTCACACATTCGGCATCAGTTAGTACAAGTATGTAATGTGTATTCCAGAAGAAAACAAGAAGAAGAAGAATCTGCGACAAGTAAAGAATTTGTAATTATTGTTCCCTCATAGAGGTCCATTTAGATCTATCTAGATGAGGTATATATTAAGCACATATTCTTATCACACACCTCGTCACCTTACACTGTCTCTCACCCTCGTCACCTCACATTGTCTCTCCACCTCGTCACCTCACATTGTCTCTCAAACCTCATCACCTCATATTGTCTCTCAAACCTCATCACTTCACATTGTCTCTCACACTTCGTCACCTCATACTGTCACTCAAACTTCATCACCTCACATTGTCTCTCAAACCTCATCACGTCACATTGTCTCTCAAACCTCATCACCTCACATTGTCTCTCACACCTCGTCACATAACATTGTCTCTCACACCTCGTCACATAACATTGTCTCTCAAACCTCGTCACCTCACACTGTCTCTCAAACCTCGTCACATCACATTGTCTCTCACCCTCGTCGCCTCACATTGTCTCTCAAACCTCGTCACCTCACATTATCTCTCACACCTCCTATTGTCTCTCAAACCTCGTCACTTCACATTGTCTATCACACTTCGTCACCCCACATTGTCTCTCAAACCTCGTCATCTCACGTTGTCTCTCCACCTCGTCACCTCACATTGTCTCTAAAACCTCGTCACCTCACATTGTCTCTCCACCTCGTCACCTCACAGTCTCTCCACCTCGTCACATCACATTGTCTCTCCACCTCGTCACCCCACATTGTCTCTCAAACCTCGTCATTTCACATTGTCTCTCAAATCTCATCACATCACATTGTCTCTCCACCTCGTCACCTCACATTGTCTCTCCACCTCGTCACCTCACATTGTCTCTCCACCTCGTCACATCACATTGTCTCCCCACCTCGTCACATCACATTGTCTCTCCACCTCGTCACATCACACTGTCTCTCCACCTCGTCACTTCACATTGTTTCTCCACCTCGTCACATCACATTGTCTCTCCACCTGGTCACCTCACATTATCTCTCCATATACCTCCCTCAGAAGGCCGCGAGTGTGTCAACTGTGGAGCGACATCAACCCCGCTGTGGAGGCGGGACGGGACAGGACACTATCTGTGCAACGCCTGCGGCCTGTACCACAAGATGAATGGCTCCAACCGGCCATTAATCAAACCAAAGAGGAGACTGGTGAGTACATGAATACGTGCTCATCATCATCATCGTCGTTCTGTTCTTCTTCTTCTTCTTCACCAATATTGGAGCTGCCTATTTGTGTTGCATATGTCAACCAAGTGTTGGTGCCTACATTTCTTGACATGTCACTCGTTACAGACAGATTCATCAGATACCAACAGCCTAATCTTTCTTTCTTTCTTTCTTTTCTTCTTCTTATTTTTCTGTCTTTCTTTATTCCTTCTTTCCTTCCTTTCCTTTATTCTCCTTCTTATGTTTCCTTCTTTCTTTCTTTTCTTCTTCTTCCTATTTTTCTTCTTTTTCTTAATTTCTTCTTTCTTTCTTTCTTCCTTCCTTCCTTCTCTTCTTCTTCTTATATTTCTTTCTTTCTTCCTTTGTTTCTTTATTTCTTTTCTTCTTATTATTTTTCTTTCTTTCTTTCTTCCTTTCTGTCTTTCTTTCTTTCATACTTTCTTCCTCCTTATTTTCTTCTTCTTCTTCTTCTTCTTCTTCTTCCTTTCTTTCTTTTTCTTTCTTTCCTTCTTTCATCTTCTTCCTTTTCTTTTATTTCTCCTCTTTTCTTCTTCTTCTTTTTTTCTTCTTTCTTTCTTTCTTTTCTGCTTCTTCTTCTTCTTTCTTTCTTTCTTTCTTCCTTCCGTCCGTTCTTTCTTTTCTTCTTCTTCTTGTTTTTCTTTCTGTCCTTCTTTCTTTCTTTATTGCTCTCTTACTTCCTTTCTTTCTTTCTTTTCTTTTTTCTTATTTTTCTTTCTCTCTGTCTTCTTTCCTTCCTTCTTTCCTTCCTTCCTTCCTTTCTTGCTTACTTACTTACTTACTTTCTTTCTTTTTTCTCCTTCTTATTTCTCTTTCTTTCTTTCTTCCTTCCTTTCTTTCTTTCTTTCTTTTTTCTTTTTTCTTTCTTTCTTCTTCTTCTTCCTTTCTTTCTTCTTTTTTCTTCTCTTTTCTTTCTTTCTTTCTTCTTTCATCTCTTCTTTTTCTTTCTTTCCTTCTTTTTTCTTCTTCTTATATTTTTCTTCTTTTTCTTTCTTCTTCTTCTTCTTCTTTTTCTTTTTTTCTATTTTCTTTCTCTCTGTCTTCTTTCCTTCCTTCTTTCCTTCCTTCCTTCCTTTCTTGCTTACTTACTTACTTACTTTCTTTCTTTTTTCTCCTTCTTATTTCTCTTTCTTTCCTTCTTCCTTCCTTTCTTTCTTTCTTTCTTTCTTTCTTTTTTCTTTCTTTCTTTCTTTCTTTCTTCCTTTTTTCTTTCTTTCTTTCTTTCTTCTCTTTTTTCTTTCTTTTTTCTTTCTTTCTTTCATCTTCTTCTTTTTCTTTCTTTCCTTCTCTTTTCTTCTTCTTATATTTCTTTCTTTCTTTCGTTTCTTCTTCTTCTTCTTCTTCTTCTTCTTCTTTTTCTTCTTCCTCTTCTTCTTCTTTTTCCTAGAACTGCGAGTTGGTGTTCTTTACTTCTGCGCGGAGAAGATGTCGGGAGTGAGCACTGTGTCGGGTTGGAATCGGTTTGTGGCAGTTATTTTTTCTCCCCCCTGGGTGCAGCTAAAAAGCAGGGGGTGTGCAATACTTCTTTACCAGACTCCACCGCCATGGTGACTATGGCCGTCTCTGCCTCGTTAGCCAAGTTAGGCCTGTTACTGAGGGTATCAATGGAGAAGTGGGACAGGGTCTTGGTCAGTTATGGTTCGCCAACTCTAACGCTGAAACGCGTGCTGTAGTAAGACCTGAATAGCTAGGGCGTATTTAGCAACCCACACACGGCTATGTGTCTACAATCAAGAGATGAGCAGAATCAAGATCAAGAGATAGACCATGACAGAAGATCTTATACAAGAGAGAGAGAGAGAGAGAGAGAGAGAGAGAGAGAGAGAGAGAGAATCAATAAATGGAGCAGAAAATAATTCCCAGTAATGAGTTCTTCTTCTTCGTCGTTCGCCCTCAAAAGGACGTAGGTTGCGTTATGTGGCGATTGTGCGCATGTCGGCCCAGCACATCCAACTTCGGATCGACGCATTTGTAGGACTGGGTTCGTCATCCCACTGCGATCCCTAATCCCTTGGCCAGAATAGTGTTTGTTTTCAGGGTCAGCTCTGGAAAGCAGAATAAGGTCTTGGCCGGCTATAGTTTGGCAACCACTGACGCAAGTCTTGGCCGGCTATAGTTTGGCAACCACTGACGCAAGTCTTGGCCGGCTATAGTTTGGCAACCACTGACGCAAGTCTTGGCCGGCTATAGTTTGGCAACCACTGACGCAAGTCTTGGCCGGCTATAGTTTGGCAGCCACTGACGCAACTCTTGGGCGGCAATAGTTTGGCAACCCTTGCGCAAAGAGTCAGTTATTTGTTCACTGACCGCTGTCTCAGTCAACCTGAGTAGGTGGGGGTCTTCGCCCTCAAGAGAGGATGTAAGGAAGGAGAAGTAGATGCTGACTAAATGATAAGCTTTCCGCAGTTGTCAGTTTGAAGCAGGCAGTAATCTCCAGCTCGTCAGACTCCGACCACGCCTCGATCCTGTCCTATAAGACTTGACACTGAAGCAGAATAAAGACCAAGCAAGTCGACGACAAGTATGACAACGACAAGCCAACTTGAATCTCGCTCGGGGACAATAGACTGTTTTTACCAGCATGTTCCTGTACGACGATCTCTGAAAGCCACTTCGCGATCATCATGGATTCATAAGCAAACGAGAGGAGTTTGAATGTGTTTGCTCCGGGTCAACAGCACCAAGAAATCCTACCCAGTCCCGCCCTCACCTCCAGTCCTAGGGCCATATCCCCCAGGTTTGTACAACGACCTCCAGGGATCATACAGAAAGTAAATAATACTTTAAAAACTCCAGGAACGCGCAGGTGACGGCGGGCGGCGAGAGTTAAACAAACACGCGCGGGCATCGGAGAAAACTCTTTGAAGTTAGCACAGACCTGATCGGTTTCACGTCTTCGATCTCTGCCCTCGCTTGTCCTCGTGGCGGACACGAGTCCAAGTCAGGTTAGACTGGGGAAATCGCCGTAACGATCCTCTTGTTTCTTCCGTGAGCAAACGTTTTCTGCTCTCGCCTTGAACATCCAATAGAAAGCTGGAAATGCTGTCTGGGCGCACGACAGTCATCAAGTGCTACCATCAACGCAAGATCGAAGAAATCGGGTGGAAGGGAAAAAAATCTCACCATTAATGGCGTGAGAAAGTGACGAACTCACGGCTTATCTGATTCTAGACAAGACGCCATGTCACGTCTGTGACCGGAAATGTTTGTTCTGGTCACGTGATTCCAAGATGGTGCCCTTAGCGTGCCAGCAAACAGAAGAACAATCAGAAGAAATTTTTGTTGTCTGTGCGTTAAGTAAATCAGAAAATAGAGAGCCTACCCGAGAGTTTTCTATGTCGCGATGTGTGACAGGCGGGAGTTTCTGTGTTGTGTGCGACAGAAGAGAGTTTCTGTGTGGCGATGTGTGACAAAACAAGAGTTTTTTGTGTGGTGGTATGTGATAGAAGAGAGTTTCTGTGTTGCCGATTGCGGTAGAAGAGAGTTTTA
>CM019699.1:45738240-45749236 GCA_009760885.1 Achatina immaculata
TGGCAGTTTAGTCTTAGTGAACGAATTACCGTCCTATTTAGAGGGAACAACCACGATAATACTTTTTTTACTAAAACAGTATATGAAGCAATGTATGGACTGAAAAGAAACACACTTACGTGCTATAAAAATACGTCAAAAGAAATTAATTAGAACAAACTTAGTGACACAATTTTTTAAAGAAAACAATCCATCCACTTATCCATCCATCCATCTATCTATCTATCTATCTATCTATCTATCTATCTATCTATCTATCTATCTACTATCTATACTATCTATCTATCTATATCTATCTATCTATCTATCTATCTATCTATCTATCTATCTATCTATCTATCTCTCACTCTGATTATCTGTCTGTCTCTCTGTCTATCTGTATGTCGGTATATATGTGTCCGTGTCTGCATATTTATCTACCTGTTTATGTATATTTCTATTCGTATGTCTAATTTTAGTTTGTTTATACTTGTCTATATATTCATGCAAAGAAACCTAAATTGTTGACAACTGAAAAAAAGGCATCTAAATTACATATCAATAATGAAAAACTTGAAGAAGCCTAGAGCTTTGAATGTCTTGGATCACTACTAACTAGTAATGGAGATACAATTAGGGAAATTAAAAGAAGGACATCTATCGCTCTTCACAAAGTAAAACAACTAAAGAATATGTGGATAGGAGCAGTCAAAACCACAGAAATAAGTTTTTTAAGGGCATGCATCTTTCTCAGCGCAACATATCCCTGTGAGACCTGGACACTTAACAAAACAGATGAGAAACACATATATGCCTCTGAATGTAAATGCTACAGAAGAGTTTTTCAAATATCATGGACACCAAAAACAAAAAAAATATATCCATACTACATAACCTAATTTTGAAGAAGGCTGGCTAGTAAAGAGGATTAAAGAGAGAACACTTAAATATTTTGGACACATTAAACGACATGATAATCTAGAGAAGACCGTTTAGGAAAGAAAAAGAAAGAGAGGAAGACCAAGGCGAAGATGGCTGCAAGACATCGTTTATGATCTAAGCAGGCCATCTTGCGCACAACCGAGAGGCCTACAGGAGCGCTGTTTGGGACGGAAAGTTCCTCAAGAGACACGCACATGAATGAATGTATGAATATATTTCATATCCACTGTCAGCGTGTATATATAGTTATTTTTATTTTATGTCTGTCTAGATACATACATTTTAAATATGTATGTTTATTATTCTTTCAATGAATGCTTTTAATAATTCTAGTTTTTGTGCACAAGTAATATGTCACTTTCACATATATTAGCAAAATATCATCATTCTTGATTAATCCTTATTACTTCCAGTTGTAAAGTATAAAATTCTGAAAGTGAACAAAATATTAGTATTTTTTAGTCCAGAATACAAACTCAGTTACTTTGGAACATTTTGAAATATTTATTTTACCATAAATGGTTTTCAGCAAATTGAAAAATGAAAACATTGTAATTACAGTTCTTTTGTAAGTTAAATTAAAAAATCATTTGCATGTCCCTTCCGGAACTACCTCCCTAACAGCTGTGGTTGCTTACAGTTTTCTTGTCAGACATGTTAGTTTAGTTTTAGTGAACGAGTTACCGTCCTGTTTAGAGGGAACACGATAATACTTTTTTTACTGAAACAGTATATGAAGAACTGTATGGACTGAAAAGAAACACACTTACTGACTATAAAAATACATCGAAAGAAATGAATTTAAACAAACTTATTGACATAATATTTTAAAGAAAATGATCCATCCACTTATCTATCCATCTATCTATCTATAACAGTTCATCAAGCACGTTCCATTCTATCATCTTTGCTACAACGCCTAGAAAAACATATGCAAAAGACAGTCTTATAACACATGCAAGAAAATGATTTGATTGTTGACTGTCAGTCAGGTTTTAGGCCCAGACATTTCTGCCATACAGCTCTCTCTCTCTCTCATAAAAATGAAAGAATGTTGGTTATCTAATAGAAATGATGATAAATTATGTGGTGCTGTCTTTGTTGACTTTAACAAACATTTCAAATGACTGATCATGTAATCTTAATTAGAAAGTTTGAAACTTATAAACTACACCCAACCTTAACAAAATGTAGTACATCATTTCTTTCTAATAGACAGCAGATGGTTTGCCTCAAAATTTCTAAGTCTCGTCCATCTGCACAGTTTACACTAGTGACAATGACTGTACTAATCTTTGGTCACTCTTCAGTTTGAAGTAAACAGTCTAATTAACTGGAGCAGCAAACAAAATCTTCATAAACAGCAGCAAAATAAAATCCATACTCATTACAACAAAACCGAAATTGACAAATTCACCAGCAACACCACTATAGCTCCATGCTAGAATATATATATATATATATATATATATATATATGTATATATTTAAATATAGATAATGTTAGTGAACATAATACCCTAGTCTCGCAAGTGACCACCACCTCAGTTGGAATTGTCATGTAGACATTCTAATCAAACTCATTGATCAAAACATTTACCAGTTTGCCAAAATTGAACACTTTCTTGACACAAACACTAGGAAAATATACTACATATCACAAACACAAATAAATCTGGACTACTGTTCCACAATCTGAGATGTTTGCTCCATATCAAACATAAAACAGATTTTACTCGCTAAAAAAACGTAGCACATATCTAGATAAAGGCAACCATCGTGACATTCTACCCTTTAAGAAGATATTTCTATTCAACAAGGCCAATTTAATTCTTAAACTTCTATCGCACAATGCTCACCCTAGTTATGGTGATTATTCAAATTTAACCCAAAACACAGCCAACGGTTAAGCAATTGTATTCTCCCAAAACCAAAACTTGAAATGTTCAAAAACGAGCATCTCTTACTCAGATGCCGAATTTTTCAATACTCTACCAACTCATGTAAAGCTTATAAGTAATATTCAACGTATAACTTCAGACTATGTCAATATCTGTTTGAGATGGATTATATGCCTTCCTAATATGAATATGTATTTGTGACAGATGGATTATATGCATCCCTTAAATGAAAATGTGTTTGTGTACATATTATATAATATACAGAATTGAATAGTTGTAAGTGATAATATGTATATGTGTTTATGTGTATTTATGTGTATTGGTATATATGTTTGTATGAACATATATGTAGGTGTGTATGTACACATGTTTTTATGTGTACATACAAACATGTATGTGTGATACTTATGTGTATCCACATAATATGACAACATAAAAAACCCTATGAACATTCATGCCATGCAATCCATTTATCAATGTATCCACCCATCTATCTATCTATCTATCTATCTATCTATCTATCTATCTATCTATCTATCTATCTATCTATCTATCTATCTATCTATCTATCTATCTATCTATCTATCTATATATGTGTTTTCTAACTTTTAATTTTTTCTACTTGTCTATATTTCTATTGTCCACTATCAGCCTGTGTTTTTAGTTATTTGTTTTGTATGTCTGTCCAGTTACACATATTTTTAAATATATTTGAATTGTTCTTTCAATAAATGCTTGTAATATTTCCTGTTTTGTCCACATTAATATTTCTCTTCCAAATATTTTTAGAAAATAAAGTCATTCTAGATTTTTCTTTGTTACTTTGAGTTGTAAAGTATAAAATATTATTTTTTAAAAATACTAATAAAATTTATGTAACGCTGAAGTATTTTGAAAGATTTATTTTACCATAATTAGTTTTCAGGAAATTGAAAAATGAAAACACTGGAATTATAGTTCTTTTGTAGGTTCAATCAATACATCATTTGCATTCCTTATACCGAACATTACCTCTATAACATCTGTGGGTTCCTTACAGTTTTCTTGCCAGACATGGCCGTTTAGTTTTACTGAACGAGTTACTGTCTTTTTAGAGGGAACATTGAGGACAATATTTTTCTACTGAAACAGTATCTGAAAACTGTATGGGATGAAAAGAAACACACTTACCAGCTATAAAAATGTATCAAAAGAACTTTATTAAAACACACTTATTGACATAATTTTTTTAAAGAACATATTCCATCCATCCATCCATCCATTTATCCATCCATCCATCCAATCATTTATTCTTTCTTCCATCCATCTGCCTGTATGTCTGTCGTACTCTATCTGTATATTTATACACTTGTTTCTCGATCTCTGTGTCTGTATATGTTTGTTTACTTATCTATCTGTCTGTCTGTTTGTCTACCTTTCTATCCATCTATTCATTTATCTGTTTTCATTTTTTAATTATTTCACTATATAAGAAATATAGACATTTTTAAGCCAAAAACTGGTATGTAGAAATAGTATTAGAGGTTTAGTGTATGTTTCTTTCAAAGAAACTTCCAGTCTACATAGGGTAGAAATTCGAAGAAACAAAGGAATTATAAGAATTGATGAAGATTCTATACCATTTAATATTATAACATGTATATCCTTTCTCTAATTCTTCGTCCTAAGCGTATTTCTTTGATTAAGGTTCACGCCGAAACGTCACAACTTTGTAGTCGTTAAATAATTAAGCCGTTCCTACCTTTTTCCTAGTCTATATATTCTTTGTCTACATCTTCTCTAACATTCTTCATTATATTTTCAGTATACAAGTATATAAGTGGTTTGACATAAAACCACTGTCGATGACATTTGTTCTTCCTTTCCACGCTTTCATAACCACTTTGTTTATCTATACAATTTTTACTTTCTTATAGTAGTAACATCATGCGGTGAATATCAGCAAATTTCCCTCGTTCTGCCCATATTAGACTATCGACACAGAGGACGTTCTGTGTGTTTCAATCATTTCCAAATTAAAATGGAACTTTCAACTTAACACTCGTGACAGACGGGTTGTTTATTTTTTCACCTTGAGACTTGGAGATATCTGTCTGACTATAGTAACATGAATCATTAGAAAATGTCTCCTTCAGTCTTATATAATGATATCGCAGGGTGTTTTGAAGAATGACAGTAGTGATTTTATGCATGTTCACTTGCACACATATGGGCATGCACACAAATATCACACATAAAGACACGTACATCATAACATACCACATATATACAGACACACACACACACTATATATAATATCACTGTGTGTACTATACTAATATATATGTGTCACTAATAGACGATTTCGACTTACTTATACTAGGTAACCATTGACGTGCACAGAACCCAAATTATACTTGAGTATGTTCGATGTACACGCCCCCAAGCATAGTGCAACGTTACTAACGTTCTAGTAAATTCCGCATATTCTCACGAAAACAATCTTTAGGGGAACTGTACACCCAGTGCCGGGCAACCTCTTTCACTTCTTCGTTATCTCTGAAACTTTGCTCTCTCAGCGGCTTCTTCATGGCTTCAGACAGTGCATACGTCGTTAATAGCAAGATCAGGAGAACATAGCGGATGTGGCAATACCGTAAATCGCACGGACTAACAACGTGGACATGTTTATCCAGACAGCAAAGAAACGACTCAGTGCAATGAAGACCATGGTAGGTGCTGGTCTGCCACAAGGGACAACCTTCCTGCTGGTGCGGGTGTTTGTGATGTCGGTGGTTGAGTATGGCATCAGCCTTCTGACTCTGTCCACGACTCAGATAATCAAGCTTGAAAGAATCCAAAATGAAGCCACGAGGACAGTTCTGGGGTGTAGGGAGACTCGGATGCCCTACTTGTTGGATATGCCCAGCGTGACAGTAAAGCACAAGTATGTGCAAGTGAAGACGTAGCACAGGTGTTCCGGCACAGGGCAAACGCATCAAGCGAGGGAGATCGTGGATGACGGAAGCAGAAGAGACACTGTCAGCAGTCCGTGATCCAGACCAGATCCCACTAGAACCGGAATAACCTAAACGTGAATGCCGGGACTGGGCTCTCGGAAAGACAGAAGTCCATGTGCAGAAACAAATTCAACTTCATTCCAAACCACGTGACCCTGTGATCTTCACTGACGGATCTGTGACACGAAGCCTAAAAAGTGGATGGGGCTATCGAACGACAAAACGGTTGCCAGTAAATTAAGAACATATGAGATCACCACTTTGGGCATGAAAATGAATTTGCAGGTAGCATCAGTAGCAGCAGGACTATATATTGAATGTTAGGATTTAAGATAGATAACTTATCTCAGAATTGAAACATTTGTATAAAATGAGTTATCTTCTGAAGTAACCAGCTGTTTGTGAGTAGAGCCCATCTGCACGAGGGTCACGGTTAAGGTATGACAGGAAAAAAGTCAGGTGAGAGAGAAATCATATGACTGAGAGATAGTTGGTTTTATGTATCGTCTGAGATAGACGTTGATTAGTCTGTTAGAAATGTTGTTGTTTAGTGAAATAGGTGTAGAATAGAGTGTATTAGGATGTTCAGATGGCGACAGTAGTCTGCCGGAACATATATTATATCGTGGAGATGTCCAGTTTTGTGTCCATGGATTTTGTTGATGCTTTTGTCGTTCTCGTCATATCGCTCATCGACTCATCGTCACTCCCTGCATCATTAAAGTAATTTCAACTGTAAAGTTGCTGCTTCTGTGTTACTATTTCCACTGAGAGAGAATGAACCTGAGACCAAGTAAGTCTGTGAAGTGAATAACAAAACTGACGCAACTCAACGTAGAATAGTCGTAGCTTAAATGAGATAAAATATTAACAGTAATTGATAAAGTCAACACTTGTCGTTGTAAACAGAAAGAACATTACTCCAGTGGACAATAGTGGAAATTTACAGAGAGATGACCAATAGGTTTACATTCTACACATAGAAGAGCAGAAGATAGAATCACACTGTATCATGCTTTAGGGTGACTCGCATGGGATCTTTGTAACAGACTCCCAAACATGTTACGGAGAATCTAGAGACATTTCTTCTGCAGGGAGTGGGTCCAGTTTCGCTTATCCAGTTTGACGTGGTTCCACTGCCCAGGTCTTGCGGGAGCCATAGACAATGAGAACACGGACAAGCTAGCAAGCACGGCATCAGTTCAGGCTACCCTAAGAGTGGAGAAAGAGGAGATTGCAAGAGCCATCTTGGTTACGCTGTATGTAGAGGGCAGCATCGGCTTGAAAAACAATCGGATCAGGAGGATGATGGAAATTGGGGAGGAGAGGGAAAGTGGAGGTTTTTCTGAACGAAGAGGTTTAGCTCGTGAGACTGGCTTTATCAGCAGGGGCACACTTCAGAGGGTGTTGGAACAGAGGTCGGTGCAAATTTGTGGATCCCCAGAGCAAAGAGATGCCAGTCTCTGGTTACAGATTTACAGATAACAGTTATGCACGAGCAACACGTGACTGGACCACTTTCTCATACGACGATATTGGACTTTGCCTTGTAAACTTCTCAGTGGCCGCAGTAATATGCACTGTTGATTGTAAGGCAGTCAATATGTCAATATCTGTTTGAGATGAATTATACGCCTTCCTAATATGAATAAGTGTTTGTTGCAGATGGATTATATGCATCCCTAAAATGAAGATGTGTTTGTGTATATATTGTATAATCACGTATGAACAGTTGTAGGTGTTGGTATGTATATGTGTTTATAGCTATGTGTGTATGTGTATATATGTGTACCGGTATATATGTTTGTATGAACATATATGTAGGTGTGTATGTGCAAAATTTTTATGTCTATATAAAAACAAGTATGTGTGGTACCTATGTGTATCCACGTAATATGACAACATAAAAGAAAACCCTATTAACAGTCATGCCATGCAATCCATTCATTCATTTATCCACCCAACTATCCATCCGTCCATCCATCCATCTATCTATCTATCTATCTATCTATCTATCTATCTATCTATCTATCTATCTATCTATCTATCTATCTATCTATCTATCTATGTGTTTTCTAACTTTTAATTTTTTCTACTTGTCTATATTTCTATTGTCCACTATCAGCCTGTGTTTTTAGTTATTTGTTTTGTATGTCTGTCCAGTTACACATATATTTTTAAATATATTTGTATTGTTCTTTCAATAAATGCTTGTAATATTTCCTGTTTTGTCCACATTAATATTTCTCTTCCAAATATTTTTTAGAAAATAAAGTCATTCTAGATTTTTCTTTGTTACTTTGACTTGTAAAGTATAAAATATTATTTTTTAAAAATACTAATAAAATTCATGTAACGCTGAAGTATTTTGAAAGATTTATTTTACCATAATTAGTTTTCAGGAAATTGAAAAATGAAAACACTGGAATTATAGTTCTTTTGTAGGTTCAATCAATACATCATTTGCATTCCATATACCGAACATTACCTCTATAACATCTGTGGGTTCCTTACAGTTTTCTTGCCAGACACGGCGGTTTAGTTTTACTGAACGAGTTACTGTCTTTTTTAGAGGGAACATTGAGGACAATATTTTTCTACTGAAACAGTATCTGAAAACTGTATGGGTAGAAAAGAAACACACTTACTAGCTATAAAAATGTATCAAAAGAAGTTTATTAAAACAAACTTATTGACATACTTTTTTAAAGAACATATTCCATCCATCCATCCATCCATGTGTATCCATCCATCCATCCATCCATGTATCCATCCATCCATCCATCCATGTATCCATCCATCCATCCAATCATTTATTCTTTCTTCCATCCATCTGCCTGTATGTCTGTCGTACTCTATCTGTATATTTATACACTTGTTTCTCGATCTCTGTGTCTGTATATGTTTGTTTACTTATCTATCTGTCTTGTCTGTTTGTCTACCTTTCTATCCATCTATTTATTTATCTAATTTGGTTTCATTTTTTAAATTATTTCACTATATAAGAAATATAGACATATTTTTAAGCCACAAACTGGTACGTAGAAATAGTATTAGAGATTTAGTGTATGTTTCTTTCAAAGAAACTTCCAGTACATATGGTAGAAATTCGAAGAAACAAAGGAATTATAAGAATTGATGCAAAAAGAAAATAGTGGAAGCTTTTATACCATTTAATATTATAGCATGTATATCCTTTCTCTAATTCTTCGTCCTATGCGTATTTGTATGATTAAGGCTCACGCCGAAACGTCACAACTTTGTAGTCGTTAAATAATAAAGCCGTTCCTACTTTTTTCCTAGTCTATATATTATTTGTCTACATCTTCTCTAACATTCTTCATAATATTTTCAGTATACAAGTATATAAGTGGTTTGACATAAAACCACTGTCGATGACATTTGTTCTTCCTTTCTACGCTTTCATAACCACTTTGTTTATCTATACAATTTTTACTTTCTTATAGTAGTAACATCATGCGGTGAATATCAGCAAATTTCCCTCGTTCTGCCCATATTAGACTATCGACACAGAGGACGTTCTGTGTGTTTCAATCATTTCCAAATTAAAATGGAACTTTCAGCTTAACACTCGTGACAGATGGGTTGTTTATTTTTTCACCTTGAGACTTGGAGATATCTGTCTGACTATAGTAACATGAATCATTAGAAAATGTCTCCTTCAGTCTTATATAATGATATCGCAGGGTGTTTTGAAGAATGACAGTAGTGATTTTATGCATGTTCACTTGCACACATACGGGCATGCACACAAATATCACACATAAAGACACGTACATCATAACATACCACTATATACAGACACACACACACACACATATATATATATATCACTGTGTGTACTATACTAATATATATGTGTCACTAATAGACGATTTCGACTTACTTATAGTAGGTAACCATTGACGTGCACAGAACCCAAATTATACTTGAGTATGTTCGATGTACACGCCCACAAGCTTAGTGCAACGTTACTAACGTTCTAGTAAATTCCGCATATTCTCACGAAAACAATCTTTAGGGGAACTGTACACCCAGTGCCGGGCAACCTCTTTCACTTCTTCGTTATCTCTGAAACTTTGCTCTCTCAGCGGCTTCTTCATGGCTTCGGACAGTGCATACGTCGTTAATAGCAAGATCAGGAGAACATAGCGGATGTGGCAATACCGTAAATCGCACGGACTAACAACGTCGACATGTTTATCCAGACAGCAAAGAAACGACTCAGTGCAGTGAAGATCATGGTAGGTGCTGGTCTGCAACAAGGGACAATCTTCCTGATGGTGCGCGTGTTTGTGATGTCGGTGGTTGAGTATGGCATCAGCCTTCTGACTGGACCACTTTCTCATACGACACTATTGGACTTTGCCTTGTAAACTTCTGAATGGCTCGCAGTGACATGCACTCTTTATATTAAGACAGTGAGATAAAATTAGGCCATTACTTTCTTAGAAAACCGTAGCCATCTGTATTTCTTGGACTTCCTGTGTTTCTCTGTTGCATCGATTGGTGGTTGGTCTCCGGTGTATGGTAGTGAAACCATAACACATCAGCAGCCACCAAACGCTGAAACAAACACCCATCAGGATCTGGGTCTTTCAAGACATTTCTGAATCCATTTATTCTTCCGAGCTTGTGTCAGTCGGCTTAACACCCAATGTGCAGAAATCTTTGATTTACACTAAAAGAACAAAACAATATAAACTTGGTGAATTTTCAAAATAGCGTGAATGTAGTTAATAAAAAAAATAGACAGCAAACTCTTCTGACAAATGAACAGAATATGAAATGTGTGACAGCTAACCAGCCTAAATATGCTGAGAGAAATCGTGCCTCTTTTTATTCCAAACAATCGCTTCCACAATATTTCCTAATTTTAATCTCAAACCTGGACACGCATCAAGCCGATTCCTGCGCCTGTTCATCATGGAAAAATACGCCGAAAACATTTGTTCACAAAAGCGAAGAAGAGATGTTTGAACACTTTCTCACCAACCTTCTTATAAACATAAAAAACTGCACCCAGAACTGGCCAAACATCCGTTGTTTTCACAGTGAAAATTTTTTTAAAAAATGACCTTTAGTTTTTTTGTCAAGGACCCCCCCCCTCCCCCCTCCACAGCAGACATTCTAGGGGCTCGCGGAACCACCAGTT
>CM019699.1:45749336-45759999 GCA_009760885.1 Achatina immaculata
TGACGTAGAAGGAACAGTTGTTGAAGAAGTAAAGCAATTTGCATACCTGGGCAACTACATAGACCAGGACGGTGACACCAGCAAGAAAGTTAGCAAAAGCAGCACTGACCTTCACAAATCTTGAGAACACGGGCACTCAAAAGTTATAAGCACAAAAACAAAACTAAGATTATTCAATTTAAATAAATATATATATATAAAAGCAATGGCCCTTGCTTTAGAATGCCGCATAAATATATATAACCAATGGCCCTTGCTTTTAACACCACACAGATATATGTAAACATTAGCTCTTGCTTTAGAACACCACACAAATTATATATAAGCAATGGCCCTTGCTTTAGAACACCACCCAAATATATATAATATATAATATAAAAGCACTGGCCCTTGCTTTAGAACACCACACAGATATATGTAAACAGTAGCCCTTGCTTTAGAACCAGACATATATGTATACAGTAGCCCTTGCTTTAGAACACCACACAAATATATGTAAACAGTAGCCCTTGCTTAAGAACACCACACAAATATATGTAAACAACAGCCTTTGCTTTAGAACACCACACAGATATATGTAAACAACACCCTTTGCATTAGAAACACACACAGATATATGTAAACAACACCCTTTGCTTTAGAACACCACACAAATATATGTAAACAACAGCCCTTCCTTTAGAACACCACACAAATATATGTAAACAACAGCCCTTTCTTTAGAACACCACACAAATATATGTAAACAACAGCCCTTCCTTTAGAACACCACACAAATATATGTAAACAACAGCCTTTCCTTTAGAACATCACACAAATATATGTAAACAACAGCATTTCCTTTAGAACATCACACAGATATATGTAAACAACAGCCCTTCCTTTAGGACACCACACACATATAGAACTGGCTGGTTTCACTTGACTAACTCTGCATTTAAAATGTAAGTAGAGCAATAATTTCATAATCATACTGGGGGCATTAACATTGTTATTATTTTTTTTTATCATAAAAACTTGGACACCTGTATACTTTTTTTTTCTCACAGTGGCCTCCCTTTTAAATGACACAAAATGGTTTGAGAGCATGAATCTTGATGGAGTGTAAGGAAGTGTAGAATATAAGATCATCAGCTAAAAAGATTGAATAAAATATTACAAAATACAACAAAAGATATTCAAATAAGAATTACAAAAACCTGGAAATACTGAAAAACCAACAAACATGGACTCTAAAAGACTGGGAAAAAAAATAATAAAAGGGCAGAACAAAACAAACAATGAAACGTAAAGGTAAAAGGAATAAAGACACTTATCTGTTGTGTGTGTGGGGGGGGGGGGAGGTGGTGGGCATATATACTTAAAGGGTTAAGTGAGCACGAAACAGTAAATGGTTGAAGCAGAGCATACAGCTTTCTTCATTCATTCTGAAAAGAGCTTTGGGTTGCTTTGTGTTGCCTTTATGTGCCTTGTGGACCAACACATTCATCTTCGGCTGAAGAACTTCGAGTGCTTTAGAGATATTATTGGTGGTGGGTCATTTTTAAAGAAAAAAATTAACATACATTTGGTGATGGTTCTCCGAGTTATGGGTCATTGGTATGCAAAAGTTGTTTTCATATTATCAGTATTTTGTTTATACTTTGTTGATATATAATTGCTGGTCAGTACTTGTGAAATGAACCTTTTTTTTTTCATAAATAAATATTTTATACTCTTATAAATAAAATATTTTTATTAAATAATTGGTTTTGTCTTTCACAACTAATTTAGTTTCCATTTGCTCATTTTATGACTTCATTTTCATTTTGTGAGTTTGTCTGTACAGATTCTTATTTAGCTTCTTTGTCATTTTTTTAAACAATCACGATAGTTTGTGGCCATGAAAGATGGAAGCTTTTTAAATCTCATTTCTACATTCATTTATCTGAAGAATGTATGAGAAGAGCTGGAGAGACAAAAAAACCTTGTCAAAAAGATAAGAGAGAGACAATGTACTTTCATAGGACATGCAGTGAGAAGAGGGGGCATTGAAAATATTATAACAACAGGAAAAATAGAAGGAAGAAGATCAAGAGGAAGACCAAGAGAAATGATACTGGACAGTCTGACGGGATGGTGTGAAAGGAGATCACTAACTGAACTGATGGCCTGCATGAAGGATCGTGTACTCTGGAGAAGCATAATAGCCAATGCCAGTCGGCACAACACATGATGATGATGATTCTACATTCATAGCACCGGAAATTCAGAAATTAATTGCATTCATTCTTCTGTACTTGGAGTAATATAATCAAGAGTTTGTTTTATGGTTGAGAAGTATGAAAGAGGCAGAATCAGGATAAACTTAACCTTATCAAGTATGAAAGCCAGAATCAGGATAAACTTAACCTTATCAAGTATGAAAGCCAGAATCAGGATAAACTCAACCTTATCATCTTTTCTAAGACCAAATAAAAGACACTCAAGCTGAGAGAGGGAGTATTTAAATTTGAACCCAAAATTTTAATCAGAAGGCTAGGTTTATAATTTTACTTACAGTTGGACCAATCAGGCCTAATTGTACAACTTCTCTTTGGAGTGAATTTTCGCTAAGGTAATTTTAAACTTCTGGATATTTCCAAACATGTGGTGACCAAAGATGAGGCAATAAGGAATACATGTTTCAAAATAGAGGACGTTTATTAAAAATGAAAGTGGATACATAATGAGTGTCAAGTGAGAGAAGAAATTATAACAAATGGAAGAGAAAAGATGGAAATCAAAATGATAGAGACTAAGAATGAAGTATAAAATGAGAATAGGTACGGTAAGGTAAAAATCCCCGTTCCCATACCATTGAGGCATATTGAAGATACGGTGTTAGGCCCATATTTCCAAGACTATCGGCACATGAAAATGTGAAGTGGTCAGTATCATGCCTGACCTAATTTTACCTTCCCAGGTTTCTGACCAAGAAAAATAATACTGGACAGTTTGACGGGATGGTGTGAGAGGAGCTGATGGCCTGCATGAAGGATCGTGTACTCTGGAGAAGAAATAGCCAACGCCAGTCAGATATAGCATCTGATAATGATGATGATGATGAACATCAAGGCTTTTTTGGTGTTGTGGGACTGCTACTGGGACTTGGAACCTGGTACCACCAGATTAGTAGACTGAGCACCTAATCACTCGGCCAAAGAGGCTGCCATAAAATGAGTACAAAATGTGAAGTGGAAGAGGGATCATACCGGACGAGCAGAGAGAAAAAATCGTGAGGCAAGACCAAGTTCAGAATGTAAAGATAATGACAGACAGTAAAAGATGAATTTGGAATGTGAAGTGATAATGAAAAACTTAATGATTTGCAAGGAATGATAAATTATATTGAGAAAACGAGAAGGGCTGAAAAAAAAACCAGAACCTGGAGGGAGGGAAAGATGAAGGAAGAAAACAGTGGTGGGGTGGGGTGGGTTGGGGGGAGAGGAAAGCAAATGCGATATCTTATATCTTATATCCTTTCTGTGCTGTTAAACGTCACATAGGGCTCGCAAGTTAGTTGGCCAACATGTCCTGTTTTTGGCGAGCTTTTCAACCTCATCAAGGGATTTTATGCCTACTAATTTGGCCTCTCTTAACAATGTCCTCTTCAGAGTTTCCCGCGGTCTGCCTCTTTTTCTTCGGTCTCTTGTGTTCCACTTAATAGCTTGTTTTGAGGTTCTCTGACTCTGATCGTTTCTTCCCATCACGTGATCAACATATGTCCATCTCCTTTTCCTGATCACCCATGAGACTGGTTGTTGTTCGCCCATCTATCTCTGCATTGTTCTTGAATTCTTTCCACTTGATGCAGAGTATTTTAATATATTAATAAATGCATTATGGGACATAAATAATGACACAGGGGTGGGGGGGGGGAGAATTAAAGACAACAAATTAGCATGTTTAAAATGCAGGAGAAAGAGGTAACAAGATGCCATAATAAGATATTTAATTCCTTAACAAAAAACTCAAATGTAAAGGAACAAAGAATTTCAATAAATATGCAATTTTGCTTCAGTAATTTGTTCTTTTTACAAAATACACCAAAGTAAAATAAACTTAAGCAAACGAAACTTAACACAGAACAAAAATTAACCAGATTAAACGAATGAAATTAAAGCTAAAAAAATTGATGACCTCTATAGCACAATAACAGAGGATATGATTTCTGGAAACTGATAAAGATAAGCCAGAAAGACACATAATTATTAATAAACTCTGAATCATATGCCTGTTTGTAACACAAAAGTGCAGTATATGATTTGTTTATGGCACTATGTATGTCACAGTACGTTGTTGAGGAAAGGCTGAGCCCAAAGTAACACTGATGCTTTAAATACTGCACTCACTGATGCAGGTTTCATGACTAGGCAAGACATTTTTCACATTGGCTATCAAGAGACTGAGATTCTTCTGAGAACAGATCACATGAACATAGATCAAAAGACTACAGAGTACAGCCATCCTGTATATATCATGGACAAAGAGGCCTGCAGTCATTTAAATGACAGTTTACTGTTCAGAACTGATGTAAAAAAAAGCTAAGTCACACTATCTGATCAGTAAATGAAATCAAATGGACAATTGCTCAAGTTCCTAACATACATGGGTGGCTGTGCCATCAAAAATCATTCGTTTTTAATCTGAATCCAACAATGATCATTGTGTCTTTGTCTGAGTGACTATTCCAATGAAAATCATGGATTCTTGATCTGTCTTGATGCCTAATCCAATAAAAGTCATTGGGTCTTAATTTATCCGGGTGCCTAATCCAATACAAATAATTGGGTCTTGATCTATATGAGTGAATATTCCAACAAAATCATTGGGTCTTGATCTATCTGGGTGCCTAATCCAACAAAAATCATTCGATCTTGATCTGTCTGAATGACTATTCCAACAAACATCATGGGTTCTTGATTTATCTGGGTCTAATCCAACAAAAATCATTCGATCTTGATCTGTCTGAATGACTATTCCAACAAAAACCATTGGGTCTTGATCTATCTGGGAGTCTAATCAAACAAAAGTCATTGGGTCTTGATCTGTATGAGTGAATATTCCAACAGAAGTAACGGGTTCTTGATCTATCTGGGTGCTTAATCAAACAAAAATCATTCGATCTTGACCTGTCTGAGTGACTATTCCAACAAAAATCATTGGGTCTTGATCGATCTGGGTGTCTAATCCAACAAAAGTCATTGAGTCTTGAAATGTCTGAGTTATTATTCCAACAAAAATCATGGGTTCTTGATCTATCTGGGTGTCTAATCAAACAAAAATCATTCGATCTTGATCTGTCTGAATGACTATTCCAACAAAAATCATTGGGTCTTGATCTATCTGGGTGTCTAATCCAACAAAAATCATTCGATCTTGATCTGTCTGAATGACTATTCCAACAAAAATCATTGGGTCTTGATCTATCTGGGCGCCTAATCAAACAAAATTAATTTGGTCTTGATCTGTCTGAGTTATTATTCCAAAAAAATCATGGGTTCTTGATCTATCTGGGTGTCTAATCCAACAAAAGTCATTGGGTCTTGATCTGTCTGAATGACTATTCCAACAAAAATCATTGAGTCTTGATCTATCTGGGTGCCTAATCCAACAAAAATCATTGGGTCTTGATCTGTATGAGTGAATATTCCAACAAAAGTAATGGGTTCTTGATCTATCTGGGTACCTAATCCAACAAAAAGCATTCGATCTTGATCTATCTGAGTGACTATTCCAACAAAAATCATTGGGTCTTGATCTATCTGGGTGTCTAATCAAACAAAATTAAATGGGTCTTGATCTGTCTGAGTTATTATTCCAACAAAAATCATGGGTTCTTGATCTATCTGGGTGTCTAATCCAACAAAAATCATTCGATCTTGATCTGTTTGAATGACTATTCCAACAAAAATCATTGGGTCCTGATCTATCTGGGCGCCTAATCAAACAAAATTAATTGGGTCTTGATCTGTCTGAATGACTATTCCAACAAAAATCATTGGGTCTTGATCTATCTGGATGCCTAATCCAACAAAATTCATTGGGTCTTGATCTGTATGAGTGAATATTCCAACAAAAGTAATGGGTTCTTGATCTATCTGGATGCCTAATCCAACAAAAATCATTCGATCTTGACCTGTATGAGTGACTGTTCCAACAAAAATCATGGGTCTTGATCTATCTGGGTGTCTAATCCAACAAAAGTCATTGGGTCTTGATCTGTCTGAGTTATTATTCCAACAAAAATCATGGGTTCTTGATCTATCTGGAAGTCTAATACAACAAAAATCATTCGATCTTGATCTGTCTGAATGAGTATTCCAACACAAATCATTGGGTCTTTATCTATCTGGGTGTCTAATCCAACAGAAGTCATTGGGTCTTGATCTGTCTGAATGACTATTCCAACAAAAACCATTGGGTTTTGATCTATCTGGGCGCCTAATCAAACAAAATTCATTGAGTCTTGAACTGTCTGAGTTATTATTCCAACAAAAATTGGGTTCTTGATCTATCTGGGTGTCTAATCCAACAAAAATCATTCGATCTTGATCTGTCTGAATGACTATTCCAACAAAAATCATTGGGTCTTGATCTATCTGGGTGTCTAATCCAACAAAAATCATTCGATCTTGATCTGTCTGAATGACTATTCCAACAAAAATCATTGGTTCTTGATCTATCTGGGTGTCTAATCCAACAAAAATCATTCAATCTTGACCTGTATGAGTGACTATTCCAACAAAAATCATTGGGTCTTGATCTATCTGGGTGTCTAATTCAACAAAGGTCATTGGGTCTTCATCTGCCTGAGTTATTATTTCAACAAAAACCATGGGTTCTTGATCTATCTGGGTGTCTAATCCAACAAAACATTCGATCTTGACCTGTCTGAGTGACTATTCCAACAAAAATCATTTGGTCTTGATCTATCTGGGCGTCTAATCAAACAAAATTAAATGGGTCTTGATCTGTCTGAATGACTATTCCAAAAAAAATCATTGGGTCTTGATCTATCTGGGTGTCTAATCCAACAAAATTCATTGGGTCTTGATCTGTCCTAGTTATTATTCTAACAAAAATCGTGGGTTCTTGATCTATCTGGGTGTCTAATCCAACAAAAATTATTCGATCTTGATCTGTCTGAATGACTATTCCAACAAAAGTCATTGGGTCTTGATCTATCTGGGCGCCTAATCAAACAAAATTAATTGTGTCTTGATCTGTCTGATTTATTATTCCAACAAAAATCATTGGTTCTTGATCTATCTGGGTGTCTAATCCAACAAAAATCAGTCGATCTTGATCTGTCTGAATGACTATTCCAACAAAAATCATTTGGTCCTGATCTATCTGAGCGCCTAATCAAACAAAATTAATTGGGTCTTGATCTGTCTGAATGACTATTCCAACAAAAATTATTGGGTCTTGATCTATCTGGGCGCCTAATCAAACAAAATTCATTGGGTCTTGAACTGTCTGAATTATTATTCCAACAAAAATCATGGGTTGTTGATCTATCTGGGTGTCTAATCCAACAAAAATCATTCGATCTTGATCTGTCTGAATGACTATTCCAACAAAAATCATTGAGTCTTGATCTATCTGGGTGTCTAATCCAACAAAAATCATTCGATCTTGGTCTGTCTGAATGACTATTCCAACAAAAATCATTGGGTCTTGATCTATCTGGGTATCTAATCCAACAAAAGTAATTCGGTCCTGATGTGTCTGAATGACTATTCCAACAAAAATCATTGAGTCTTGATCTATCTGGGTGTCTAATCCGACAAAAATCATTGGGTCTTGAACTGTATAAGTGATATTCCAACAAAAGTAATGGGTTCTTGATCTATCTGGGTGCCTAATCCAACAAAAATCATTCGATCTTGATCTGTCTGAATGAGTTTCCAACAGAAATCATTGAGTCTTGATCTATCTGGGTGTCTAATACAACAAAAGTCATTGGGTCTTGATCTGTCTGGATGACTATTCCAACAAAAACCATTGGGTTTTGATCTATCTGGGCGCTTAATCAAACAAAATTCATTGAGTCTTGAACTGAGTTATTATTCCAACAAAAATCTATCTGGGTGTCTAATCCAACAAAATCATTCGATCTTAATATGTCTGAATGACTATTCCAAAAAATATCATTGGGTCCTGATCTATCTGGGCGCCTAATCAAACAAAATTAATTGGGTCTTGATCTGTCTGAATGACTATTCCAACAAAAATCATTGAGTCTTGATCTATCTGGGTGTCTAATCCAACAAAAATCATTCGATCTTGATCTGTCTGAATGACTATTCCAACAAAATCTTTGGGTCTTGATCTATCTGGGTATCTAATCCAACAAAAGTCATTGGGTCTTGATCTGTCTGAGTTACTATTCCAACAAAAATCATGGGTTTTAGATCTATCTGGGTGCCTAATCCAACAAAAATCATTTGGACGTGATCTGTGTGATTGACTATTCCAACAAAAATTATTGAGTCTTGATCTATCTGGGTCCTAATCCAACAAAATCATTGGATATTTATCTGAATGACTTGTCAGAGCTGAGACACTGAAAGATTTTGTTTGAAGAACCGAAAGACTTAGGATTATGAGTGTGAAGTTTTTGTTTGAAGAACTGAAAGACTTGGGATTATGAGTGTGAAGTTTTTGTTTGAAGAAATGAAAGACTTAGGATTATGAGTGTGAAGTTTTTAAATTACAAATAAGGTATTTCATGGGAGACAAAACGTGAAAACCCATGTTGATTGATAAACTCTGAATCATATGCCAGTTTGTATCGTTAAAAGTGCCATTTATGATTTGTTTATTGCACTATGTATGCCAAAGCACATCGCAAAAAAGGTTCGGAAAGTTTAATTTTGGCCATATCTTGCGATTTTAATCTGTCCTTGAGGCAGGCCTCCTGTAGATGTGGTCTCTCTTTTTTGCTAATAAAGTCATCCCTTGTAGGTTGGAATAAAACCATTACTGCAGTTGTTTTCACTTAGACCAATGCTCCGACTTGTGCGCTGCCGTTGGAGAGTGAGACCTGTTTCCTTACAGTCTTCATGTCTGATCTGACTGGTATTTTGGTCCGCTCCACAACCTTCTTAGCGCCGGTATATCCGGAATCACTTCCGCGACCAGCATCTGCATTTGTAATGTTATCTAGGTCTACATTTTCCTCTTTCATCAGAGAGGTCTCCTCAACCCAAGTTCCCTGAATCCGGCGCTTAAAAGAGGCATTATGTGTTGGTTCTGCTTGAGCTAACACTGATGAGTCCCTTACATTCAAAGGTCCCTTTTTCTGAAATCTCTTCCACACAGTCTGAATGCACCAGCCACCTGACGTCCAGAATGGTTTGGTTCTAGCTTAAATCGAAACCTTGATCCTCGTGTATTGTTTCTACGTCTCCCTGCCTTGCTTGATTTCCTGTTTGATTCTGACTTGTTCCGGAAAAGAAAGGATCTTCGTCATGGTCACAGTATGCTTTTCGCATTTTTCATTTGAAGCTGTCTTTCCCCTCTGCTGGCCTTTATTTTCTAGATGTGGTCCCTGTAAACAATTTATGAAATTATCCGGTATGGCAGGTCCTCGAAAGAAATTGATTTTTCCATCTAGAACCTGGAAAATCCCTGACCTAGAATTGTCTTCCTCGCTCTGAGTTGATGAACTATTTGAAACTTCGAACCTAGAGATCGGTAGCCGAGGGGAACGATGTTGATGGTTATCATTTCCTGTGAGATACTCATTGTTCATCCTAGTGTCTTTATTACATCTGGGCTCAGAGTTTGTAAATCCGCTTCTACTCTCAAATTTGCCAGGAGTTGGATTAACAAAGTACATGTTTTTTTGTTGCCTTTTATAAAACCAAACTCTTTCAGTCTCTCTTCCACAGTTACTGGCTCGCGCTTGAAAAAGTCGGAATGTTGGAGTCTAGTATGGTTGATCCCTGGCTCAGATTTGATTAAAGGTGATCGGATGAGCGCTTCTTCTTCTGATGCTTCTCTTGCTCTTTTAAGGAAACTGTCATCGAGGCTGTATCTTTGCCGGAAGTTGTGCACTAAACCAGAGAGAGGTGAAGCCTTTTTCAGAAATTTAAGACTTTTATGGATAGGTCTAACGCTGCTCTCGTCATCGTCATTTTCAAAAGACACTACAAATTCTGACAGCTCGAACTGCTTCCTGATGACAGAAGAGCGGTGTTGAGGGTCTCAGTTGATTGACTGTCGCTACCTTTGTTGGCATACAAGGACGCCCCATCTATTTGGCTGTCACATAAGCTGCTATAACCTCGATTTTCCTCAGCATGGTTGCTTGATTCGGCTGTCACATTCAGCATAACACTTTCTGGTTTATGCAGAGGATAGGCTGCAGATGGTAGTTCTGCTTTGCTGGCGTGGAATCTGAATAATAAAAGGAAACATCAAGCATGGCACGGTTTTTAAACAAAATTGAATAAAACTTTTAAAAAATGGTTCAGTGTTAAGCTTCTACGTGTACGTAAATAATCAAGACAGCTTCAGAACTTGCTTTTATGATTATTTCATGAGGGGGGGGGGTGAAGACGCATGTCCGATGAGGCAATCAGCGACCCATAGCTGATGTGCCAGTGTCAGGGTTAGCGAACAATAGCTG
>CM019699.1:45760099-45774478 GCA_009760885.1 Achatina immaculata
TAAAGCAAGAGGAAAGGAGTGTGCAACAATCTATCATGCACTATGTAAAAAGATATGGCAGTCAGGTAGCTGGCCAAAAGAATGGAAAAGAACTATATTCAAATCACTGTCAATAAATGGTAACTTGAAATTATGCAGAAATTACAGAACCGTTGACCTAATTAGTAATGCCAGGAAAATTTTGTTAAAAATTAAAAATCATAACAGGTAGATTTTGTAAGAAACTAGAAGAAGAAGTCAATGTGATAAAAGCTGATTTTAGACAAGGAAGTGCAACAAGAGATTACATGTTCAATATTAATAAAGGAGAAATGCAGAGAATTTAATGTGAATCTATATTTATCTTTTATAGAATATTCAAAAACAATTGATTGTGAACAACACCAGAAACTTTTGAAAATAATGGAAAAACTGGGATTTCCAAGACATTTGATACAATTAATATCATTCTTGTATCTAGACAAATAGGGAGCAGTAAGAATAAACGGTGAAACAACAACTTTGTTTGACATAAAAAGGGGTCCGTCAGGGGTGCATATTGTCGCCTTAATTATTCAACTTGTAAAATGAAAATATAATGAGGAATGTTAGAGAAGATGTAGGCACAGAATATTACATTGCCATAACAATTGAAGGTTATGAAATACCAGATATTAAATTTGCTTATGACAAATTATTACTGTACACAAAAAAAAAAGGAATGAAAAAACTAATTATATCAGTCCGTAAGAACAGTGAAGAGCAAAACCTCTATCTTATGTGAAGAAAACTAAACTGATGACAACTGACAAAACAAACAAGGCAGCTGAAACATGTATCAATGGGGAAAAATAGAAAGAGATGGAGAGTTTTGAATATCTTGGATCTCTACTAACTAACAATGAAGATACAATGAGGGAAATTAAAAGGAGGACATATATCGCTCTTAAAAAAGTAAAACAACTAAATAACATATGTACAGGAACATACAGAACTACAAAAATAGATTTTAAAGGGCATGCATATTTCCGGGTCCTAGAACAGCGCCCTATTTTCCAGACCGACTGTTTCCACCCAGATGGAATTAACAATGTCTTCAGCTTTCTGTAACTTCTTTAGTTTTCCACCCCCCCCCCCCCGTCTTTTTTAACTCTACTTTCTTTCTCTATGCTACCCCTCCCTACCACCACCCTCTTTTCTACTCTGGCAACATATTGGTGGTTATAGGGTCTTGTCCTATTCACCAGTTTCACATTTTCTCCCTGCAGGTGTTTATGTTCTTCATTCATTATCTCTCCGCTTTCCCATCCCCCCCCACTCCACCACCACCTCTAGCGGCTATCATGTTTCTATTGACTCCCACCCCCACACCCCTTTCTACCACTTCTTTTCCTCTTCTCTCTCCACCTCTTCTTTACGATTGGCCCTATCTGGTATCCTTTGTTGTGGTCAGAGTGGTCGTTCCTTCTAATACACACATTTCTGTTTTCTACTTTTGAAGAAGGCCATATTCAGATAAGTTCTTCGTTTTTTATTTTTATTTTTGTCTCGTGTGTGCATGTAATCCTCGAAAAAGGCTCACGCCGAAATATCGGATGTTGTATGTTTTTCATGTATACATTCTCATACTTTCTATTCGTTTTTCTCTGTTTCGTATCATCACGTAACCGATATATGTCCATCTCCTTTTTCTGATCACACAAGAAACAGGTTGTTGCTTGCTAACATGTCTTATCTCTGCGTTGTTCTTAAATTCGTTCCACTTTATTGTGGACGAATGCGCGTGACTCAGAATGTCGAGAGCGAGAGAGCAAGTGGACTACGCCCAAACACACGCATGGTGTATAATATATGAGCAGTGAAAGCGTGTGGAAGAATCAATAAGGATAAGATTGAGATTAGTACAGGAAAGGCGGGGTTAGATAGATCTCGCTGATATGGAGATACCTGGCAACTGTCGCTCTGATATTGTTGTATTATATATATATATATATATATATATATATATATATGGATATGTATTGTGTTCATGATGAATAATGTGAATTCCATGTCGCTGTGGATAAATATATAAGGACATCAGAAGAGTGGAAGAAATAGTGAATTGTTTAAAGAAATGAAGACATTGACGAGAAATGTCACACCTAAGCTAAACGTAATTTGTGACAAGGTGGGGGAATACCTTGACAGAGACAGAGAAAATTCTAGAAAGATGGAAGGAATATTGCAGGGGAATGTATGAAACAACTGACTGTGAAAGCAGAAATCAACAGTATGAATCATTATTAGAGGAGAAAGAAACCGAACCGACAATAGAAGAAGTGTTATGGGCAATAAAGAATTTGAAAAATGGTAAATCACCAGGATGTGATGAGATAACAGCTGAATTTATTAAAGCAAGAGGGAAGGAATCTGCAACAATTTATCATGCACTATGTAAAAAGATATGGCATTCAGGTATTTGGCCACAAAAATAGAAAAGAACTATATTCATAACAATGCCAAAAAGGGTATTCTGAAATTATGCACAAAATACAGAACTATTGCCCTGATTAGTCATGCCAGTAAAATTCTGTTAAAAATCATAACATATAGATTTCGTAAGAAAATAGAAGAAGAAGTCAATTTTTTCCAAGCTGGTTTCAGGAAAGGAAAAGGACCAAGAGATCACATATTTAATATAAAATTAATAATAGAGAAATGAAGAGAGTGAGTTTAATTTGAATCTATATTTAGCCTTTATAGACTACTCAAAGGCACTTGATTGTGTACAACAACAGACACTTTGGCAATTAATGGAAAAAATGGGATTTTCAAAACATTTGATACAGTTAACTTCACCGCTGTATCTAGACCAACAAGCAGCAGTAATAATAAATGGTGAAACATCAACTTGGTTTGACATAAAACAAGGGATCCGTCAGGGGTGCATATTGTTACCTTACTTATTTAACTTGTATACTGAAAATATAATGAGGAATGTTAGAGAAGATGTAGGCGAAGAATATTACGATGCCATAACTATTGGAGGTTACAAAATACCAGAGATTAGATATGCTGATGATACAGTATTATTGTCCACAACACAAAAAGGATTGGAAAAACTAATTATGTCAGTCCATAAGAACAGCGAAGAGCAAAACCTCTATCTTAATGTGAAGAAGATTAAATTGATAACAACTGACAAAACAAACAAGGCTGATATATGTATCATTGAGGAAAAACTGGAAGAAGTGGAGAGTTTTGAATATCTTCGATCACTGCTAACTAATAATGGAGATACACTGAGGGAAATTAAAAGGAGGACATCTATTCCTCTTCAGAAAGTAAAACAACTAAAGAATCTGTGGATAGGAACAGACAGAACTACAAAAATAAGATTTTTAAGGGCATGCATTTTTTTCCAATCGCAACATATGCCTGTGAGACCTGGACACTTAACAAAACAGCTAAGAAACACATACATGCCTTTGAATGTAAATGCTACAGAAGAATTCTTCAAATGTCATGGACACAAAGAAGAACAAATATATCCATACTACAAGAACTTAATATTGAAGAAGGCTGGCTTGTAAGGAATATTAAAGAGAGAAAACTTAAATATTTTGGACACATTAAAGGTTATGATAATCGAGAGAAACCTTCTTGGAAGGGTACATAATGGGAAAAAGAAAGAGAGGAAGACCAAAGCGAAGACGGCAGCAAGACATCGTTAATGATCTGGAAATTGATGCATCAGCAACATGCCATCTTGCTCATAACCGAGAGGCCTACAGGAATGCTGTTAAGAAGGCAAAGTTCCACAATAGACATGCAAATGAATGAATGAATGAATGAATGTGGATATATATATATATATATATATATATATGTGTGTGTGTGTGCTTCCTGGTTGAATAATATGGGTTATATCTTAATGCTGGTATTTTTATGAGAAGTTCATGTAACTGTGGAGATAATAATATTAGCGATTCCTAAGATTAATGTTCCCTTGAACAGCATGGGTGAAGCCAACAAGCTAGGTCCTCATGTGAACTTCCTGAAGCGGGGGATGTATATAATAGTGCATGAGCACATTTGAACTAATGAACTGACACGGAGTATTATTGTGCTGACACAGTATTTGAATTTCATGAACTGGGAAGGAGTACTAGTGCGTTGGCACTTTATAGAACTGAGGAGTATTAGTGCGATAGCACACCTGTATTTAATGTATTGAAAGTGAGATTATTAGTGCGATAGCACACATGAATCTATTATGAAGGTGTAGAGTGACAGGGCATGGTAGCCGCATGGAAATAAAGTGTAGATGCACATATTGGAGTAATGGACTGTGTATTGGGATGAGGGGTCTGAGAACAGTAGCCACGGTTATTTTAGTTACATGAGCTAATGAATGTTGCATTAATTGACATTATGCCTGCAGTATGTTTCTATGATATGTGTTGATGTTCTGTGGGATGTAGGTCCAGTGATTACTACTGACCGACGTTGTTGAGTAAATAAAACGTTTATGCATTTTTATAGATGACTTGATGTCTATATCATGTTGTGGTAATGTTGTAGGGTATGTGTAATCTGATGCACAACTGACATATAGTATTCCTTGGAGGGGAGAATCCTGGGTTGGCGGTCATTGGGTTGGGGAAGCCTCGCCACGCAGTACGAAAGTACATGCCAAGAGAGTGTCTTAGCAGGTCTAATTAACCAATTTCTTAAACATTATCTACAATAAAATGTAGATTACACAGACGTAGTCTACATTATGCCCAATATCTTCCTTAGGCATTTGGTTTCAAAAGAGTCTAATTTGTTGTTTATTGCTTTAGTTGTTTTCCAGCTTTCGTGTGCATAGATGAGGGTGGATATTACATTTACATTGAATAATCTTAGCTTGGTTTTTGTGGTAAAAACCTTTGAACGCCACCTGTTCTCATGATTCTTGAAGGTTAGTGCTGCTCTCGTAATTATAACTTCCTTCCTAGTGTCACCATCCTGGTCTATGTAACTGCCAAGGTATGCAAATTGGTTTACTTCTTCAACATCTGTTCCTTCAACGTACTTTTTTCCTTCTTGATTAAAGAGAAGTTGCATTATTTTTGTTTTGCCCTTGTTAATTTCAAGTCCTAATTTGCTAGTCAGTGAAGACAGGCTATTTGTCTTTTCTTGCATCGAATGCACATTGTCACCGATAAGAGTTATGTCGTCAGCAAAATCAAAATCTTCTATATGGGTCTGTTGTACCCAATAAATACCCGTTTTACCTATGGTGCATTTTTTCATAATGAAATCTGTGGAAATTCCAAACAGCAAGGGAGATAATATACATCCGTGTTTCACGCCTGTTTCAATCTGGAACCAACTGATCATCCCTTCTTCTGTCTTGACTGCACAAACATATCCGTTGTAGATGTCCTTAATGGTGTTGACAGTTTTTATTCTGGTATTCCATAGAGGCCAAATTAACAGGCATAAAATCCTTTGATGAGGTTGAAAGACTCGCCGAAGACAGGAAAAATTGGCGAACTATTTTGCAAGCCCTATGTGACGTTTAACGGCACGGGAAGGATATAAGATAAGATTCGCCCTGAACCTATCTTTAGGATTTCAAATGTCTGTAACATTACCAAAACTTTAAATATGCAATTATATGGAGCAACACTAAAAGGAATACGAGGAATGCGACAAGAAAAGACATCGTTTGTGCGAATTTATTTTAATTCCTTACACATTTTACTGGGGTCTCACATCAGACGCACCGTCAAAGAGACATGTCACTATAGAGGGGAGAGAGGGATGGAAAGAACGGAAATGAAACTGAGATAATATAAATGAAAAAAGAAGATAGCATGAATTAAAAATGCTGTAGTTTGTACAGTTTGAAAAGTTGTCAAACTTCAACATAGGAGAATGAGAATGTTGAAATGTCGGTTATTAGTGAAAAGAAAAAAATGAAGAAATAACGGTGACAAGACAAGTGTTAGAAGTGAATTGATATATATATATATATAAAGACCCTGGGAGTGAAGACGTTTGTCCCATGAGGCAATCAGCGAACTGTAGCTGACCAAGACCCTGTCCAACCTCTCCGTGGTACCCACAGTAACAGGCCTAGCCTGGCTAACGGGGAAAGGATCGCCAGTCCCCATGGTGGTGGACTCTGCTAAAGAAGCATTGCACACCCCCTGCTTTTTAGCTGTACTCCGGAACTGAAAAAGTAGCTGCCATAACCCACTCCCACGCCGATACGATGATGTGCCTGAACGCCTCTACAGCATGGGCTGCAAAGAACAACAGCTCGAGTTACAGGGAGCTCGTATAAGTACAAGATATATAAGAACCCCAGTGCCCAAGGCACATAAGCATTCAGCAAGGGTTTTCCACAAACGTCTGTTCTTTGCTTTTTTCGGTTCTTGAACATCCTCTTTATTGTTCTTCTGATTGTCTCCTTTGGTCTACCCTTACTTGTGATCCACTGTGGTGTACATATTAGTGACTGTTTTTAGTAGTGAGTCGTCAGTCATCCTGAGCACATGTTCCAACCATCGTATTCGTCTCTCCTCAATAATTGTTATCAGTAAATTCATCTGCATTTCTGCCAGCAAAATTTATTTTTTATGGTTTTTGGCCAAAGCATTCTTCTAATTCTTCTTAAGCATTTAGTCTGGAAAGAATTCAGTTTTTTTTTCTTTATTTTCTGTTATTTTCCAGCGTTCTCTCCCATAGAATAGTACACTAAGAACAGTGAGTCAGTCATTTACTTTTCCCTTGCGGAACTTTGCTTCCCTAACAGCTCTCCTGTAGACCTCTTGTTTGTAAGAAAGATGCCCTTTTGTTGATGCATCTATTTGCAGATCATCAACGATGTCTTGCAGCCATCTTCGCCTCGGTCTTCCTCTCTTTCTTTTTCCCGTTATGTACCCTTCCAAGATATTCTTCTCTAGATTACCATGACGTTGAATGTGTCCAAAATATTTAAGTTTTCTCTGTTTAATACTCTTTACCGGCCAGTCTTCTACAATATTAGGGTATTTTAGTATGGATAAATTTGTTCTTTTTTGTGTCCATGATATTTGAAGAGGGAAATTAAAAGGAGGACATCTATCGTTCTACAGAAAATAAAACAAATAAAGATTATGTGGAGAGGAGCAGACAGAACCACAAAAATAAGATTTTTAATGGCATGCATCTTTAACATCGCAACATATACCTGTGAGACCTGGACACTTAACAAAACAGCTGAGAAACACATACATGCCTTTGAATGTAAATGCTACAGAAGAGTTCTCCAAATATCGTGGACACAAAAAAGAACAAATATATCTATACTACAAGAACTTAATATTGAAGAAGGTTGGCTAGTAAAGAGAATTAAAGAGAGAAAATATAAATGTTTTGGACACATTAAACGTCATGATAATTTAGAGAAGACCGTATTGGAAGGATACATAATGGGAAAAGAAAAAGAGGAAGACCAAAACGAAGATAGCTGCAAGACATCGTTGACGATCTGCAAATGGATGCAGCAGCAGCAGGCCATCTTGCTCACAACAGAGAGGACTACAGGAGTGCTGTTAAGGAGGCAAAGTTCCGCAAGGGATATACAAATGAATGAATGAATGAAAGATATTTGAAGAACTCTTCTGTTGATTTACACTCCAAGGCATTTGTGTGCTTCTCAGCTGTTTTGTTAAGTATTCTAGTCTCACAGGCATATGTTGCAATGGGAAAAATGCATGCCCTTAAAAATCTGATTTTAATCTTAGAACAAAAGAACACTTAGAACATTAATCTTAAATATCCTGACTTTCGTCTATATGCTTAGTTTTTTTAGATTTCCATATAGTCTGTAACATTGCAAAAGCCTGGTTTCCTCTAGTAAGTCTGCTCTTGATATCCTTTGTGCTGTCTCCATCTTCTACTACTTTACTACCCAAGTATACAAATACTTTGACCTCTTCCACTAACTTGCTATCTATTCTCAGTATATTTCTGTTGTTCACATTCTGTTTATATAACTTATTCTTTCATACTCTAATCCTCTTTTCTAGTATTTTGGGTTAGCTTGTTTATGATATAAATATGGCGACCAAGGTAGCCGAGCGGTTATGTTCTGGGTTTGCTAATCCGGTGGTTCCGAAAAAGGCCACGGCATGAAAACGGGAAGTTTTCTGATATGTATATATATATGTGTGTGTGTGTGTGTGTGTTCAACCAGTCTCATGAGTGACCAGGAAAAGGAGATGGACATATGTTGGTCACAGGCTGAGAGAAACAGTCACAGAATCTTAAAACAAGCTATAAATGGAACACAACAGGCCATAGAAAAAGAGGCAGACGACGTGAAACTTTTAAGAGGACATTGTTATGAGAGGCCAAATTAATAGGCATAAAATTCCTTGAAAGACTCGCCGAAGACAGGAACAAATGGCGAATTATCTTCCAAGCCATATGTGGCGTTTAATGGCACGGGAAGGATGTCAGATATATATATATATATATATATATATGATTTTTCGCCAAACAGCCGAGGTTCGACAAGTGGCTTATTTAAATATATAAAATTCTGAACACCTTAAAAGACCAGAGGTTCATAAACTCTTTCAAACTGTGGAACACTTGGTAACACGAATTTCTGTTGCGGCAGACCTGGATTCCCACGCAGTTAACAATATATTTTCAGTATATGCAAAGAAACGTCAATTATTACCTTATTACACAAGTTATTAGAAACACACATACAATTAAAAATGAATGAACCAGATAATGATTGGAGTAATAGTGTTTTCCTTTATTCAGATAATGAAATATCACGACACATTTGCAAACCTTTACTCCACCCTAAAGTGCCGCGACACACCCTTTTGGGAATGATTGGTCTAGAAGAAGCGCTGTAATTACGAGCTTGGTGAAGAAGCAGATGTAACGTCCAATCGTCCCTCGCTGTTCAGGTCACCTGACCATTTGCATACATTCCTGAGCCAAGAAAGAAACCATTCATTCTTCCCTAATACAGACGTCAAAAAAAAACTTGTATCTTTACCTATAAGTATAGAGTTTGGACAGTGAACCTGCACGGAATGTTCGATATCTTCATTTCCTTCTGAAATATTTTTTTAAAAATTTACATGCTAGGTATGATTATTCTATCTATATTATTGCTAATGTAATGCAAGATTAAAGTTTTATGTTCATTCCTTTGCATGTCCCTTGCGGAACTTTGCCTCCCAAACAGCACTCCTGTAGGCCTCTCGGTTGTGAGCAAGATGGCCTGCTGCTGCTGCATCCATTTCCAGATCATCAACGATGTCTTGCAGCCATCTTCGTTTCGGTCTTCCTCTCTTTCTTTTTCCCATTATGTATCCTTCCAATACGGTCTTCTCTAAATTATCATGACGTTTAATGTGGCCAAAATATTTAAGTTTTCTCTCTTTAATCCTCTTTACTAGCCAGCCTTCTTCAATATTAAGCTCTTGCAGTATAGATATATTTGTTCTTTTTTGTGTCCACGATATTTGGAGAACTCTTCTATAGCATTTACATTCAAAGGCATTTATGTGCTTCTCAGCTGTTTTGTTAAGTGTCCAGGTCTCACAGGCATATGTTGCGATGGGAAAGATGCATGCCCTTAAAAATCTTATTTTTGTGGTTCTGTCTGCTCCTCTCCACAGATTCTTTATTTGTTTTACTTTCTGAAGAGCAATAGATGTCCTCCTTTTAATTTCCCTCATTGTATCTCCATTATTAGTTAGTAGTGATCCAAGATATTCAAAACTCTCCACTTCTTCCAGTTTTTCCTCATTGATACATATTTCAGTTGCCTTGTTTGTTTTGTCAGTTGTCATCACTTTAGTTTTCTTTGCATTAAGATAGAGGTTCTGCTCTTCGCTGTTCTTGCGGACTGACATAATTAGTTTTTCCATTCCTTCTTGTGTTGTGGACAGCAATACTGTGTCATCAGCATATCTAATCTCTGGTATTTCATAACCTCCAACTGTTATGGCATCGTAATATTCTTTGTCTACATCTTCTCTAACATTCCTCATTATATTTTCAGTATACAAGTTAAATAAGTAGGGTGACAATATGCACCCCTGACGGACCCCTTGTTTTATGTCAAACCAACTTGTTGTTTCACCATTTATTCTTACTGCTGCTTGTTGGTCTAAATACAGCAGTGATGTTAATTGTATCAAATGTGTTGGAAATCCCATTTTTTCCATTATTTCCCAAAGTTTCTGGTGTTGTACACAATCAAATGCCTTTGAGTAGTCTATAAAGGATAAATATAGATTCACATTAAACTCCCTGCATTTCTCTATTATTAATCTTAGATTGAATATATGATCTCCTGATCCTCTTCCTTGCCTGAAGCCAGCTTGGACCATATTGACTTCTTCTTCTATTTTCTTTCGAAGTCTACCCATTATGATTTTTAACAGAATTTTACTGGCATGACTAATCAGGGCAACAGTTCTGTAGTTGGTGCATAATTTCAGGTTACCCTTTTTTGGCAGTGGTATGAATACAGTTCTTTTCCATTCTTTTGGCCAAATACCTGAATGCCATATCTTTTTACATAGTGCATGATAGATTGTTGCACACTCCTTTCCTCCTGCTTTAATAAATTCAGCGGTTATCTCATCACATCCTGGTGATTTACCATTTTTCAGACTCTTTATTGCCCATAAAACTTCTTCCATTGTCGGCTCGGGTTCTTTCTCCTCCAATAATAATTCACATTGTTGATTTCTGCTTCCACAGTCGGTTGTTTCATACATTCTTTTGCAATATTCCTTCCATCTTTCCAGAATTTCCTCTGTCTCTGTCAGGGTATACCCATCTCATCACAAATTACATTTAGCTTAGGTGTGACATTTCTCGTCAATGTCTTCATTTCTTTAAACATTTCACTATCTCTTCCACACCTCTGATGTTCTTCTATTCTTTCACAACAATCTTGTATGTATTGTTTTTTGTCTTTTCTTATGTTTCTTCGTACTTCTTTTGTTAAAGTTTTATATTTATCTTTGTTGTTGTTTGTCACTCTCCATTGCGTCTTCATTTCTCTACATTGTTTTATCAGTTCTAGTGTACCTGCTGTGATCCATCTATTCTTTTGTGTTTTCTTTACTGGAACCATGTCTTTAGCTGTTGTTACTAAGATATCTTTGGCCTGCGTAGCCAATTCATCTGGTGTCATCTCTTCCTGTACAGCCATCAGGATTTCGAAACGGTTCTTCACTTCTATACCGTATTGTTCTGGTATATTTGTAAGGTCAAAGCGGAGTGGTCTTGATCCCATAACTATCTTTTTTATCTTTATCTTCATGTCTGCTATTAATAACTCATGGTCCGTGTCACAATAAGCACCTGGTAAAGTTTTTGCTGATGTTATGCTTGACCTCCACCTTCTCTGCACTAAAATGTAATCTATTTGATTCCTGGTTTTCCCATCAGGTGATGTCCATGTGTAAAGTCTTCTTGGATGTTGTTTAAAAAGTGTGTTAGCGATCATTAGCTCATTTTCCATACAAAACGCCATTAGATTGTCACCTGCCTCATTTCTGTGTCCTATGCTAAATTTCCCTACAACATGTCCTTCATCTTCTGCTCTTTCTGTACCAATTTTTGCATTAAAATCACCCATTATAAATACAATATCATTTTTCCGTACCTGGTCCATTGTCGTCTGCAGTGTGTTATAAAAATGTTCTACTTCATCTTCTTCTGCTGCTGATGTAGGTGCATATACCTGGATGACTGTTACATTTCTAGGAATGCCCTTAAGTCTGATTGTTAGGATTCTATCACTTACTGGATTGTAGCCTAGTAATGCTTTTGATGTTGATTTGTCCAAATAAAAAGCCACTCCATTCTTTCCTCCTACTTCTCCGCCAGAATATATAAATATATTATCATTCTCGCATAAAAGTTTTATGTAAGACCAGCTTTTCAATGTTTCAATGTTAATTTGATTTTCAATGAAGATTTGCCAAGTGAGAAGACTTTTCTTACACTTTTATGAAGTTATGAAGTGTTATTACCACATTTCATATGTCCAGAATGCCGTGTCTAAATATATCAATGTTTGTGTGTGTGTAGGTGTGTGTTATCAAGAGTATCTTTATAACGTGAGATTAAGTCAAAGTTGAAATCTAAATGACCGCAACTGGCTCTCAAGTTAACAGCCGGTAAGTACACACCCACTAGAACGTGAAAAAGCTGAAAGAGTTTGGCGATCTGAGATAGTTCCATGATCCAGCTACCACATAAACTTCTTCTCGATCTTAGATAGTTCTACTAACCAGCTACCTCCTAAACCTCTTCTCGATCTCAGATAGTTCTACTACCCAGCTACCTCCTAAACCTCTTCTCGATCTTAGATAGTTCTACTAACCAGCTACCTCCTAAACCTCTTCTCGATCTTAGATAGTTCTACTACCCAGCTACCACATAAACCTCTTCTCGATCTTAGATAGTTCTACTACCAAGCTACCTCCTAAACCTCTTCTCGATCTTAGATAGTTCTACTACCCAGCTACCACATAAACCTCTTCTCGATCTTAGATAGTTCTACTACCCAGCTACCACATAAACCTCTTCTCGATCTTAGATAGTTCTACTACCAAGCTACCTCCTAAACCTCTTCTCGATCTCAGATAGTTCTACTACCAAGCTACCTCCTAAACCTCTTCTCGATCTCAGATAGTTCTACTACCAAGCTACCTCCTAAACCTCTTCTCGATCTCAGATAAAAGGGATGGCGACTGCAGTAAAACTGGTTAATATAAATAAGGTAGATAGAGGTGTATGGTGCAGTTTTACAAAGTGAGGGAGGAAGTGAGCAAGGTGAGAAAAAAACGAATATAAAGTATGAGAATGTATAAATGAAAAACATACAACATCCGATATTTCGGCGTGAGCCTTATTCGAGGATACATGCAAAAACAAAATACAAACATATATAACTTATCTGAAGCGTCTTGCTCTCAGCAAAGCTTAATTGTGTGTGGAAGAAGGAGAAGGAAGAAAAAAAAAAACGTTGCCTGCAGACAAAAGATTCCAGATATAGCCAATCATAGCGAAGAAGCGGAGAGAGAGGAAGGCAATAGAAACATGATAGCCGCTAGAGGTGTCGGGTGAGGGGATGGGGGGGGGGGGGGAAGGGGAGAGAAAAGAGGACGCGAGAGATAATGAATGAAGAACTTAAACACCTACAGGGAGGAAATGTAAAACTGGTGAATGGGACAAGACCAAGATGTTGGCAGAGAAGGAAATAGGATGGTGGTAGGGAGGGGTAGCATAGAGAAAGAAATTAGAGTATAAAAAAAGGCCAGTGGAAAAAAGAAAGAAGTTACAGAAAGCTGAAGACATTGTTAATTCCAGATGGGTAGAGACAGCCAGTCTGGAAAATAAGGCGCTGTTCTAAGACCCTCCGAGATCGTACATCTGCGGAACAAGAGCGGATTGCACTAACCGAAATGTCCTGTTTGCCCCTGTGGTTACCAAGGCAAAAATGTTTAGCCACAGGTGTCCAGGCCCTCTTAGAAATATCATTGAGATGCTGGCGAAATCGATCTCCTAACCGTAAGCCAGTTTCCCCTATGTACTTCAAACCGCAACGTTTGCACATGATAACATAAATGACATTTCGTGAAGTGCAGGTGAAGCCCTCCTGTACCGACAACGTGGATTTAGGGAAAGAGATCTGGCTGGCCTCGACAACAAACGGACAAGTGTTGCATCTACGGCGTCCACAACGTCTGGTACCATAAAAAGTGTCATCTGTCTCAAGATGACTACGAATTAAAAGGTCCCTGAGGTTTTTGTCACGTCTGTAAGCCACCAATGGGGGTTCCCCAAAAAGTTCACGTGTCTCAGGCTCGGTCTGGAGGAGGTGGAGATGGCGAAACAGTATGTTTTTAACTGCCAAACTATGGGGGTGGTACGTGAGTACTAGTTTCACCCTGTCCGAGCAACAGTGCGGTTTAGGGGTGAGGGCTTGTTGCCGCGATATGTGGCTAATGCGGATCCAAGACGACGAGAGAACGTGGTCTGGATAGCCGCGTTGACGGAAGAAATCTAGTAATTTGTGGCCTTGATCCTGGAAATCCAAATCCTCCTTACACAAACGTCGCAACCTAAGAAGCTGGGAAAAAGGAATAGAGTCCTTACACGATCTGGGATGGGAGGAAGAGTACAGGAGGTAGCTGTGAGAGTCTGTAGGTTTATAGTAGATAGAAGTAGTAAGCCCGGAGGGGCCGATAGTGACGGCAATGTCAAGAAAGTTAGCGGAAGTAGCAGAGATATGGGAGGTGAAAGAAATGACAGGATTGTATTCTTTAACAAAACTGATAAAGTTGTCAAGGTCTTCCTCTGGCATTGATGTGATCCCAA
>CM019699.1:45774578-45789023 GCA_009760885.1 Achatina immaculata
AAATATTAATAATAATTAATATGTTGAAAGAGAAAATTGTTGCCATTTGCTTTTCAAGGAAAGCCATTTTAAAAGAAAACTGCCTTTTATCGTCCGCACCCATACATACATCAATGAATGTGGCCTTGAAGACACAGTGTGTGTGTGTGTGCGTGTGTGTGTGCGTGTATGTGTGTGTGTGCGTGTGTGTGTGCGTGTATGTGTGTGTGACACACTTTTGATTATTAGTTTTCAAAGTCTAAGAGTTTTAAAGGCATAGTGAAAAAAATGTTCCTATTAGCCTATGTTGCAATCCAGAGCAAGCATTATATTAGATAAGGTCCTAATAGCCTATGTTGTAATGCAGAGCAAAGCATTACATTAGATCAGGTCCTAATAGTCTATATTGTAATACAGAACAAGCATTATATTAGATAAGGTCCTAATAGCCTGTGTTGTAAGTCAGAGCAAAGCATTACATTAGATCAGGTCCTAATGGCCTATGTTGTAATACAGAACAAGCATTATATTAGATCAGGTCCTAATAGTCTATATTGTATTCCAGAGCAAGCATTATATTAGATCAGGTCCTAATAGCCTATGTTGTAATGCAGAGCAAGCATTACATTAGATCAGGTCCTAATAGCCTATGTTGTAATGCAGAGCAAGCATTACATTAGATCAGGTCCTAATAGCCTATGTTGTAAGTCAGAGCAAAGCATTACATTAGATCAGGTCCTAATAGCCTATGTTGTAATGCAAGAATGTATAAAATTGGAAAAAAGTAGGAGCAGCTTTATTACTTAACGATTACAAAGTTGTGACGTTTCGGCGTGAGCCTTAATCATACAAAAACATACAGGACGAAGAAATAGAGAGAGGAGATAAAGTATAGATTTACATGAATACTGTAAAAAAAAAAAAAAAAGTACTTAGCTGTAAATAAGGTGTGGCTTGTCCGATGGTGTGTGTCAGGAATGGATCTGGTAGGACGTGGAAATTGTTTAAATAGAGACCTGTGACATGTGGTCGGTGGGTTGTAACTGGGAGTGGTGGATGGGGAACCGGGGAGGGGAGAGAGAGTGACGCACTACTGGTCTAGCTAGGAGAATTTGAAACAGGTGATTGGGGAAGAGATGTTGCAGAGAAGAGGGGTTGCTGAGAAAATAGCGGGGTTGCAGAGTGATGCTGTGAGGAAGTTTGAAAAGTAAAAAGGGGTGGATTTAGTGGAGAGGTACTATAATGATAACCCATTTGCACGTTACGACCACCATAAATATAGCTGGACACCTTCCCCCGGGGCTTCCCAAGCTTTAGATCTTTATATTGATACGACGTGGCGTGAGATCTTAACCTCAAGCCACCAAGAATTCGACATTTTAACCTAAATAAGGGAGAGTCCAGAGCATTGTCCACTCTGAAATATCGAAACGACATTGTAATCAAGCCAGCTGATAAGACCAGCAATCTCGTAGTTTGGAAAAAAGATTTATATCGCGGAAGGAATGTCCCAACTCAGCAATACAGAATTCTATGCCCCAGCGAAAAACGATACTACCCGTTCTAATAATGACATAGTGGAAGCAACCATTAAAGATCTAATCACAGAAGGTGGCCTCCCACCCCAAGCTTTCTCTTCACATTAAGGACAGCTGTTTAGGCACACCCACTTTCTATCTTCTTCCTAAAATCCACAAACCAGGTAACCCTGGACGCCCCATTGTATCAGCGTGTTCATGCCCCACTGAGCACATTTCTGATTTTTTAGATAGCATTTCCAGCCTCTTGTACAAAGACTACCCTCCTTTTGAAAGACACCAACCACGCATTAACAATTTTTGATACAATCACACTCTCTCAACACCACACCTATCACATCTTTCTCCTTGATGTCTGCTCTCTTTACACTTCTATCCCACATAAGGATGGACTCTTAGCACTCCGCCATTTTCTCGACAAAGACCCTCACCCCACAACTAACACTGACACCATAATTAGACTTACAGAGCTAGTACTAAACCAAAATTCTTTCGAATTCAACGGCGAATACTTCGAGCAAATCAGTGGTGTTGCTATGGGAACGAAAATGGGTCCCAGTTATGCATGTTTATTTATGGGGTTTCTGGAAGTCAAATTATGGGAAACCTACACTGGCAGATTTCCAGAATTCTATAAAAGGTACATCGATGATGGCATTGGAATTACAAGTATGCCACACGAAGACCTTAAAAAATTTATTGAATACACTCAATACACTCAATAAGAACATAAAATTCACTTATGAAATCTCTGACAAGTCTGTTAATTTTTTAGACATTAAAATTTCTATTGGCACAAACAGGCTTGTTACCTCTGTATTTTACAAGCCCACCGATAGCCACACCTATTTGCTTTACACCTCCTCCCATCCTGAGGCCTGTAAGAACTCCATCCCATATTCCCAACTCCTCCGTCTTCGCCGCATATGTCAGGATAATTTGGACTTTTTAGATCAGTCCAACAAGTTATTAGAATTTTTCCGTCATCGCCACTACCCAGAAAAGGTCCTTCGTAAAGCCTTCAACCGTATCCAACTAGTGAGCCGCAAAGAAGTATTCAGGAAAAAGCCTGTTACTCCATCTGACAGAGTTAAGTTAGTACTGCCTTTCCACCCACACGGTCAGATGGTTAAGAAAATCCTTTATCGTCATCTGCCGATAATCCAACTCGACTCCGACACTCGTAACATTTTCTCTGTATTGGCATACAAACGTGAGCCAAACCTTAAGGACATCCTCGTCCACAGCCACTTGAAGCAGAGCCTTAAGTATGTTGGCACCAGAAAATGTAACCGCCCCCGCTGCGTTACCTGCCCTGTAGTTTGGGAAACGAAAACAATCACCTTTCCCGAAACTATCCTCACACTTCATGAGGGATTCACATGCGAGTCCCGAAATGTGATATATGTCATCGTGTGCAAAAGATGCAAGATAACATATATCGGTGAGACTGGCCTCAGATTAGGGGACCGCATGCAAAAACATCTATACGACATCACCCAGCATGCTTCGAAACCAGTCCCAAATCATTTCAATGGCCCCAACCACAGAGGCAAATCTGATTTTCTGGTAACAGCCATCAAACAATGTCACGCAGATGACACAAGCCGCCTGGCACTTGAGAACCGGTGCATTCAAAATTATGGGACGCTGGAACCACATGGGTTAAACTCGCTGTTTAGTTACACGTAACATCATCTTCTTCAATCATTATAGTACCTCTCCACTAAATCCACCCCTTTTTACTTTTCAAACTTCCTCACAGCATCACTCTGCAACCTCGCTATTTTCTCAGCAACCCCTCTTCTCTGCAACATCTCTTCCCCAATCACCTGTTTCAAATTCTCCTAGCTAGACCAGTAGTGCGTCACTCTCTCTCCCCTCCCCGGTTCCCCATCCACCACTCCCAGTTACAACCCACCGACCACATGTCACATGTCTCTATTTAAACAATTTCCACGTCCTACCAGATCCATTCCTGACACACACCATCGGACAAGCCACACCTTATTTACAGCTAAGTACTTTTTTTTTTTTTTACAGTATTCATGTAAATCTATACTTTATCTCCTCTCTCTATTTCTTCGTCCTGTATGTTTTTGTATGATTAAGGCTCACGCCGAAACGTCACAACTTTGTAATCGTTAAGTAATAAAGCTGCTCCTACTTTTTTCCAATTTTATACATTCTAGTATCACAGCTTTACTGCAGTGTTTAGTGTATAGTTGTATACTTATACACCAATTATTATGTTGTAATGCAGAGCAAGCATTGCATTAGATCAGGAGAGGCATATAGCGGTTTTTTTTCCTCGTTTGATCAGAGATTTCCCGTTCGATCAATGTGTTTGGCTGATCCACCCCTATCAAACTTTCTCTGCTACCGAAGCCTTCGCTTTTATTGCCATAATAATTGCCGCAACAATATCATCAAAATTAAAAACACCAGCATTCAGTAATGAAACAAAATAGCAGAGGAAGAAACCAATGTAACGACGATGAAATCGATCAGTCATCAATAATCGTACGCCAAATACTAAAGACAGAGTGTAGAAATAAACACATTTTTGTAATTACCGAGCAAGAAAATAAATGTATATGGGAAGAAAGGCCGTTGCATCTGTGGGGAATTTTCATGTGGAAATAAGAATACCTTTGCTTTGCTTTTACCGGTATTGCATGCACAATGCTGAACTCGCAGCCATGGTGTGTAATTCGACAACGTGGCCGCTGATGTGACACATTGTTTAAAGAGTTTGTTTTTTGTTTTTTTTAAAAAATATTTTCGCTCTATACGTTTTACACTTTGTGCATAGCATATTTGTTCTAGAGCTTTAAGAACATGCTCGTGAAAAGAAAACAGAACGGATGGCAGTGACTGAAATGCCACTTTTGTTTTCGTGGTCCTCTTGATTATAATGCTGAGGAACAGGTTTGTGTGCATTGTTGGAGATGTCACTTGCGTGTGTTGGCGGGATCAGTTGTTCTTTCCTCTTCTTACCTGTTGTCGTAAAACTGCACCATACACCTCCGGCTAAATCTATTATACTAGTGCCGGTTTTATAGCAGTTCAAGTCATAGTTATCACACACCAACTGATATTAGTGTGGCAAAAAAAAAATCTAAATAAGAAGACAGCCAGCCAGAGGGCTTCGTTTTATGAGGTCGACCGATGTTGAAATGAGCAGATGGACAGATACTGAACTTAATACAATCATCAAAGAAAGTGAGCAAATGGGGCTCAGTCGTAACATAAAGAAAGTAGTTGTGATGTTCATCTCAAAAGTCAACCCCCCTTCCTCTCCCCCGACAATATGCATTATGCAACCAAAAGACAAAAACCATAAACCAGTTTAACAGACACTTTGCTGCAGTCAGATGAAAGATGTATCTCCCAATTTTAAAAAAAACGGAAATGCAGAACCCAAGACCTCCTTTCAAAAGTTGAAATCTTTTCTTTGCAATAAGTCACTATCTGTGAGAGCTAGGGGAAGAAAGCGCTGCAGTGTTACACTGAACCAGTCTTGTTCTAAGGATGCGGAGCTAGACGGCCAGACACAAAGAAGGCTGGAATCATCTAAAATGTGGTTCTTAAGAAGAACGCTGAAGGTGCCATGGACATCGAGAAAATCAAATGAGGAAGCTCTGAAAGAGGCACAAGAAAGAAGTTAAATTATAACGAAAATGACAATCTCAATTCAAATCTGTGAGAGGGATTGGCTAGAGCACCTAACAAGCAACAGGGAAGATCGAAGGAAGAAAAGACATAGGTAGACAGAGAGAAAAGGTGTTTGAAAGTGTGGCATCCATGCACGCGAAATGCTCAGTGAGACGCTTGTTTAGATGCACAAGGGATCGGGGGTACTGGAAGGACATGATATCCTAAGCCTCTCGGCGGGGATCTTGGAAGAGAGAGAGAGAGAGAGAGAGAGAGAGAGAGAGAGAGAGAGATTTTAATGAACTTCTGTGAACAAAAACAGCAAAGTGACATGATATAAGATCCTCCTCGAGCACCATATAATGTATGTATATATATATTAATATATATATATATATATATATATATATATATATATATATATACATGTATGCATGTATGTATGTATGTGTATGTCTGTCTGTCTATCTGTCTGTCTACCCCGCTTTCGTCTCTTAAGGTTAATTTAAAAAGTGGAGGAAAAATATTGAAAAAAAAGTTATTTTATGTTTTTTTTTTATGCACGGGCGAGCTGCTGTAAGAGAGAATGCTGAAGCTGAAAACACTCGAAGAAATGACTTTTGTCTCACGTTACTGGAAGCTTTGTAAAAGAAAAAAATAACTTGAGTAATTCACTAATCTCGTTATTCTCACCCGGAGTTAGTGTTGACTGCACCAGAAGTTTTGTGGCTTCGTCTTGAATTTTTTTTTTTTTTTTTAAATGTTAAAAGTTAGAGGAGCTAGACTTTGCCTTCCGAAGGTAAACATTTTCACAGCAATAATACCACTGGAAGCTGAAATTTGATGAGGATCTAGAGAGATATGAGGCCGACTCATGACAGAACTCATGTGTTTGTGGAAGTTTTTTATAATCCTGGAAAGTGCAGGCGATACTTGCCTAGAACATCTAGATCAAACGGGAGTGGACAGTTTATTTATGCTTTGAAAATACGTGCAGTGCGGTGTTAACGTTCCCGAGATTTCAGTACGATAACTGTGATCTTTAATGACGTACGTATATGGGGATCTTCGGTGATCTGCATGGAGATTTTTCAATGATTTATATGCAGATGTTCAAGTATATGTGTCTGGATTTTCACTGTCAAATTGTTTTCGAATCTTCTATTATTCTGCTGTATTACTGAATATCTGCTCTGCGTAATTTATTGCATATTGTTATCTACTTTCTTTAAATTTTTTATTCACAGTCATCTTGTACTGTCTTATCCGTCTTGGAAGGGTACATAATGGGAAAAAGAAAGAGAAGAAGACCAAGGAGAAGATGGCTGCAAGACATCGTTGATAATCTGTAAATGGACGCATCAGCAGCAGGGCATCTTGCTTACAACCGAGAGACCTGCAGGAGAGATGTTAGGGAGCAAAGTTCCGCAAATGACTGACTGACTGACTGTCTTATCAAGATAGGTTTACTTATTTGGATCCATAGTTTACTGTCATCACAATTACTAGTACCGACCTCTGTCTCACACTCTTCTCCAGCGTTAAAATTAGATCTGTCTGGCGTGGGGGACTCGCCACCGGATCTTTTTTCTTCCATGTTGCTGTTTGAGTTTCTTGTTATATTTCCAGAAGGTAGTTTACCATTGCTTTCCTTCCAGGTAGTGACTGTACTAGTCAGTGATCATAGCCATTGTCCGGCATTGAGATCATTTGCTTACCATCAAACGTAGAATGGTGACCATAACCAACATTATCTGTCGGCTGCTGTCCTATTTCATTCACCACCTGCTCCCATGGCTTCACGTCACCCTGATCGGGGGGTGGGGGGGGTGCTATATAGTGGTACTCCACCTTGCTCAAGGGTGTCCCGTAGACTGACGGAGGTAAGGAGGCGTCTTACTTCTCCTTTGATAGGAATATTCCTACCCCGCTAAGCTGATTACAGAAGATTAAACAGAGAAAACTTAAAATACTTTGGCCATATTAAATGTCATTAGAATTTAGATAAGACAGTTTTGGAAGGGTACATAATGGGAAAAATAGAGGAAAACCAAGGCCAAGATGGCTGCAAGACATCGTTGATGATCTGCGAGTGGATTCATCAGCAGCATGTATAAACTAGGAAAAATATAGGAACATCTTTATTACTTAACGACTACAAAGTTGTGACGTTTCGGCGTGAGCCTTAATCATACAAAAACATACAAGACGAAGAAGCAGAGAGAGGAGATAAAATATAGATTCACATGAATACTATTTTTTTTTAAATTTTAAAATTAAATAGAGTACTTAGCTGTAAATTGTAAAGTGTGGCTTGTCCGGCGGTGTGTGTCAGGAATGGATTTAGCAGAACGTGGAGACTGTTTAAATGGAGACCTACCTATGATATGTGGTCGGTGGATTGTAACTGGGGGTGGAGGATGGGGAACCGGGAGGGGAGAGAGAGTGATACAATGTTGACCTAGCCAGGAGAAGTTGAAATGGATGATTAGGGAAGAAGGGTTGCAAAGTGATGCTGTGAGGAGGTTTGACAAGTAAGAAGGGGTGGAGCTTAATAGAGAGGTACTATAGAGATTGAAGAGAATGTTGAGTGTAGCTGAACAGCGAGTTTAACCCATGTGGCTCCAGCGCTCCATAATTTTGAATGCAGCGGTTCTCAAGCTGCAGGCGGCTTGTGTCATCTGCGTCAGCAGCAGGGCATCTTGCTCACAACCGATGGGCCTACAGGAGAGCTGTTAGGGAGTCAAAGTTTCGCAAGGGACATGGAAATGCCTGACTGACTGAGTTTACTGTCTGTAACCTTTTTTTCCGCTACAAACAAGTGTTTTATTAATATCCTGTCTTTAAACTTCATATTTTGTCCTCTAACACGGCCATGACCTGTAATTCTACAATGATATTGTGGAATTGTTCTTAATGTTTGAAATGATCTTTAAGAATCTGTATTCGTGATTATTTCTCCCCTCCCCCCTTTCTTCTGCGAGCTAAATATGGAGCCCTGTTGCATAGCGCTGATGATGACTGCCGGTTACTGTAATCAAGACTCCTCTCGTTGTCTTTGTCTAAATGGTATGGACAATCCTGGAGTATATATCCTGGATTCTATACTACATTCATGCATAAGCATTCCTTTGTACAGGATGTTTAAAGTCTATATAGGTGACTCGCTCATCACGAGACATATGTTGTGGATATATTTGTTGCTGTCTTTAATGTTCTATATCCCTGGAGTGTTTGCCAGTATGTTAGAAGCGGCCGATGCTCTGAAAGTGTTGAAAGACAAGAGTCGCATAGAACAGGAATTATGGTACGGTCAATGACTTAAAGATCCGGACTGGACCCAGAAGAAAACCTTTTTTTCTGCAAACTCCATCGCCGAGGCTGAGACTGTTACTAGGAGCAACGAACTAAGCGTTGGGATAGTTCCTAATGAGGGAAATATTTAGAGAAGTAACGCGAGAGGACATCAGCGATATGCACAGAATCAGCTTAATCGAATGCAGTGTAAAAACAAGGTCAGGATTCCGGAGATCATTACTTCCAATCTGTGCAGGCTGCTGAAGATGTGGTTCTGTAGTCTACAATGATCAAACCGTACTCGATTCAGTACAACCTGCTGACGCCTTTTTTTCCCTCGCTGGCAAAATGGAAAAAAAAGTTCACTGCTTGTTTCTAACATTCTAAACTACCGCGATCTATGCTGATTCTCTAGAGGAAAAAAAATGTTGGACTGTCTGTGTACAGAGTGACTGAAAGTACAAGTTTCACGATGTGGAGGACGTATTTCGGAATTCTAAATGCAGGAAATTTGAAGAAAACACTAGATTATATATATATATATATATATATATATATAATATATATAATATGAAACAGCCATATATATATATATATATATATATATATATATATATATATGAAACAGCCCTCCAAAGCTCATAATTATACACCGAACATGTCTATATAATTTGTAATAGTCACACAATACAAGAACTAGTGTTTTGAGTGTTTTCAGCTGAACTCATTCTCTCAGCATATTTTTTACGTACTTAACTGTGCAAATCTTAGGGAAGGGTATAGAACGAAAGCTAAATTCTTTGGAAAATGAACATCTACATGGACTTTTAAAAACAAAATTATATATATATGTTATTAAATGATTTTTTTTTTTAAATTGATAGCATCAAAATTCTAAAGTTGTCGAATATGTAAGCAGATCTTTGGAAATCAGTGTTCCATTAACTTCCTTTATGGCCACTATCAAATCGAATCGCATGTTACAAGCCTGAAATTACAAAATGAATCTATCTTAACTCTTCATCTCTCGAATCTAGTCTAAGTTGAGTCTAGTCCAAATCGAGTCCAGTTCAGGTCAAGTCTTCAAATTTACTCTACTCTACAACTATGTCAAAAAGTATTAGATTTATACAAAAATTATTTTAGAAGCTTTCAATATTCTCACTGATATTATGTGAATGATTTGCTGTTCACGTTGAAAAAAAAGGTCCCCTTAGATCAAGAACTTTCGTGTTACGAGTAAGAAAAACAAAGAGATATTTCTTACACTTACAGTTACATATATTTTATTAGAACGAGATTAACCGTACCAAATAACTGGATTTCTCAGTTTATGCTCAATAAAGTCTCCGGATTTAGATTAGTTTACGTTGGTTCGAAAAGCGATACTGAATATCACTGCATTCGAGTTATTTTTGAAATTTTTATTAGTTGCTAAACAAGACTATTACTATTTCAAACAATGAAGGCATTACGTGACAAGTTTCAACACATTTGGTTGTATGTCGTCATGCAGTTTTTCAAGAATAGCATCATCATCAGCAGTAGGTGCCGTGCCGACTGCCGTTGACTATTATGCTTCTCAAGAGTACCCGATCCTTCATGCAGGCCATTAGCTTAGTTGATGATCTCCTCTCTTCTTCCCTCAATTTTTTCTGTTGTTACAATATTTTCAATGCCCCCTATTCTCATTGCATGCCTTATGAAAGTACATTGTCTCTCTTAATTTTTTGACAAGATTTTTTTTCTCTCCAGCTCTTCTCATACATTCTTCATTAATTATTTTTTGCTGTCCAGGGGATTCGCAACATTCTTCTAATAAACTACATTTCTGCTATTTCCAATGATTTTTTGTGCAGACCTGCCTATTGTCCGCGATTCAGTTCCATATAATACGACAGGTTCAATATGGCATTTTAGGACTTGTTTTCTAACATTCGTTGATAAGGATGTGTTGCATAATATGTTTCTCAATCTCTGAAATGCAGACTTCGCTTGGTCTATTCAGTTTCTAATTCCTGTTCTGCACTTCCCATCTGAAGTTATTACTGGTCCAAAAATTTGAATTTCTGCATTTCATTTAGAATAGTTCTATTTAACTATATACTGCATTTTGGTTGATTCTGTATTTAGATATAACCATAGTCTTTGTCCCTTTTTTATGTTCAATGTAAGGGCTTTCTGTTCACTTTCTTTAGCATCGTGTTGGTTCTCACTTATCAGTAATGTGTCGTCAGCATAACAGAGATTGTTAATATTGAATTATCCTCCAACTTTAAAACCTGGTTCTGTAATGATCGTTCATAAAATATTCCTGCTGTACAGATAAAAAAGGTCTGGAGATAATACATAGCCCTGTCGCACCCCTTGTTTTATAGGTTGATATTTCCACTTTTATTTTCAACTCGAATCACTGATTCCTCCTGCCAGTTTTACAACCCTCAGGTCTTTGCCGTTGATGTTTATGTCCTCAAGCATTTTAATAATCTCATCATGTTTCACCTTTTCGAATGCCTTGATGTAATCAACGAAACATAACTAATTATCTTTTTGTACTTCTAAAACTCTTTCTGTTAGTGTTCGCAAAACATAAATGGCATTGCGTGTTCGCTTTCTTTCAACAAATCCGAACTGTTCACCTGCTATTTTGATTTTTTAAATCTTTTTCTTTGTTCTTCTTATAATAATTATCAGAAGTACCTTTGTCAAAACTGTCGCAAAACATTTATACATATATGAGTATATATATGTATAACATATATACACCATACGAGGGTCATACCGAAAGTCGTGAGCAAAAGTTTTTAAATTTATAGACAGAGAAAATATAAATTTATCACCTTAATCTAAATCATTTGCACCATGTAGAGGTCACATGACGTCACCATCATGTGTCACGTGACCACTCGGTGCATAAACAAAATGGCGGGTGCTGAAGTTTCGTTTCGTCAACGTACTGTCATTGAGTTACATGTTAAAGAGGAAATCCCCGCTACTGAAATTCACCAAAGACTTCAACTTGGTTATGGAGATGTGTATGGGTGCTAACAGTGTTAGGAGGTAGGTGAAACATTTCAAAGATGGAAATACGAGCATCCAAGATATGCCTCGCAGCGGCCGCCCTCGAACTGCCTCCACTGAACGCAACGTGGAAAGCGTTGACGATATCATTAAGCAAGACAGCCATGTCACAGTATCTGAAATCGCTGTAAATCTTGGAATAGGACACAGTGCAATACAGGAAATGATGGAAATCCTAGATTATAGAAAGGTTTGTGCCAGCTGGGTCCCACAGGATAGAACGTCCAGAAAGCAGTGCATGTGTGCTATCGGTCAGCTGGAACGGAATTCTATCCGGAGGGTATTTTCAAAGGTGCAGAGCGATGGGAAAATGTGTGCAGAGAAATGGAGATTATGTTGAAAAGTGAAGAAAAGGTGCAGATTAATGTGATGCATTTATATTTTCTCTATCTATGAATTCCGATTTTTAATGTATATACATCTCTTTCACAACGCGTTTCGAGAAATCATTACTATTATATTAGATAGACTGTGTGAGTCTAACAAAAAAGAAACAGGAAAATACAGGTTTTATTATCCCAAATAATGCATACAATAGCGTATGGTCCAGCTGTCGATTAAAGCAAGTCTTGGATACAAATGAAAACAAAACCAAGTACCACAAGACGTGACGAACACTGATGTCTTCAGTCTAGCGGTTCTAAACTTGGAGTCCACGGAGCGTTGTGTGGAATCCGCGAAGCAACTCTTTATTTTAACATGAACCTTTACATCACAGATGGCCCAAGCTCAGATGTTCTCAGGATATAAATATTCAGGAGGCTGTATATATGATATCAAGTGATGTGGAAGTGTATGGAAGAGGACAAAAGAGATGAATTATCGCAGCTTCAGGGTCCCGGAACCCTTAAAATGTTGGGGACCACTGAGATTACTCTAGCATTATTTATGCGCATAATTCCAGCTACAGTAACGAAAGTAGCAGTACTCAGTTGTATATAGTATATCGAGGCTTTTCACACTGTATTTGTGATTGCATACCTGACACTTTAAAGCGTATACTTTGGGTGGGTGGGGGGAACTTCCTAATATCTTTAAATTTGTGTGTGACACAATAAGCATTTATTCTCTTTCTGTATTTGTTTATTTTTCTTGCCTGGTAAGGAAATAAATTCAAGCATTCAGTTTTTGCAGTTGATCAATAAATAAAGACAATCCCACCCGTTTCATGTGTTCTTTCAACCTAAAATATATTCTCATTACAGAAACCAAAATACCTCTTTTGCTTGTTTCAAATCATTTATTATGCACCGGAAAGATCATTTTTTTTCTTGCAAATTTTCAAATACGTAGGAGCGAATTTTCCCTCGTCGTAATTGTTTCTATAGCTATTTTGTCTTGGAATTTTGGACTTCCACAGTCAATAAAAGGAAGGTGCTACAAACGAGAAAACTTGGGCAAGTTATGTTTGCTAATTCCCACAGCCACGAACCTCAAGGCAGAGGACAAGCAAGTAAACAACACGTTAACGAGTTCCAAGCTTTAATGATAATTATCTGCTTTCTGACGTGCTGTGAAGTGCGTAGGAGCACTTCCGGAAGTAGAGATTTTTATCCTGCGGACGGCTGGGGAAAGAGTCAGGACCGTGTTGACCTGTGAAGCGCACTTTTGCCAAGTCAACACTGGCTCTTGTACACCTGAAAACAAAACAAAGCAAAACAAAAACATAAGGTTAAACATTTCAAACTACAACAGACTTTCCATAATCAAGTAAAGCCACGTTACAGATGTCTCATCCTCGGTGTTGTATGATACTCCTTATTTACCACAGCTCATGGCGACTTCATTAACGTTTTAGTGCGCATGCGCAAACATCAGCAACATCTACAGAAGATTAAAAACTTTGTAAGTGCAGCGCTATTTAGCTGATGGCTAAGAATATTATTTTTCTTTGTGTTCACTGTGTACTTCTTAGAATGTTTGATGTAGACACGGACAGTGATAGTTAATCTTGACCACCGGATGTGGATCTTGGAACGGAAGCTGTGAGACCGCCACCAGAATCTGAATAGAAAGCAACAAACTTCAGTCTGTCAGCCGGACTCCTTCAGCATGACCTATCACTTGTAGATGGAGATAACGTTTAATTTCCACTAGTTTGTGTGTTTTTTTAAATTCTTTTACATTGCTATTTCTTTCACGTAAAACAGCCTCCTTTGTTTTTAACACCGTTACGATATATCTAGAGACAAGGCACGTCTTCTGTATCTTAGATGACCAAGGATTCCTCTAAAACAGGAAAGTCCCCATTAGCTCTAAGGGCGTTTTTAGTAGCACACCGCTTAAGTCGGGCTCCCTCGGACAATATTCCTTGATCTTCACCGAAGTCCTTATAGTCTGTGAGCAAGCAAAGTTTGCGTAAATGTATAGATGCGAGGCCTTAATGAAAAAATCTGGGAATATGTCCTGTGCTTTTTTTTCAGAATTAAACGTACCATGATTTTTAACATTATAATTATTTTTAAAGTTATAAATGTCCAAAATGTATGTATCTTTCACAAGAACATGCTAAATCTTGTCCTTTATATGTCTCTCTCAAGCTCCTCCCAGCACTGCACAAGGCTTGGGAAATCATGTCCTTGCAATACCTCCGATCCCTTGTGTATCTCAATAGGCTTGTCACTGAGCATTTTCCATACCAGAATGCCAAACCACCAAACATCTTTTCTTTCTGTCTACCTCTGTCTCTTCTACCTTGATCTTCCCTCTTGCTATTATGTGCACTGTCTCTTCTACCTTTGATCTTCCCTTTTGCTATTATATGCACTAGCTCGCCTCTTCTCCACAGATGCCCACAAATTTAGATTATCGTTTTCTGATATTCTTTATTCTAGTAATTTTCCTTGTTTCTTCCTCTTTCAGAGAACTTCCTTGTTCGATTTTTATCGCTGTC
>CM019699.1:45789123-45802687 GCA_009760885.1 Achatina immaculata
CAAAAGCATTTGTTAAAGTAAAACATGAAATCATAAAAAACGTCACGGGATATAAATACTGGTGGCGAATTTCTGAGAATAATTTTAGAAAGGAAAAAAAAACCGAATATACACTAGAATCAAGAAGCAGTCATTCGAGACAGTCTAGCGAGATGAAACAACAACAAGAAATCACCAATTGAGCTGATGAGAAATATCAGGTAACATTATCTGTGGAAAACCATTACCTTCTGGCATGGCACATGATGATGATGATGATGATTTCTACAAATGGAGCGAGTCCTACAGGAAGTAAATCTAACAAACAACCAAAAATAATACATAATATCCGTGCCGAACAAAAACCATCAAATAATAAGAATCTTTAATGACTTGAAATAGACAACTTGACAATGAGAATACCAGAGAATTATATAAATATCTTGGAACAAGATCAACAGCAATAAACAGCAGTAAACAGAGTAAGAGAGAAAATAAAGGCTAGAACACACATAGGAAATCAAATTTACGACGATCTTCATCTTGAGTCTCCATAGAACTGCCAGCTGGTGTTCTTTGCTGCCGATGCCGTGGAGATGTTGAGGCATACTATCAGCTCTGGAGGGAGGGGCGGGGGGTCATGACAGCTATTTTTTTTCAGTCCCTGAGTACAGCTTAAAAGCAGAGGGGTGTGCAATATTACGTTAGCAAACTTCATCACCATGGGGACTATGGCGATCCCTACCCCGTCAGTCAGGCCAGGTCAGTTAATAGGGGAGTAGTGGGACAGGGTCTTGGCCAGCTATGTTTCGCCAAGCCTAAGGCTATCATGTCATCTGGATGTCCCTGATTGCCAAAACGGCGTCTTGCCCTCCTTGAAGTACGCAAAAAAAAAAAAAAATGTAAAGCGTCCATAAAGTTGTGTTCTAGAATGGTAAGAACAGGTTTTGGTTCCATCAGATGTAATAATGGAGTCAGAATCAGTAAAGAAATCTATAGTTTGTGTAAAGGGGTACTAATTACCTTCATTATGAAAGCTAACAAAGAACTATGGGTAGGTTATGTATATGTAGGAGAACTGTCGGACCGAACTCGTAGAGGAGATAGAAGGGACAAGATTAGGGCAAAGATAAAGAGATAAATGTACAAGAAGATCTAAGAGAACTTGGGGTAGATAGCTGGAGCTTGAAAGACAAGAGTAGAGGTAATCAAGGACAGACTTATCTCAAATAGTGAGTCGTACATGCCCAAAGAACTGAATAAAGAAAGACAGACAGACAGACAGGCAGATAGATAGATAGATAGATAGATAGATAGATAGATAGATAGATAGATAGATAGATAGATAGATAGATAGATAGATAGATAGATAGATAGATAGAGTGAGTGAGTGAGTGAGTGAGTGAGTGAGTGAGTGAGTGAGTGAGTGAATGAGAGATTTCTTATACAGCGAAGGTTTGAAAATAACACAGAATAAATCCTGATTATTCTCAAAGAGCCAGTCAATTATTAACTGGACAATAAATATAAAACAAAAGAATTTATTGTGACAATTGACAAGAGAAAGCAGAGAACAAAGAGGAACGGAGGCATGCCTTGTCTGCAGCAGTGAACCTCAGCGCCCGGGAAAGCTGCTGAATTTAGCGGCTGTTCAAAGACGAAGATCATTTTGTGAGCAAATCTTTTGTCTGTGGTCTGGGACAAGTGGCCATTTTCAGGATCTAGACGATTCAGCAACTAAAATAGAAGATTTTTTTTTTTAAGAACAAGTAAGATTCATCCATTCATTAAACTGGGACACACCCAAGATAATCTTAGCGGAAAATACGGAGGAAAATGTTTTCTCTCTGTTCTTTTTAGAGTTCACTATCAAAAAAACAAAGAAAGCTTATATGTCCTGTGACAGTGGGGGTCTTCTTCTTCTTCTTCTTCTATTACTACTACTACTACTACTACTACTACTACTACTATTACTACTATTACTACTACTACTACTACTACTACTACTACTACTATTACAAAAAAAAAAAGAAAAGGAAGCTTTCTCACACAGAGGCCTGTACGTTGTCCTCCGGTAGCTAAACGGATGCTTCTCCTACCCCTGGGTTTCAGAGGTCAGTCATTTTGCTGTCAGTGTTTACTCTTTCATATTTACAGATTCCCTTCTGCTTACTATGGGATTACATCCGATGAGCCCACCGTAAGTAGGAAATATCGTAAGCTGACATGAATATGATATAATACGATAAAGCGCTGTTGGCGAGATCTTCAGCTGCTGCGTGCGTGGAGCGGTGCTCTTCCCGGCCAATGAAGAAATTTGCAAATGAGGTTGCCGCGCAGCATCACTGCGGAAAAGGTGGTTGAAAGGATAAAGCGAAGCAAACAGTCAAATCACGGCACCTCTGGTCTGGAGGTCGGCCACGTCCTGAGTGCAGTCATATCGTGTGAAATGCATGAACCGGTTTGTCCCAGAGGTTAAGTCACTGCTGGCTTGATTTTTCAATGCCGCGCGTGGAGTGAAGCTCCTCCCGGTTAAGGAAGTAAATGCGGAAATAAAGGTTGCTGTGCGGCGCCGATGGGAAAAGGTGGTGGAAAGTGAAGTTTAACCTGGTATGTCCAGTAGTATCGCTACGAGAGCTATACCACGGCACCTCTGCTCTAGAGGCCGCCTACGTCCGAAATACACCTACACTGGTGAAATATGCCTAAACCGGCACACACCAGGGGTGGAACTCGATGGCTAGACATGTCATGCCACCTCCGCTCTAGAGGTCGGTAACGCCTGATAAACACCCATACTGGTGAATTTTGCCTAACCGGCTCATACCAGGGTGAATCTTGAAGGCTATGAATGTCACAGTACCTCTGCCCTAGAGGTCGGTCCCGTCCCAACATGCCCATACTGGGAAATGCCTAAACCGGCTCAACCCAGGGGTAGAAGTCACTAGTGGCGAGGATTCGTCCTCCTGGACAAAAGCTCCATCCTGGTCACAACTAGGAAGGGTAGCGGCCACGACCGCAAAATGCTGAAGTCGGAGACACTGGACCAGGGAAGTCTAGATAGGCAACCACCTCTCACCCGGCGGGGATGTCTGCGTATCCTAATCACGCTGAGGTTTTCCGGTGAGAAAGTCCAACCCTGGACTGGATGGGCAACCACCTCTCACCCGGCGGTGATACACGGTATCTCATAACACGTCGAGGTTTTCCGGTGAGAAAGTCCAACTCTGTCCTGGGTGGGCTAACGCCTCTCACCCAGCGGGGATGCACTGATATTCCAAACACGTCGAGGTCTTCCGGTGAGAAAGTCCAACCCTAGACCAAACTGGTGCAATGAAAACCACGGTGTCACGCAATCCCGCTTCCGAGACCCACCAAGAATACAGGCTAAAGCACTGTGATACTCTGAACCCCTTGTGGTCCTTCGTGAACTCATGTGGTCTATTTGGACCACACAGGGGACCACCGGACCTAACGAGGACCACATGTGTGAATTCAGTAGATTCACAGTGCGGTTTTGGTGGTAGAAGTGAACGAAGAAGAAGAAGAAGAAGAATACGATAAAGAAAGAAATAAATAAATAAACAACTACTGCCAGGGATTTAAGTATTTAAATGACACTTAACAAAACAGCTGAGAAACACATAAATGCCTTTGAATGTAATGCTACAGAAAGTTCTCCAAATATCATGGACACAAAAAAGAACAAATATCTATACTACAAGAGCTTAATATTGAAGAAGGCTGGCTAGTAAAGAGGATTAAAGAGAGAAAACTGAAATATTTTGGACACATTAAACGTCATGAGAATTTAGAGAAATTGGAAGGATACATAATGGGAAAAAGAAAAGAGGACGACCAAAACGAAGATGGCTGCAAGAAATCGTTGACGATCTGCAAATGGACGCAGCAGTAGCAGGCCATCTTGCTCACAACCGAAAGGCCTACAGGAGAGCTGTTTGGGAGGCAAAGTTCCGTAAGGGACATGCAAATGAATGAATGAATGAAACTAAATATAGATAACTGACAAGTAATAGTACAGTGCTGAATATACATTGCTACAGCACCACTGTAGAGTACAAATATCGTAACTGAACCATCGTAAGTCGAGGAGAACCTATATAATTTTTTTTTTTTTAGTATGACTTTCCAGCCTTAAAATGGAAATATAGTATGAAGAAAGAAGACAGTACACAATCATAGAAGCAAGATAGTATACTTCCCCCCCCCCTCTTTTTTTTTTTCTTTGGTAAAGATGGTGTACATTACACATGATGGTGTAGTGGTTAGCGCACCTGCCTATCGATGAGTAGGTCCCTGATTTGATTTCGCACTATGTTGGAATTTTTTTTTCTGACCCATCGGGAAGGGGGTCAAACCAACCTCCACACACACACACACAAAAATGGGTACCTGGTATTTCCCTAGGGAAAACAAAGTCAGCGAGAACAGGTGATGCTGTAGTTGTCTAGAAATGTGAAGGCGCTAACACTTCACACTGCTACGGCATGCTAATGCCACGGGACACCAATTCCTTCTCATGGCCGGGCAGCTTGTCTTTCATTGGCTACTTACGATGCAGACAATGCTCGTTTTCTTTTTCATATCTCTGGGCCGAAAATCAGAGTGGCGGCCCTTACTAAAGATGGGGTAGATGAGAGTTGGGGAGCAAGTTTATTTATTATTTCAGAAACGTAAAGGAATAACCAGACCGTGAAATCAAGTACAGGAGTCCTCATAAACTGCGGTTTTAGTTACCCGCGGTTTTAATTACACGCTGTTTAGAAATATTAATTTTTTTTAAAAAAAAGAAGTCTCAAACCACAAATTCGCCAACCCGGTTCATAAATTAGCGCCCAGCCTGTCTTCCATCTTTCCCAATCTCCCGCCCGCACAGTTACGCTACAGTATCCCGAGTGTAAACACTATCCCCGCTTGCGGTATCAGTAAAACCAATGAAGAGTGCTTTATATAATTTGCTGGACTCAGTAAAAGCATAGCGCAAAAACTAGTGATAGGGGGACAAATCTGAGAAGCCACAGCTTAGCCTTAATGTATTTAAATATTGATACTTTTTTTTAGATTAAACTATCTTAGGCATGTACGTATGATTTTTTTAAAAGTATTATAGATATGGTTTGGTTATATGCGGTTTCAAGATTCTAGTGTATGGCTTGCCGCGAATACTGGCGGACTACCGTACTGAAGTTTGAATTAGCGCGTCAAAACACATTTCTGTCTCTTCGTCACGTTTGAGCTAGGATTTTGTCGTCAGTTTCCTCCATATTCGAGTAGTTTGTGCGGTTCCTTCGTTGTTCCATGTTGCTGTTGTGTAGTTGTTTTGTCTTTTCTGTAACTGGGAGGAAGATGTTCTTTCCCCGCTGGTGCTGTGGAGATGTTGAGGCATACCTGCACCGTTAACAAAAATAAAGGAGAGCCAGTCTGTTACAAGGCGCACTAGAAAATGTGATTAATATCTTGGTAGGCTCCACTACCATAAATGTCACAGTCAGCCTATACAAGATGAAAGGAGAACAAGGGGGCGAAGACGATGTCCCATTTGGTAGTTAGCGACCCATAACTGACAACCCAGCGTCAGGGTTGGCAAACAATGGCCGACCAAGACCCTACCCCACCACTCTGTTGACAACCCTTTTAACAGGCCTAGTCTGGCTAACAGGGTAGAGATCTTCGTTGGCCCCATGGCGATGAAGCCCACTAGAGAAGTTTCACATATCTCCTTTGCCTTTTTTTTTAAATCGACTCCGGGACTGAAAATATAGCGCACACTGCAAAGAAAACCAACTCGCAGTTTCATGGAAGTAGATGAAGAAGAAGTACGCACAACCAAACGTTTGGATAGCATCTTGGCAGGCCTGGTTGTGGCCCCTGATAATTGCCATCACTTCGATACAACTTTCTCCCAAAGTGAACATTAAACACATGTCAACTTTTGTTTTCTCCCATTTCTTGTACTCCTCGTATAATAAACCGAATTCGGGAATGCGTAATTTCTAAGGAAATTAGGCCGAACCATTGGTTTCGACTCATGAAAACATCTTCTCCTAGAATTCACAAACACCCAGATAAAAGAGTGGACGTTTTTCTGATCTAGTTTTGCTATCTGAGTCAACACAATGCCATAATAAACCACCCTGCTCCATCGGCCAGCCCCTGTCGCAAGGGGAACTTCCACTCCCTCGAGAAAGCAAAATAAAATTAAATTCAAACGAAGAGCTAAAGATAAACATTCCAAGGTGATGAGTTTCAATCTTCTCATCTCAGAGCCATTCGTCTTGGGGTTTAATTAAGGAGAATGCCAAACAACCACTGGGGAACGCCAGTCGGTCTTGTGACGTCTTCTTGTTGGCTTTGCGCCATCACCTGTCCAAAGCTTGACGGGCAGGAGGAACTCTTGACCGAGTGGAACCAACACTCATTAGACATTGAGGGCTCTAGAGCCTCGCACATCAGCTGCAGCAGGAAGCAACCTTAGCGATTTCGGTGCCAGACGATGTCACAAGTGGTGTGTCTGCGTCCATGAGCGTCACTACTGCATTACACTTGTTCATATCCAGATTTTATGATACATCTGAATGTAAAATATCCATGTAACTTGTATTTAACGTGCAATAATTACAGCAGATAAGAATATTATAATAATTTTTTCTTATACTGAGAAAAATACCCTTGATCGCTGAATGGAGAAGCGGTGTAGTCGAGTAGTTGGTGATGATCTGATGACGAATTTATGGTATCAAATCGGACGGAAACAAACAGGCTGCAGCTACTGATCTCACACTTCGTCACCATCTCTTCAAGGACACCATATTCCCGAGAAGCCCATCTATTTACCCCCCTCCCTGTCCCGTAGTCTTGGCTGTTGTTTTAGAAAAGCCTGTTCCTTGAAACTTCGATTCAACACAGATGAGTTCTTAGTTTGTTTGTTTGTTTTTTTTAATGATGACGTTGACTGCCGTACAAAGACAGTAATCAATGGTTCAAGATTTACTGGATCTAGTTCTTAACAAACATAATTCAGATCTTTTTTTCCCCCCTCATTGCCTTTTGTACGTTACTGATTCCTTAGTGTAAATTAAGATCTCTGCAGCTTACGAGCAGAAAACTGTTACAGAAATTATTGTCTTGCTGCCATCTTCGTTTTGGTCTTCCTCTTTTTCTTTTTCCCATTATGTATCCTTCCAATACGGTCTTTTCTAAATTATCATGACGTTTAATGTGTCCAAAATATTTAAGTTTTCTCTCTTTAATCCTCTTTACTAGCCAGCCTTCTTCAATATTAAGCTCTTGTAGTATGGATATATAATTACCGAATAAAAACGAGAAAAACAGAAACTTTGGAGATCATCGGTTACCGTATGGATACATCTGAGAAGCCACAGCTTAGCCTTAATGTATTTAAATATTGATACTTTTTTTTAGATTAAACTATCTTAGGCATGTACGTATGATTTTTTTAAAAGTATTATAGATATGGTTTGGTTATATGCGGTTTCAAGATTCTAGTGTATGGCTTGCCGCGAATACTGGCGGACTACCGTACTGAAGTTTGAATTAGCGCGTCAAAACACATTTCTGTCTCTTCGTCACGTTTGAGCTAGGATTTTGTCGTCAGTTTCCTCCATATTCGAGTAGTTTGTGCGGTTCCTTCGTTGTTCCATGTTGCTGTTGTGTAGTTGTTTTGTCTTTTCTGTAACTGGGAGGAAGATGTTCTTTCCCCGCTGGTGCTGTGGAGATGTTGAGGCATAGCGTTGTGTCGAATTAAGAGAAGGCTATGGCGGCTATTTTTTTTCAGTTTATGAGTGGAGCTAACAAAGCAGTGGGGTGGGCTATAATAACGATTACTGTCCCGTTAGCCTGGCCGGGACTGTTACTAAGATTATCAACGTGGGGCTGGGACAGGGTCTTTGTCGGCTGTGGTTCGTCAATCCTGCTGCTAGCATGTCAGCTATGGATTGCTGACTGTCAAATCGGACATGGCCGCCATTACCCCTCCCTCTCTATCCCTCGTGCCATAGTTTGCTTATTAATGAAGAGCAATACTCATTTCCAAGTTTTTGGGCTGGGGGTAAAGGTGGGAGGTGGAAGTCAAGGAGGGGAGGAAGGGGGGGGGATGGGGGGAAATATCAGAAGTGGGATGGATCTCAACGGGGGGATTCCCCGACACTTATCTTCTCGCGACTAGTGACGTCCATAGCGTCGATAACGAGGCTCGACGTGCCACCCAGGATTCCCTAGCGGCTTCCCTCAAGGGAGATAACCGCAGCTACGTGAGATAATCTGTGTAATATTTGCGCGGGTTTAAAGGAGTTGGAAACGACGAATGAAAGACACCAGTTCAAAACCAACATGAAATGCACACCACACTGAAAGAATGCAAAACGTGAAATGTTTAATCTTGAAATCCCCTCTCCTGTCTCCCTATTAGAATTAACTCCCTGTAAGCAGATCTACTCGGCTTGGTCGAGTTTATCTCCGTTTATCATAATGAAATGTCAGCCACTTCCAGCATTAGGGAAAACTGAAAATTGAATCTGGAAGGAGTTAAAGATTAACAATAAGCACACATAGGGGTAAACGTTAATGAATGTTGGGAACTATTCAATAATGTTTAGAAAGAAGCATTTATATGGTTACAAGGAATTACATCCAAGTGCTAAAACAAATAGAAGTGAAAGAGAAATACGAAAATCATAAAAGCAAGATAGCTAAGATGCTTTGGGCATGTCGAGAGACACAATACTATATTGAAGACTGTTCTTGAGGGCAAAATCGAAGAGAAAAAAAGAACAAGAGGACGACAGCGATAGAGATGGGTGGACAACAACAAGAGATGGACAGGGACAGGCTTGACCGAGTGCTCTACGAAGACAAGAAACAGAGCAGAGTGGAGATGCATTGCAGCCAACCTTCCGTGGGGAGACGGGACGAAATGATGATGATGATGATGATGCGTGCGCACACTGGCGATGATGCGTGGTACCCTGATGTTTGTGATGCACCTTTTGGGTGGATACCTCCGACTTCAGCAGCTTTCCTTGCTAGGGCAGATGTGGCCTTGCTCGGACTTCAGCAGCTTTCCTTGCTAGGGCAGATGTGGCCTTGCTCGGACTTCAGCAGCTTTCCTTGCTAGGGCAGATGTGGCCTTGCTCGGACTGTCATGAAGACAGTGGTGTAGGCTGGCCTGGCCAAAACTTTGTTTTCCAGCCTCTGGTGGCTGTATTTAAGCCCCTTCTCCATATCAGATCCAGCATGCACCACTGCCTGGCCAGACGGCTTTGAGACAGTTCCACAGAGACACTCCGACTTTGGGATGAGGAATCTGATGAGTTCGTTCATTCATTCATTCATTCATTCATTCATTCATTCATGTGCATGTCCCTTGCGGAACTTTGCCTCCCAAACAGCACTCCTGTAGGCCCCTCGGTTGTGAACAAGATGGCCTGCCTCAACGATTCCATTCCCCCCACCTACAGTCTGCTGGCTCTGTTTTGTTTACAACATTCTGATGCCATTGTTATAAAGAACCATAGGCTTGTCATGTCCTGGATCCATTTGTTTCACACCAATTTTCCTCATCCCGCCTGCGATCTAATGTCCCCATCCAACCAACCTGACATTATATTGTACAAAATAACAATTAGTATCGATTGCTACAGGTTTCTGGGCTATAGAAGTAGGTTTTTAAGCAAACAGATCTATGTTCCCTATCTCACAAAGACTATGTTCCCAGGGGACATGCAAATGAATGAATGAATGACGGTTGCCGTAACCGGTGTATGTTATCAAAAACTCAGTAAAGACCAACCAACGCAATCTGTGTGAAGGATAATCGGGCCCAGTAGACTGAAGACGCTCAGCAAGAATCAGCCAGTTTTCACTCCGGATCAGAATGTGAGCATTTTGTAAAGATTAAATCTCACTGAAACGAGGTAAGAAAAAAAAATGTCACACAAACATTTACTTTCCGTTGGTGTTTGTCAAATATATTAATTTTTACATTTTAACAAAGTATGAAGTATCGGATGTTATACTGGGAAAATCGCTATTTCGAAAAGTACTTCATGCAAGGTGAAAGACAGGTACAATTTTACCGGTTTTAAAAAAAACCCTAGCGCCATCACTGGTTTATATATTAACCGTTACAGAGGTACAGCAACGTCTGGGAGCGGAAATATGTTTTCTTAGAAGAACGTTATGGACACCATGGACGGCTAGAAAATCAAATGAAGAAATATTGAGAGAGACCTATTCGAGTAGACAAATAATTACAACAGTTGGGAAAAGCCAGCCTAAATTTATAGGGCGTGTCATGAGAAAAGGCAGACTAGAACACATTGTGACAACAGGTAGAGGGGAAAAGAGGAGCTTTGTAAGTTATGATTGTAGTACTATTATAGCTTTGTAAATTAGGATAGTATTATCATTATTAATTAGCATTAGTATTATTATTACATTAGCATTATTATTATCGTTATGATTGTGATAAGTAGAAAGTAGGTAAGAAACGATGGAAAATTTAATAACACTCCCGTGGTATTATTAGTATTATGATAGAATTAAGTAGATACTTAGAAATACTAGACATGATGAAGCTGAAGGAAATACAGATTAAAGAGATACAACCAGATTATACTAGTCCTGACACGAGTAAACTGAATAATTAAATCAACAATATAGAGACAGACGACGGACACTGTGTAAACAGATATCCCCTACAGGTATCGCAAACACGTGATTGGATAAAGAGAGTTTACCCACGCCAGAAAATTGAATAGACGGATTTGACGCAACAGACTAAATGACGGGTGAGACATATTTGCTAATATTAGGACGCAAATTTCACACATGAACAGTTCAACGGACCAATAAGATGCCCAAATGGAGTGGACCCACTTATCCGGAAGACCAAACAGTAGGTTAGTCAACCAGCTGACCAAGAGAAAGATCTAGAGGTGTGTCTTATTTGACAACTGACTTTGGATATATACCCAGGCATCGAGTTTTGAAAAGGAAAGACAGAGAAGAGAGAGATGAGAAAAATAAAAGTAGAAGGATAGATAGGAGAGCAGCGGCAGATAAAACAGGTGGACAAGTAGAGCCAATAGATATTCAGGAGATAGAAAAGAAGTTTAGAACCAGAAGTAGTTTAGGTCAGTATTATTACTGCATAAGAGATGCAGAAGATTTGATATTTTTTTTAACTTTATGTAAAGTGCTTTCGGAGATGTCTCAGTCTGATACTTGTGAATTTCGGTCGATGAGCATTAAAACTGTAATGTGATTCAGGAACGAACCATCTGGGTTTTACAGTGACTATGAATGTTAAGATTTCATTCTTGTGACTAACCATATGGTATCACGTGTAGTGACATTCTGAAATGTCGAAGTGAACAAAAAGAGACATAAAATTGTACAAAATAACAATTAGTATCGATTGCTACAGGTTTCTGGGCTATAGAAGTAGGTTTTTAAGCAAACAGATCTATGTTCCCTATCTCACAAAGACTATGTTCCCAGGGGATGATGATGATGATGATGATGATGTTGATGATGATGGTAAGAAATTAATACCTTTTTTTTAATTAACACTCAGGCATTTCTTTTTAGAGTGAGTTTTTCGTGGACGTCTGACCGCTACACTGATTTCATAAGTGGCACTTCAGAAAATGTAGTCAGTTTTGAATAATCTAGAGAAGACCGTCTTGGAAGGGTACATAATGGGGAAAAGAAAGAGAGGAAGACCAAGGCGAAGATGGCTGCAAGGCATCGTTGATGATCTGCAAATGGATGCATCAACAGCAGGGAATCTTGCTCACAACCGAGAGGCCTGCAGGAGAGCTGTTAGGGAGGCAAAGTTCCGCAAGGGGCATGCAAATGAATGAATGAATGAAGTTATGATACTCCTTATTTCAGTAGTCGCCGACTTCTTCTTTCATTAGATGACGACTTCTTCTTTCAGTAGCTGACGACTTCTTATTTCAGTAGTTGACGACTCCTTATTTCAGTAGTTGACGACTTCTTATTTCAGTAGTTGATAAACCTGATTGAAGGCATCCCCTTATCAAAGAAGTAATGCCCTATTTTGATGCCCTGTGCTAGTGGACTACAGACAGCCAAGACTGTGTGCTTTAATTCTCACTAAGAACGATCTGAGCCAGCTAAGCCTGGCCAGTGGGGCAGGGATCAACCTGTTTAAGCTGTCTGAGAAGACTGACATTGCAGTCCTCTGAGACGACGCTGTCTCCTTAGGCCACGCCCATGAGACGACTTAGGACACAATCTCCAGATGCTAGAAATGCAGTTATCGAGTACTTATCTAGTCTTACCTAGTAAGACCTACCTAAAACTACTGCTGCTAGAACGGCAATGAGAGGGGTACCAGAGAGAAAGAAACGGACCACAGCTAAAGAAGCATTGAACGCGAGATTGATGGCGTTCGAGATGAATAACCGTTTAAAAAAGGCGAATACTTGAAGGAGTGTAGTCATCATGCAAGAAATCATAGGCCAGCTGCGATAGAATGATTGTCCAAGAACATGGATGGATGGATGGATGGATGGATGGATGGATGGATGGATGGATGGATGGATGGATATCAACTAGCCTTCAGAGTTATATACGTATTATCATCCTTATTATCTGGAAAGAAAGGCAAATAGTCAGCCCTCATACCATATAAAAAGGCAATGAATCAGCACTCATATCATATAAAAAGGCAATGAATCAGCACTCATACCATATAAAAAGGCAATGAATCAGCACTCATACCATATAAAAAGGCAATGAATCAGCACTCATACCATATAAAAAGGCAATGAATCAGCACTCATACCATATAAAAAGGCAATGAATCAGCACTCATACCATATAAAAAGGCAATGAATCAGCACTCATACCATATAAAACAGTAAGAGCTAACTGTTAACAACAGCCAGGCTTTGAAAGCCCCTGTCTTTGTTTCTCTAGCTCCTTCTTTAACATCAAATGGCAGAATACCTCGTCTTTCTTTTTTTTTTTAATGAGTCAGTCAGTTTATTGTACTTCAGAACAGAAGTAAATCCTTCTAACTATCATAATCATGACATCGCCTGGCTTACCGTGAATGACTGGAATCAGTCATTTAATGACTGTTAGACAACCAGTGATTACATCAGTTTTTTCCTTTCTGTTATTTTTTGTTCTCTTTTTCTCCACAAACATTTCTTGATTCTCAGCCTCCTGAGGTTTGAATCTTCACAAATTCATCCATTTCATCGTTCCTACTCCTCCACCACCCTTCACAATCACACACACATACACCAAAGACCCCCTTTCTCTCTCTCTCTCTCTCTCTCTCCCCTCTTGCATTTTTTCTCAAGAAACGATACCAAAGGGGCTTGGACAGTATAATTCATCGAAATCTTATCCTGGCGATAATCAGTCTTATGTGCCACCTTTGGTTGTGGTACTCAGTGGTACAAAAGAATACGTTGGAACCTGGCGAGTTAAGGCTGCAGGCTTCGGTCCAATTTAGAACCAAAGTTGTATCCACAGTTTAGAGTGTAACAATCGGCTCTCATCA
>CM019700.1:0-5000 GCA_009760885.1 Achatina immaculata
ACATATTATATCAGGGCGTGTGTTGACTTCATACAAGTCACATATTATATCAGGGCGGATGTTGACTTCATACAAGTCACATATTATATCAGGGCGGGTGTTGACTTCATACAAGTCACATATTATATCAGGGCGAGTGTTGGCTTCATACAAGTCACATATTATATCAGGGTGAGTGTTGGCTTCATACAAGTCACATATTATATCAGGGTGATTGTTGGCTTCATACAAGTCACATATTATATCAGGGCGGGTGTATGCTTCATACAAGTCACATATTATATCAGGGCGAGTGTTGGCTTCATACAAGTCACATATTATATCAGGGTGAGTGTTGACTTCATACAAGTCACATATTATATCAGGGTGAGTGTTGACTTCATACAAGTCACATATTATATCAGGGCGAGTGTTGGCTTCATACAAGTCACATATTATATCAGGGCGGGTGTTGGCTTCATACAAGTCACATATTATATCAGGGCGGGTGTATGCTTCATACAAGTCACATATTATATCAGGGCGGGTGTTGACTTCATACAAGTCACATATTATATCAGGGCGGGTGTTGACTTCATACAAGTCACATATTATATCAGGGCGAGTGTAGACTTCATACAAGTCACATATTATATCAGGGCGAGTGTTGACTTCATACAAGTCACATATTATATCAGGGCGAGTGTTGACTTCATACAAGTCACATATTATATCAGGGCGAGTGTTGACTTCATACAAGTCACATATTATATCAGGGCGGGTGTTGACTTCATACAAATCACATATTATATCAGGGTGAGTGTTGACTTCATACAAATCACATATTATATCAGGGCGGGTGTTGACTTCATACAAGTCACATATTATATCATTGTGAGTGTTGACTTCATACAAGTCACATATTATATCATTGTGAGTGTTGACTTCATATAAGTCACATATTATATCAGGGTGAGTGTTGACTTCATACAAGTCACATATTATATCAGGGCGAGTGTTGGCTTCATACAAGTCACATATTATATCAGGGCGAGTGTTGACTTCATACAAGTCACATATTATATCAGGGCGAGTGTAGACTTCATACAAGTCACATATTATATCAGGGCGAGTGTTGACTTCATACAATCACATATTATATCAGGGCGGGTGTTGACTTCATACAGTCACATATATATCAGGGCGTGTTGACTTCATACAAATCACATATATATCAGGCGGTGTTGACTTCATACAAATCACATATTATATCAGGGCGGGTGTTGACTTCATACATCACATATTATATCAGGGCGAGGTGTTGACTTCATACAAGTCACATATTATATCAGGGCGGGTGTTGACTTCATACAAATCACATATTATATCAGGGCGGGTGTTGACTTCATACAAGTCACATATTATATCAGGGCGTGTGTTGACTTCATACAAGTCACATATTATATCAGGGCGGTGTTGGCTTCATACAGTCACATATTATATCAGGGCGGGTGTTGACTTCATACAAGTCACAATTATATCAGGGTGATGTTGGCTTCATACAAGTCACATATTATATCAGGGCGTGTTGACTTCATACAAGTCACATATTATATCAGGGCGAGTGTTGACTTCATACAAGTCACATATTATATCAGGGCGTGTGTTGGCTTCATACAAGTCACATATTATATCAGGGTGAGTGTTGGCTTCATACAAGTCACATATTATATCAGGGCGGGTGTTGACTTCATACAAGTCACATATTATATCAGGGCGTGTGTTGACTTCATACAAGTCACATATTATATCAGGGCGAGTGTTGACTTCATACAAGTCACATATTATATCAGGGCGGGTGTTGACTTCATACAATCACATATTATCAGGCGGGTGTTGACTTCATACAAGTCACATTATATCAGGGCGGGTGTTGACTTCATACAAGTCACATATTATATCAGGGCGGGTGTTGACTTCATACAAGTCACATATTATATCAGGGCGGGTGTTGACTTCATACAAGTCACATATTATATCAGGGCGTGTGTTGACTTCATACAAGTCACATATTATATCAGGGCGAGTGTTGACTTCATACAAGTCACATATTATATCAGGGCGGGTGTTGACTTCATACAAGTCACATATTATATCAGGCGGGTGTTGACTTCATACAAGTCACATATTATATCAGGGCGGGTGTTGACTTCATACAAGTCACATATTATATCAGGGCGGGTGTTGACTTCATACAAGTCACATATTATATCAGGGCGTGTGTTGACTTCATACAAGTCACATATTATATCAGGGCGGGTGTTGACTTCATACAAGTCACATATTATATCAGGGCGAGTGTTGGCTTCATACAAGTCACATATTATATCAGGGCGGGTGTTGACTTCATACAAGTCACATATTATATCAGGGCGAGTGTTGACTTCATACAAGTCACATATTATATCAGGGCGGGTGTTGACTTCATACAAGTCACATATTATATCAGGGCGGGTGTTGACTTCATACAAGTCACATATTATATCAGGGCGGTGTTGCTTCATACAAGTCACATATTATATCAGGGCGTGTTGCTTCATACAAGTCACATATTATATCAGGGCGGTGTTGGCTTCATACAAGTCACATATTATATCAGGAGTGTTGACTTCATACAAGTCACATATTATCAGGGCGGGTGTATGCTTCATACAAGTCACATATTATATCAGGGCGAGTGTTGACTTCATACATCACATATTATATCAGGGTGATGTTGACTTCATACAAGTCACATATTATATCATTGTGAGTGTTGACTTCATACAAGTCACATATTATATCATTGTGAGTGTTGACTTCATATAAGTCACATATTATATCAGGGTGAGTGTTGACTTCATACAAGTCACATATTATATCAGGGCGAGTGTTGGCTTCATACAAGTCACATATTATATCAGGGCGGGTGTTGACTTCATACAAGTCACATATTATATCAGGGCGTGTGTTGACTTCATACAAGTCACATATTATATCAGGGTGAGTGTTGGCTTCATACAAGTCACATATTATATCAGGGCGGGTTTTGACTTCATACAAGTCACATATTATATCAGGGCGGGTGTATGCTTCATACAAGTCACATACTATATCAGGGCGAGTGTTGGCTTCATACAAGTCACATATTATATCAGGGCGGGTGTTGACTTCATACAAGTCACATATTATATCAGGGCGGGTGTTGGCTTCATACAAGTCACATATTATATCAGGGTGAGTGTTGGCTTCATACAAGTCACATATTATATCAGGGTGAGTGTTGACTTCATACAAGTCACATATTATATCAGGGCGGGTGTTGACTTCATACAAGTCACATATTATATCAGGTCGGGTGTATGCTTCATACAAGTCACATACTATATCAGGGCGAGTGTTGGCTTCATACAAGTCACATATTATATCAGGGCGGGTGTTGACTTCATACAAGTCACATATTATATCAGGGCGGGTGTTGGCTTCATACAAGTCACATATTATATCAGGGTGAGTATTGGCTTCATACAAGTCACATATTATATCAGGGTGAGTATTGGCTTCATACAAGTCACATATTATATCAGGGCGAGTGTTGACTTCATACAAGTCACATATTATATCAGGGCGAGTGTTGACTTCATACAAGTCACATATTATATCAGGGTGAGTGTTGACTTCATACAAGTCACATATTATATCAGGGCGGGTGTTGACTTCATACAAGTCACATATTATATCAGGGCGGGTGTTGACTTCATACAAGTCACATATTATATCAGGGCGAGTGTTGACTTCATACAAGTCACATATTATATCAGGGTGAGTGTTGGCTTCATACAAGTCACATATTATATCAGGGCGGGTGTTGACTTCATACAAGTCACATATTATATCAGGGCGGGTGTATGCTTCATACAAGTCACATATTATATCAGGGCGAGTGTTGACTTCATACAAGTCACATATTATATCAGGGCGGGTGTTGACTTCATACAAGTCACATATTATATCAGGGCGGGTGTTGGCTTCATACAAGTCACATATTATATCAGGGTGAGTGTTGACTTCATACAAGTCACATATTATATCAGGGTGAGTGTTGGCTTCATACAAGTCACCTATTATATCAGGGTGAGTGTTGGCTTCATACAAGTCACATATTATATCAGATCGGGTGTTGACTTCATACAAGTCACATATTATATCAGGGTGAGTGTTGGCTTCATACAAGTCACATATTATATCAGGGTGAGTGTTGGCTTCATACAAGTCACATATTATATCAGATCGGGTGTTGACTTCATACAAGTCACATATTATATCAGGGCGAGTGTAGACTTCATACAAGTCACATATTATATCAGGGCGAGTGTTGGCTTCATACAAGTCACATATTATATCAGGGCGAGTGTTGACTTCATACAAGTCACATATTATATCAGGGCGGGTGTATGCTTCATACAAATCACATATTATATCAGGGCGGGTGTTGACTTCATACAAGTCACATATTATATCAGGGCGGGTGTTGACTTCATACAAGTCACATATTATATCAGGGCGAGCGTAGACTTCATACAAGTCACAGACTGAACTAGGGCGGGTGTTGTTACAGACTTTTTGAGGCTGCATAGTTCTAGCGCGGTTTAGCGACGTTGTCACGTGCCGTGTCAGTCAGCGGTGATTACTTGTCTTATGTTACAGACTCACATGTCTTAACTGATGGTGGTAGCTCATACCTGACATTTGCGTGTTCCTGTTCTATGACAGTTCTGTCTCTGACGCACTAAGCATGCCAGGTTTTCACAAATCTGCAGTGTAAGAAGTATTTGTGACCTTTCAGCTTTATCTTTGGAATAGTTCTTTCAGAAATATCTAAATCTACAAAAATTTTCAACGGATTTCAGTTACTGAAACTAAATATTTCACAACTGTAAGTTATTTAACCACTATTATTATTATTATTATTATTATTATTA